>CM076578.1:1356654309-1357254309 GCA_034641835.2 Pinus albicaulis | reverse complement strand
AACCTTAAATACCAAATATTGTTTTCTTATATAAATAACTTGTAACAAAAATTTATATGTGATAAAAGGGGATATGTAACTGATTTCCCTAGCCTCTTGGATGACCAATGAATAATCTAGGGTAGAGGAGGTCAAAAAGGTGATGAAGAGAGAAGGAAAAGAGCCTCTCCAAATCATGGCAGAGCTAATCAGACCTAGATCAGTCATAAACAACCACCAAATTATATCCAATGATGCCAATATTGCAGATAGATATCTCAACACCCAAGCACATGCAATTGCACATTGTGCTGACATATCTAGACTATTGGAAGAAGAGTGTATGATGGCATGTCAGAGAAGATGGAATGACATCCCACTTAGCATAAGAAACCTGGAGTATCATACTCTAGACATATTGATAGCTTCCCTAGAAAAATAACCCTTGTACAAAAGGGCCATCCAAACAATGAAGATCAAGTGACTTGGATTAAAAACCAGTCCACCTTTGATGTTGGGGCTGAGTGAAGGAAAAAATCAAAATGAGGAGGACAAGGAATGGGAGGAAGTAGAAAATAATGCATGGTTTTACCCTCTTGAAGGGATTCCTTCCATGATACCTTGGGATCTCAGAGACGCCACAAGGCTTCTAAAAGAAATCAAGAAAGAGGACTGAGCTGCTCAGAGGATGAGCAACCATTTGGTAGGGGGGTGATGATGAGGAACATCATTAGGTACATTCTAAGGGGTTTATTGCCACATTTTTAGCTTAATTACTTTCTCTCTCACACATTTAATTGCATTTTTTCATATTTTTCTTAGTGATAATGGTGTATTAAGGGTTGTCATGCTTCGAGGCCTAATGTGGTTTAAATGCAGGAAAATCAGGGGAATAATGCCATTTTTTAGGAAGATTTCATAATCAGGGTTCAAAGTAGACAATAAGGAGTGATTGTAGGAGGTTTCACCACCTTCTTAACTCCTAAAGGCAACCAATACCTCCTCAATATTCTCCTCCAACAGCTAGAAATCAGAGGTATCCAAGCAAGTGCATGATAAAAAAGAGCCAAGCTCCACTTCTCTCGAGTTCCAAGGGAAAAAATCATACTTTTTAGGGAGTTGTTGATAGCTACCCTATAGCATAAATAAGCCAGAGTAAGAGCTCTCTAAGATTCAAATTTTGGATGTAGCTAGAGCACCCTTAGATTTTGTAATAGACATTTTTGAATTTCATATGTTATGCACAAGAATGGTTATGAAATAAAATGAGCATTTGGCTCCTTCTCCACTGAGTTAGTTTCAAGGAGCTAAGCTTGTGGACTAGGGCCCAATCCATTGGCCTCAGTATCTCTTGTGTACTTGTGTTTTTTTTATGTTGCAGTAGTTAAGTTCTTTCGTTTTTGGTAGCATATAAAACATCAAAACTGTGTGCTTAGCCTCCCTCTCTCACCTCTTCCATTGGAGATTGAGGAGGAAGGTCTTCCACCACAGACCAAATAAAATTTTAGTTTATTATTTCTTGGAAAATATTAGATAGCTTTTCTTATCATGAACATGCTCTAGGTGGAAAGATACATTTATGTTTCAATTGCATAGGTAGGTTTATTTAAATTCAACTCATGTTTTCCACCATTTTTATGAAAATTTTATCAATGATGAATGCATGAACATGTTCTTGATTTCATGTTTGAATAGAGAAAAAGGGGAGGACCCCGTCAACACCATCATCTTTATTCTTCACCCTTCATCAACCACCTTCCATCCAAGTCACCTACAACCCTGTTTTTGACGTCATCACCACATCAGCGAGAGCAACCTTGAGGGTGGAAGACAGGCTTTGTGAAGAGTTATGAGCTTGGCCAAGGGGTTGGATACCCTTCATCTACCTAGATCCACCTTTACCCGACCTCTCCTAACTTTCTTCTCACCATTTCTAGCCTCAAACTCCACTCGACTTGTTTCCTGTAGCTTTTCTGGTCATCCTGTAGCACTACAAGAAATCTCGTAGAAGTGCCATACACTCTCTCCTTCAACAAAAAACCATTCTTCCACCTCATATAAGCCTATCCAAGCCACCAATAGACCTTCATCTCTGAACCTTTGGTCCAGGGACCCTCTTATACCACCTAGGCACCTCCTTCTTTTGCTACAAAATAGAGTCATTTTGAAGTGTGATTAGTTCATTACTAGATGCATCATTAAACACAATAGTTAAGAATAAGATAGATATGACTTAGTTAGTCATTCAATTCAGTATGTGTGCTCTAAATTAGTTTCCTTTTCTGCAAATCAATTCAACAATCTAGATTATGAATGCCACTTAGTGTAATTTCTTTTCTTACATTAGCATAAAGTGTGAACTTATCTTTATTGCAAACAACTAGATGAATTAGTGTGATCTATATTATTTTATTTCCTTTTTGATAGAGTTATGATTATGATTTATTTATAGTCTTATATTACATTTATAAGTGTGACATACTTCCTTTCCTATAAGTAACCCTAGCATAAACACCTCATTGTATAACTAAGATGAGGATGGCATGAGTAGAGCTCATCTGATGTGCATATATACTGTCACCTCCAATTTTGTATCAACCCTGGGTTGATAAAGTAAATTTGAGTAGCCTCTAGGAGTTGCAACACTCTTGGTGCAATACCAAGTTTCACTAGACATACCCATACCTGCTGAGATAAATGAGTACCCTAATATTCCCAAAAGGGAATGCTTAGCAAGGCATGCCTGAAAAATGCATTTTTCAGAAACGTATGCTACAGGATTGCAAAAAAATCCTTGGATCCCTTAGATATGACAATCTAAGACCTGAATCTAAACAAATCCTTCTAGGTGGGTTAAACAGGTCTCCCACACCTAGTATAGTTTGGAAAATGCCCAAGAATGGGACTGCAACATGATTAAACAACACTGATTCTGAAATAACGCAGTTCAACAAGGTAGCAGCAGTAGGCCAATATGGAGGCTCAATAATATCACATACATCAGAAAATCAGAATTATATTGAGGCCCATGAGTCTTAGAACAGAAAACAAAAGACTTATACAGAAAGAAACCCTCAAAAAGAGGTGCTACAACACATATAATTGACTGCAAAGGCTTGACAACGTTATATTAAGAGCTGAAGCAGTTTTACATTACATATCAGATCTAGAACATATTTTTTAACAAAATATTAGATCCATATCAAATCTGTACACTAGAAGAGTTCCTTTAGACATTCCCATTGGGGTTTTCAGCAAAACATGAAGCATATGGAGTAGATATGAGATCTCATGCAGCAGATCTGTAGATTTATTTAGAATCTATGAAGTATATACAGGATTATTTAAATCAGATCCGAATATGACATGGAATAGAACAGAAATCCAGGGATCACCACAATGAAGGGAAGATCCCCAACACCAGAGATCACTCAATCTTTTCCAAAACACCCTGCAACTTTCCTCTTTGCAGATAACACAGTACTGGAAGAGGGACTGTGATGTAGGCTTGAAGAATAGTTTGGCCTAATGCCAAGATGTAGATGTGAAGCTCCAATGATCCAGAACACTCTTGCCAATGGGATAGAAGCCTTTCCCACTGAAAAGGGGCACTAGATTGGCCTATATATGAATAGATATAGCCTCCACTTACTGCAGCTTGCAAAGACAACCAAAACCTCAACAAGATCTGAGTTGTAGTTGAAAGGAGAAGCTTGGAATTAAGCCTGATAGTGGACAAGAAATACAAGTCTCTTCCAAGAGCCACTCAAGGAGAGAGAAGGATGCCTAAACAGGAGATCCTTGTGCTAAACAACACTATTCTCTGCTAAACAACCAAGAGAATGAGAAATGTATAAACAGACATATTCTTCAGAAATAATATGGTCATCAACAACCCTTCTCTTGTTGTCCTCATCTTCCTTTTATAATATTGAGATCTTGCAAAACCCTAAACCATCTCACTGATTTAGCTCCTTTCACATGTGTGGCCTCCATCTAAAACTGCGTTGTGCATCTAGGAGGTTCATTGCATCTAGACAGTGCTGTTGATTTGGTCCTGTTGACCCAGTCAAAAGTCTCAACCCCTTTCACACATAAGGGTTTTTTATTAAAGTAGCCCAAATTTAGCCTTGTTCACATGGGGCATTGATTTATTCACTGATTTTAGGAGTTTTTATGTTCCTCCCTTTTACACTTATTCATGAACATAAAAGTAAAGAAAAATTTAATATTCAAATTAGATTGAGGCTAATTGGGAATATTACAAGTACAAATAATATTGGTGAGTCGAACAATGTGGAATGAGCTAAAAAGTACATGAGACATGATACATGATATGCTGGTATCAATGGCCAAGAAAATAATACATTGAATTTCATATACATAATGTGCTTGGAAGAACATAGGCCATGATTGAATACAATAACATCTGAGTACATGAGACATAATTCTCCTCAAGCTAACATGAAGAGGGGGAATTACAACCAAAGAATCCTTGATGAACAGGAAAGAGATATGAAGCTCTGAATGGAACATGTTAGTGTAAGAATATGCATTCTGCCATCAGTGAACCAAATCACTCTTTTCATTTTCATATTAGGTGTCTCACTCTGAAATTTTTTCCATTAGGTCATGCTAAAAATTGTTTCACTGATGGTATCCCTACTTAATAAAACTTTACTCTCCCTTAAAAAATGACATTTGCTGACTCATCTTCATGTCTTGCTGAGCATAATAACACCTATGAAAATCTTATTTCATCATGTCTTATCTCAGTTAAAGTCAAACATGGAAGTAAGATTATTCAAGGTCCCATTAGGTCATTAGGGATTTTTTTTTCAAGGTCCAAAAATGCATCATTCCATCCCAATAAGGTTAGCAAACAAATGTGAGATTGATTCAATGACATTCTATTTCTATCTTCAGACGATCATCAGTATGTAAACATTATATTTTTAAATTTGTAATTTTGATTTTATATGATTTTCATATCAAAATGTCATTTTGATATGAAAACTAAGATGTAATTTATTTTTTAATTTCCTATGTAATTTAATGTTTTCTATCTATAATATTTTCACTCCCTAGCTATCAACTCAAAGAATTCATGTCAAACTAAAAGAAAGAAATGTTAAACTCCATCAACTGATCAACCTTCAAAACAAAAAGTCAGAAGTCAAAGAGCATTATTCTGAAAAATTGAAAGGTAAAGTGAAACAAAAGGAAAGTGGGTTTTTAAAGCATAAATCAAATCTAAAGTATAAAGGCCCTCAAACACATAAATAAAAGTTCATTTGCTTCCTACAGCCTCAAGCAAACTTAGCGAGGGAGAGGTTCGCCTTACCTTCTTGGTGTGCTTCTTCCCAACCGTTATGATATTGAGCTGGCTCACCCTCTCTTTGATCTATGCCCCACATGCATCCTATCCATGGAGTCTGGGACTCATGGGAAGTACCTCTCATTTGGCCAATGAGTTGGGAAATGAGGATAGAGACTAATCACATGGCCAATGGATGCATCGGGGATTGCCATACTCTCTATGTATAGGATGGGATTCATCCAACAACTTGATTTGGGATCAAGTTTGGATGAGGTTCTTACCTCTAAAATGACTTCGAGTCAGTATGTGGCTCACTCTTGAGTCTAGATGAGGTTTTTACCTCTAAAATGACTTCGGGTCTGTGGAGAGTGATGTCTTTGTGACTCACTCTCGTTCGTTTGTAGATAATATCCAACAAAGAAGTTACAGCATGGTAACACATGATTGCATGATGATGATGCTTATGATAATACATGATGATACTGGATGACAAGATTGCACATGTGGACAAATGGAGTTCTCCCTAGTTGAGAGGGAGTGTTAATTTTGGGAAACTAGGTCCAAACTCCATGTTGCATTGCTCATATGATGGAGATACTATTTTTTTTGGATTCCTCTTTCGGAGAGGTGCAAGATTGATCTAAATATCATCTTGTTTGGATGCGTAGAACTTATATTTTGAATTTATTTTCCACACATGTGCAATTTGTGAAGGTCGGCCAGGATTGTAATGTAGGCTCACAAGCCCCAAAATATGTGTCACTCACCCCCAGTCATGGATATAAATTGGAGAGACACGATGCTCATTTCATCATCAACTCATCTCACACATCTCTCTCTCATCTGATTGGTTCATACAACCTTGAAGAGGATTCTCTCTCCTCCACATGTGTGAAACAGGAAGCTACTATTTTTAGATTGTTTTAAGGATTTTTCTAGAGCATTGACCAGCATTGACCATGGGTCAAACTTGGTTGTTTGACTATGTTTTTTGCTCAGAAATTCTGATTTTGGAAGGCCGCATTGGAGGGAACAAAAACTGAGGTCAAACGTTGACCTTTAACCACAACTTTGACCTTATAAGTGTTGATTGGTTTCAATAGCACATTTGGCCCAATTTATGACAGCCAAAATGTCTCTCTTGCGACACATAGGCATCCCAAGAGCAACACTTTTAGGCGGGGAAAAATGTGGTTAGCCATAGAGTCGCAATTCTGACATTTCGATAAAGTGTCGAAAGAGAGACACATTTTTTGATGTTTCCAGACGTCTGTCGCTATTCCGACGTTAGCCCGATCGTCGCTATTCCGACGGTAGAAACATGTCGCTATTATGATGATACCATAATCGTCGCTATTCCGACGATACCACACCTGTCGTTATTCCGAAAATACCATAAACGTCATTAGAACGTCATAATACCGATGGACATACATTTTAATAATGAAATAGTAAACGTCGCAAGATTGACGTAAAAAAAACAATTTTAACTGTCGTTATTCCAACAATACCATAAATGTGGCTAGAATGTTGGAATACCAATGGAAATAAATTTTAATAATAAAATAGTAAACGTCGCAAGACCAACATAAAAAAACAATTTTAAAAGGAATCAAGTGTCGCTAGAGCGACATTTCAAAACTTATTAAAAAGAAATCAAGTGTCGCTAGAGCGACGTTTCAAAACATCTAAAAAAAATCAAGTGTCGCTAGTGCGACGTTTAAAACATTTTTAAAAGAATGAAAGCATCGCTAGAGTGACGTTTCAAATTATTTTTTAGAAGAAATAGTTGTTGGAATACCGACGGCACAAAATATTGTTTAAAAAAAAATAACCGGCCTTAAGGCCTCATTCCAATGTCCGTTCTGGACACACCCAGAAATCATGCCATTCCATGAAACAATGTCTCTTTTAGACATCTTGTCAGATAAATCACGAGCGACCTTTATACTGCCATACTTGGCATACATAGCTACAAGGGAATTTCCTATACAAAGATCAGATTCAAATCCACTTCTAATAATGCACTCATGGATCCATTTACCCTGCTGCAAATCTACTAAATGGGCACACGTCGAGAAATGGTGATTGCATTAGGCACCATGCTAGAAAATTGCATTTGATGGAAGAGGTTCAGGGCCTTATCAGGATATCCATAATGAGCATAACCAACAACCATTAGTGTCCAACATATGACATCTTTGTTCAACATTTTCTTGAATACTTGGCATGCATCACTGAGACTCCTACATTTTATATACATTTCTATGAGGCCAGCTCCTGCAAAAACATCCCACTCAAATCCATTCTTAATTGTGTAACCATGGATCCACTTTCCCTGTCGCAGATGTCCTAAACAACCACAAGCGGGAAGCAAGCTAGCCACGGTAACCACATTGGGTTTTACATATGCACGCTGCATTTCATTAAAAATCTTCAAAGCCTCTTCCCCATACCCATTCTGGGCACAACCAGCAATTATAGCATTCCATGAGACAATATCTCTTTTAGCGATTTTGTGAAACAATATGCACGCAACCTCAATACTTCCACAAGCTGCATACATGGCTACAAGGGCATTGTTGATGGTAAGATACGAGTGAAAGCCACTTCTAATTATGAAACCATGGATCAGACTCCCTTGGTTTAGATCCCCTAATTTGGCATATGCCAGAAGCACACCTACCACAGTAACTAGGTTGGGTTTAACATTAGCAACTTCCATCTGATGAAAAAGCTTCAAAGCCTCATTCCCATGTCCATTTTGAGCATACCCAGATATCATGGCAGTGCATGAAACCACATTTCTTTCAAACACATAGCGTGCATCCTCAAGACTTGAGCACTTAGAATACATATTTATGAGAGCAGCTGCCACAAATACATTGGTGTCAAGTCCAAATCCCAAGATGTCACAATAAATCTCTTTGCCTTCTTGCAGATCTACCATGGTAGCACATGCTTTGAGCACAAAAGGAAAAGTGAAGTTATCTGCCTTCTTTCCCGATCGTTTCATTTGATGATATAGTCCGAGCGCCTCTTCCCATTTGCGGTTATTAGCATATCCTCTGATTATCAGGTTCCATAGTTGAGTACTTGATTTCTGAATTTTCCCAAAGACTAGCTGTGCATTATCTAGACAACCGGATGTCGTGTATATACTCACAAGCTTGGTTTCCATGTGTAGATTTTGATCAAGTCCAGTTATGAGTATGTGGGCATGGATTTTTTTCAATTCTTTGAAGTTGGTGCATTCCTGCAAGGCAGAGGCAAGCACGGATTTGAGGGCAGTCTTTGAAGTTGCCATTGGCGGGATAAAAGCTTCATAACTCATTCTATAACGGGAAATGTTGTCCAATTAAAGATTTTTTTAGAGGACTTGGAGTCCTGGATAATTTAGGTTGACATCATTTGAGAGTAGATTTGTCCATTGCTGGGCATCAATTGAGAAATGCTAAAGATTTTTCAAGAAAACTTTAGCAAGGGATTGCTTTCACCAAATAATATGTTATCAGCTCAATATGACTTAAAGAGAAAAGATGTTGTGAAGCAAAATTTGACTTTTGAAAAGAAACAATCCTCAATCACTTTAGATAAGGCACTCTTGGAAAGTGCTTTTATATTTCAACAAAGATCAAGTATTTCTCTGTTAGTTTTTTCATCTCCTATAAAGAGTCAAAAAAATGAACAAATGAAAATAAAGTTTGGAAGAGAGGTGTATTGTAGTTCACTCTTGTAGAATAAAATACAAAGGTAGTTAATGAGAAACATGGTTTTCCCACAATGTCTTCTTTTCAGATGCTGAGGTTTCTTTTACTCACAATTATGTGAAAGGCCAAATTTCAAGATGCAATTTTAATAGTGAAGAACTCAACCAATTTGAAAATGGCTTTGTTGCAATGTGTTGTAGTAGACTGATGTAAAAAGGTAATGCTTTAATGGAGGAGTATTTTTTATCTTAAAAGTTGAAATAAAGCAAGAGGTTTGGAAGCTCGTCTCAGTTTTATGCAATAATACTATTTTGAAGAAAAAGCAATGTGGTTTAAGTGTGAATATGATTGTTTGAGATAGTATCTGAAGGTCCTAAGATATCTCAAGAAAGGAATGATGATTGGGTATTTTTTTTTATCAAGTCAACATCTCCAACAATTCCCCTATAGAGGAGTGACTAAGAATTTCACATAACTTCTAAGTTTGGTTTTAGCTAATAGAAAAAAATTTAAAAACGTTCCAACATTATCACTATTAAACATGATGTATTTCAAGCTTCTAGATCTATATTTCATCATAATAGCATCATTACCAACATCAATGGGGAAACTTGGACAACATGAGTTTGTCTATCTTCTGAACTATCTTCTGAACTAATTTCCTAAAAATTGATCAATTCTAATTTTTGTGCGAATTGAAGAACCAAAGTAGCAGTCATTATGCCACTGACCCAGATCCCTCGTTTGAATATAACGCATAAAGAGTTAAGGAATTAATCATACTGTGTGTATCACATAGAGAAGGCCTATTTGGAATGCAAGAAAATCTTTCAGAATAAGTGTTGCAGAAGATTTGCAACTTCGGTTGGAAATTTCAAACTTGCACAAAAAATTGTACATGATTGGGAGACAATACCAGTTGAAATTTGGTGGACATATGAGCAATTTCTGAGTGTTGTTACAGAGTTGATTAATGGTGATTTATGCACTGAAGAACTGTATTAATCAATTGGAGTTATCTATGACATTCTTCATGATTTTGACAATGATTCCTCTAGCAACAACATTTATCTAATGAACAAAAAAAATGAGTCAATGCAAAGGTTATTAGGCCACATTGCTTCAGATTCTAGTCTCCATAAAACTGATTCATTTTCTTATAGGCTACATAAATTGCAGGAAGAGAGTTCTATGGCATCCACTGTTCAAGTGGGCCTTTGCATGGAATATGGAAACATGAAATTTAAGATTGAGTTTGAATTTTGGATGGACCTAGAATTTCAAGCACCATCTATATCTCATAACCAAGATAGCGTAGAAGAAAAAAGTGAAATATTTATAGATACTTGTAATATAGCGAATTTGAATGGGGTAAAACAAGGGATTTAAATACCATATTTCCTTTGGAATATTGTTCAAGGTTGGATCTTGATAATAAAATTGCCAGTTTGTGATGGCTCAAAGAAACATGTAATCAGATTGTTGCTGCTAGAGGTGGATAACAAATTTATGGAGATGAACTGGCTATATTTTTATGTCAGATGTTGGATTCTGAAGAGACAGGGGATGAGCTTTTACAGTCCTTCATTAAATTAAAGGACTGATCTGAAACATTTTATAGACACCTGTATACACTAATATATGACTTCTGTGTAGAAGGTTTGGCTCTATGTTAGGGAAAATATCTCTGGTACATCAATTACAGACCTCTTTAATGCATACCTGAGGAATAATTCATGGCATCCATTAAATCTCTCTAGCAATATTCTCCATCACTTCTGAATAATTTCTTGATCTTTCAAGACCTCCTCAAGAAGCCTCATTTCCACACTACACTGAGATTTTTCTGTCTACTTGGGCTAGTAGTAGCCAATATTGGTTGGGGAAATTTCATACATATATTGACAAGTATTTTTTGACATATTTGAAGGGTTCACAAGACTATTTCGAAATATGATTTCTACCTAGAAATGGAAGCATTCATCTATGTATAGAGGGTCTCTTGCACAAGTTGAGATCACTATATTTTGTGCCCTTTTCTTATGCATAAATAATTCATATGGAAGTTAAGGTGCAATTTGGACATAACACGCTTAAGCATGCAGAAACCAGAAAATATGTCACTAATATATACTTTCATTTTAGTCCAGTTGCCACCGTTGCCATTGATATATCTAGATATTGCTATTGCTAATGTCATATTTTAAGCTATGAACACTTGCAAATATTCTACCTTTGTTCCTGACGAGGCAGGAGTAAAAAAGTGGATGTGTTTGAACTTTGGGTTAGAAATAAAACCTAGTGTGCGATTTTATGAATCACGAGGAAAGATCGAGTGTACTTCATGAGGCCATGATCCCGATAATATGCCTGAACATAGACATGCAACAATGCAGTGTGCCAGTCATTCGCAACAAAGACCAGGTTTCCATCCCCATAACATACACCACCACAAGGCACCTGCTAAGGAACCTGTTCACAAGACTTCCAACGTCAGTCCCCTACCCATAAAAAAACTGTGAGATCTTTAATTTGTTAAACAATCTGCTGATATGTTTAATGAACATAATGAGTTAGAAAAGGAAATATGCACCAAAAGCGAAATATGAGAGTTCTAACAAGTCGTAATTCAGAAATTTTAGGAGGGAATAGTTCACTAGTGAAAAAAAAATATTCACCAAGCTTACGGGTGTACTTAGATGACAAAAAAGTTTAAACCAAAGTTTATAGATGTAAGTGAAATGAAATGGAAGAAAAGGGTCCTAGTTATCTTGTGACATAATTTAAATCGCTATAGTGAGGAATATGATAATATAACTGATAGGATGGGGAAGAAAGAAAATAGTTGCTCATTAAGTATTGCTAGAGATTGTAGAGCACAAATTAAAGACATGTAGCAAACTTGTGTTTGACTTTAATGTTAATATTAAGACAAAAAGAGATTGATGGGGAAAGAGAGATGGTCTTGTTGACAATGATAAAATAGGAAATTAAGGCCAAATATAGGTTCTATTATCTGTTAAGTTATTAAAATAGTTCTGAACAAAACCGTAAACAGTCTTTATCTGGAGGATTTGGAATCTATCTTGGATGGTAGTTTAATTCTCATTACTCTTTGTCTGAAGGATATCCTCTAACAACATCATTTTCTACAATGTAAATGTTACATTCAAGATATATTAACATGATTGAGCGTTTTAGTGATTTTAAACATATTTATAGGATTTATTTTGAATTACAGAGAAATGTACCAGACACCTATTTATATAACTATGAAATACATGCAAACTAAATCTAAGAAGAATAGAATGATAAAAAATGATAAATCCCAAACCCACTGAGCTAGGGTCCCCACCTCAACTGCAGCTTTGCAAAAGAGTAACATGCACTTCAAAATATCCTGCATTCATATTACTTACCATCAGTCATAAGCTAACAGAAAATAAAAAACAACAAAAACTCTTAAGCTAGGAACATAGTAAGCTAGAAAACACAGTCATGCTTTGAACAGATTTCAAATAACTAAGACTGCCTGAAAGAACTAGCAAGATATCCGGATGAAAATTACTAATTATGCTGATCTTTTCTATTCATTATTTATTGGTCCATTTTCTTGTTGGCAGAGATCAACAATATACGTGATGCACATGAATCAAACATATTTCATGCATGTCAAATTTGAAAACAATATATCTATATTACACTAAAGTTCTAGGACATTCAAATGATCTTAAATTCTTTAAATTCTTAAATATGTCTTTTGGTCAAATACCAATCTGATTCTTCCAGACGAAGAGAGCGTTCTTCCACGATCGCTTTCTCTTCAGATCTCCCATATATTTCTAAACATCGGAAACCTTAGAACTCGAAATATCTCCACTAGCTACTATGGCGTTCGCACCGTTAATGGAAGGTGGCCACTTTAGGGTTTCAGAGCATCCATGATTCCCAACTTCTGCAAGAATCTGGAAAAAAGCAAGCATCATAGGGAAGAATGGAATCATGTAAAACAACAAAAAAAAAAGTACAGAAAAAACGTTATAAAGAGTACATGGGAATGATACATTTGTGGATCAAAATCAAAGCCATCATTCTATTTAGAGAGAAAAAATACGGGAGCAGCTGTCGAAGCCGTCATTTTTGCTCAGGTTTGGTCAGAAAATCAAAAAATATTCATCCTCTGCTTCTGGAGAATATGGGACATGGGAAATAAGGCATAAATGAAATTCTTAAAGAAAATTCCAAAAGAATGAGAAACATAGAGGGATGCTCTGAATTCGACTAAAAAATTAAGGATCTAGGACTCTGGTTTTCAGAAACAAGCTGCTTTTTAATTACTTGGCAGAAAAACACATGTGACAAAGCCATTGTTTATGTAAAATAATAGTGGGTGTTGTTGGATATTTGATGTGTGACAAAATATTATTGGCATAAGCGATTAGAAAGGGCCACTCGGTGATTGGTATTTGGTCCTGCGACTCGGCAGATTCTTCCAGAAGAAGGCTATTCCCAAATACCAATCTGATGGGAAGTAGGGTGATCAATGCAATTAGCAGAATAGCCTTCTCCTTCAAAGGAATTGGACCCTTTCCCGTTGTAAAATACATGTCATTCCTCACAAATGTAGCATACTTGGCTTCCATCTCCTTCAAATACTCTAGAAAAAAAATTGATGATCCTTGAACAGTAAAACTGAGCGAACAAGCTGAGCGGGAATTTTTTTTTGAATAGGTTGATTAAGATAGAGTAGCCGCCAAATTAAATTTCCAAGTGTTTCCCATAACGTCGATATTCCGAAGGTTTGTCATGTAATGTTGGTATTCCGACGATTGTCCTAAACAAAAAACTATCCCATTTATAAGATTATATCTAATAAATTCTAAATTGTACACAAAAGTGAAAAGTTAAGGAAGTTGAAATTTATTTTCTAAAGTATGTAGGTTATTTGTATGTTTCCATACATAAAATGGGAACTTTCATTGGGGAGAACATCAACTCATTTCCTATTTTCATTAAACCATGTCAACGATGTTGGCTCTAGGAGGGTTGTATTGTATGAATGATAATAATAATATACATAATGATATGTCACACAATTTTTTTAGTGCATATTCTAATCCTATGAAAACTTTTGAAAATACAAATATTGATATTTAAAATTCTAATGTTCCATATATTGAACCATTATATGTTATTCCTAATGAATAAGTAAATAAATTATGTCAACATACCTAGACATATGCCCAGGAAATAAATAAGTTGTGCATTAATCCATTACTTTTATTTTGTTAGGTAATGTGAGTTTTGAGATGAGTTGCATGCCTAACATGTGATTTGAGTAGCCATGAACCTAGGGATTTTAAGCCGTCAAAATCACATAGGGATCACATCCAACCTAGGCCACACCATCCCTTAGCTTTATTGGAATTTTTCCCACATAGTTTCGAACCAATGACTTTCTCACTAGTGATTGTCTTAATAGAGCACCTTGTCATTGTCTATTTTACACCCCAAGGGATACTCCATTACATAGATGGAAGATAACTGCCAAAGATATCAATAAGAATAATACAATGATTATTGTATAAATGATAGAGGGCCTAATTGAATCCACACTTGGTGAAGCTCTTCAACCCCTAAATGTTATCCCATCATCTCCTATTGCTTCATATACTCATTCTTCAAACCCTTAAGTGTGCAACTCGAATTTTATTTTACAATAAAATCTTGTGAAATTATTCAACAATTACTTGATAATCAAATGGATAGAAATCAATGATGAATTCTAGCTTGAATATTTAAATGAAACTGTGGATCTAAAAAATAAATTTAGAGAAGATACCTCTATTTAAATAACTTACAAGCCATATTGCAGAAAACAATTACTTCTTATCTTATATGTTCTTACAAACAAATATGAGGAGACTCCTAGCGTAACTGGTGTGTAACTGTAATTTCAGGAGTTACTTTAACCAATTTTAGAATATTCATATCATTTAACCAAGTAATAAAAAAAGGATAGGGGGTAAATTTAGGATGGGCACACTAGTGTTTTTTATGGTCCATTTCCTACATTTTTCGTGCTATTTCGGATTAATAGCATCTATTTCAGTTCTTCAGGTTGACTATCTTCTCTTTTCCTTAGCTCCTGTGTTCGTCTTGTTTCATTGGCATCCAAAAGATCACATTACATAAATAGAGAACCTATATAATATTTGATAGAATACCTCCCCACTCTTTATAGTTGAGCAAACCCTATATTATGATAGACATATTGCACCGTACTCAGCTTGACATATTTTTGTAGTATTCCTACATCTCTTATATGTATTGTCTTCAAAATTGAACAATGAATATATATCTTGTCATTTTCCAACGTTGAAAAATCAGTTTTCTCGAGGTGAATTTTCATAGGGGTGGAGTTAATGCGACTTATCTGGTCATTGTTGTTCCAACATTGTATCTAATAAGATCAGGTCCACTGATTGTATTGTAAATTAAAGAATGAAGTTGTTCACAAGTGACCAAAATATCATCTACTATATCATCTATTTTTTCTATGTTTGGTATACATGGTAATAATGGCATTACCCACAAACACATGATACCCTCATAACCAATACCTAGTTATCTAAAAATCAAATGTTTCCAATATGCTCAATTAGAGGTGAAGGATTCTTCTGGGAGGTCAATATGTTTGTTTGGGGTGTTATTTTCAACCTCAGATACTTAGTGGTTAAGGGCTTCAAGGGTAAAGGGTTAAGTTCCAAGGGATTTACGGTCGGAGGATTTAGTGGTTAAGAAATTAAGATATAGGGGATTTAGGTGTTTAAGGGATTAGAAGTTAATTAAGTTGTTTAAGGGTGAAGGATTAGGGGTTAAGGGTCACAGGTTAAGAGGATAAGGAGTTATGGCTTACAAGGTTTATGGATTATAGCTGGTTAGGGGTTATTTTCTTAATATTTAATGAGTCAAGGGGTTTATAGGTTATGAGTTATGATTGTAGGGGTTAAGGGATTATGGATTGGGGGTTAAGGAGATATGGAATTCAATGGCTATGGGTTAAGGGCTTATGGTTTGTGATCATTGGACTCCTAATCCCTGACTTATCACCATTATTTGGGATTCCCCTATCGATTGCTCTCACTACCTTCCCTCTAGGTCCCCTATCCCCTTATATGAAATTAGGTGCTAATACCCCTTCTAGTCATTCTCTAATGCTAGGATTATAGATCATAGTAAACCATGCTTGCACCTCTAAATTATACCCATCCATGCAACTCTTGTGTCCCCTTGACTTGTTATTTCACATTACCCAAGGCACAAATCAAATATTTGGATGTATCTTGGATGACTTGTCACATTCCATGACTACCTTCACGCATGAATAGGAATTTCCATCATTTAAGAATTTTTGGAGGGTTTTCATGGCATAGTCAAGGGCCAAATTTACAAAAAGAGAGAATTTTACAAGTATATGTTAGATGGATTAAGGACTATAGGGTTGTTGACAAGGAAACAATTCCACCTTGCCAACAAGGGGGAATTAATCACCCGATCATAGGTCCCAACTAGACCTGCTCTCATTTTGAATGGCCAATCCCAACGCGTTTTAAGGACTATTATAAGAATTAGGGGAATAATGAGTTAGTGGTTAAGGGATCAAGGATTAGGGGCTTAGGGGTTCGATGAATAGGAGATTAGGGGTTAGAGTTTCAGGGTTTTGGGGTTAGGGGTTACGAGAATAATGAGTTAGTGGTTAAGGGGTTAGGGATTGGGGGCTTAGGGGTTAGGGGATTTAGGCACATTTAGGGGTTAGGGGAGTAATGATTTAGTGGTTAAGGGATTAGGGATTGGGGTTATGGAGATAATGAGTTAGTGGTTAAGGGTTTAGGGATTGGGGGTTAGGGGTTAGGGGATTTAGGTGCATTTAGGAGTTAGGGGTCGAATAATGAGTTAGTAGTTAAAGGATTAGGGATTGGGAGCTTAGGGATTAGGGGATTTAGGCGTAGTTAGGGTTTAGGTACCTGAATAATGAGTTAGTGGTTAAGGGATTAGGGAGGGGAAACTCCCATTAATAAGTCTGCCTGATATTATGTTTCAATAAATATGTACAATATGCAATAATTATACAACCAAGCCTGCATAAACCATTTATGCTTCTTTCCAAATGTGCTTGTATAACCTTGGTCTATCCTTAACATCTCCCCAACAGTGAAAAAATCCAAAGGAACCCTAAAATTCCCTTTTAGAACATGTTTTTGAAGTTTGCACGAATTCTGGTTCAAGTGGGTCACTCAGGTCACAGAAGCCCTCAGCACCCTGAACGCGTTTATGCACGCGGGTCACCGGGGTCACGGCCTGCACGCGTATCCTGAACGCGTTCGGGTCACGTTCGACCCAGCCTGACCCTGATGAACGAACTATGTGCCTTCAAACATTGTTCCACACATCCTGAACACGGACACGTTGCACGAACCTGACTCAACCTGAATGCGCCCGCCCTGAACACTATTCTGCACGCATCCTGTGAAGGACCCCGTGTAGTCACAACTTAGGAAATTTGATATGGGTGTCCTCAACCGAAATGACCCGACCCAAACACGTTTGGGTAGGTGCCCTCAACCGAAACAACCCAACCCGAATGCGTTTGGGCAGGCACACTCAACGGAAACGACCCAGCTCGAATGGGTTTGGGCGAGCGACCTCAAACGAAATGACATGGCGTGCCCGACCGAACGAAGGCACAAGGGAGCAAACGGAAAATAGGCCGCATTAATTTTCACAAGGCACCCGTGTGGTCACAAATTAGAAAATTTGATACAGCCGCCCTCAAACGAAACGACCCGACCCGAACACGTTTGGGCGGGCGCCCTCACATGGCACGACACGACGTGCACAACTGAACGAAGGCACAAGGGAGCAACCGAAAAACGAGCCACACAAATGTGCACAGGGCACTCGTGCGGTCACAACTTAGAAAATTTGATACAGGCACCCTCAACCAAAACGACTCGACCCAAACACATTTGGGCGGGTGCCCTCAACTGAAACGACCCGACCCGAACGTGTTTGGGTGAGCGCCCTCAACCGAAACGACCCGACCCGAACGGGTTTCGGCAGATGCCATGAAACGAAACGACATGACGCACCGAGCTGAACAAAGGCACAAGGGATCAAATGACAAACGGGCCGCAAGAACATGCACAAGGCACCTGTGTGGTCACAACTTAGCAAATTTGATATGGCCACCCGCAAACGAAACGACCCGACCTGAACACGTTTGGGTGGGTGTCCTCAAACAAAATGACTCGACTTGACCAGATATTATAGGATGCAGTATCTCTTTAAAAGTTAACAATTACAATTAAAATCTCTACTACAAGTTTGGAACATGATTAAAAATTAACAACGGTGGTAAGAATTTCTCCTAAGAAATTGAGGAATTTTGAAAATCTTGGGGAATTTCAAGCTTGAAGGCAACTCCACATGGTCTCGAGCAATATGGCCATGCTAAGAGACCAAATCAGGCCTTGATAAAAAAATGTGTGAAGCATGAGAGAGAATGTTAGTTTAACCAAAGGATTTTGAGCTGAAGTCGTTGCTACAACTAATTATTTGATTAATATGTCACCAAGTTCAATTTTTGGTGACATGAAACTAGAGGAAGTTAGAGTGGAAAGAAGCCCTCTCTTGCACATATTAGGTTTTTTAAGTGTGAAACATGCATGTATGTGGCTAAAGTGGATAAGAAAAAACTTGACAACCTATCTTAAGAAAAGGATTTTGAGCTGAAGCAGCTGTTGCAAATAGTTATTTAATTAATATGTCACCAAGTTCAATTTTGGGTGACATGACACTAGAGGAAGTCGAAGTGGAAAGAAGCCCTCTCTTACATGTCTTAGGTTTCTAAAGTGTGAAACATGCATGTATGTGGCTAAGGTGGATAAGATAAAACTTGACAACATATTGGTCAATTTCCTTGACCCTTAATACACCACCGTTAATATCAAGGTAACCCCTAGCAGATCAAGGGCTACAAGCTGTAATTTTCGTCTGAGCATTAACATGCCAAAACCATGCTTACAACTAGGATATGTTTTTTGAGGATAAATCTCATCGAGATCAACATCAAGAATCCATTGCAAAACAAAAAGTACAACTTGTGGTGATTCCAGATGAGCATAGATTAATAGCTACAATAGATGTCGAATGTGGAAATTATGGAGGAAAAAGATGAAATTCATCTTCCTTTTGCATTCGAGCAAGAGGAAAATCAATCATCAATGATATGGCTACGAGTTATCTACCCCCACACAATCCAATATGTAAATAGTAAACATTGTAGTCATAGGGTTAATTAACCCCACACATAGGGATTACATAGGTTTTGTTCCCATGCCACATGCTCATGAACTGAAATCTCTCTTTACTGTCAATATGTACATATGCAACAACAAGACATCTATTCAATTTTACTGGTTGGGTGGCTCTAAGAACCATGCCAGACATGTAATATTTTCAAATAATGAATATCAGAACATTGTCTTAATCTCCAGGCATTAGGGATTACAGAGGTTTTGTTCCCATGCCTCCACCCTTCTGGATTTAGCCTATAGACATATTCTGGGATTCCATAGGAGATCTTACTCCACCCAATAGCCATGAGGGATTCCAGAGGTTTTGGTTCCACACCTCCACCCTTCTATTTAATTAGGAACCCTAGATAACCAAGCAATAGCCATGCTTAATGAAAGGCGAAGGGCTCCAAGTCTTGCAGCTCTAACCCACTGTTGTCCGAGCCTGAGCTCTGCCATCAACACGCTTGATTTTTTCCCTCGATTTTTTCTCACTTTTTAATGTTCCTCCCTATATTATTTCCTAATATCCCCTCCATTCCCACTACGTTCTCTCTACTTTTTCCATTGGTTCATTGGAATGATACCCCTATAATATGCATTTATGTTGAGTTGGATCATTGGTTCATCACCGTGCATTTTTTCATCACTATGTGTTGTTTGGTATCATAATTTTATTTTAGTGGTGCGCTTCCTATGGTAGTGGCATTGTGCAATTCTTCATTGAATATGGTAAAACACCCAGTAAAGGGAAAGGTAAAGCACATGAATCCGTTCATTATGTTGTGGCACATTACAACATGTCTGCATATGTGTATACATGTACATATTTGACCCCTTCCAAAATCAATAGATATCTAATTTCAAGATGAGTTGTGGAAGAAGACACTAAACTATGATCGTATACCATTTAGATGTTGAATATGTCATGAGCACAAACATTTATATCACCATTGTTTGTTGGTAAATCAGATGAAGTCCCCTGAATTGGTGTCAAATCAAGAAAATAATGGGTTTACAGCTGTTGAGCATAGTCATTGTAACCCTAAACATGGCTCCTCACATGACCCGACCTGACCTGATTTGCTTGAATGCATTTCCTTGGGCGCCCTCATAGTATGGTACAACCTGAGCTGACCTGACCCGAACATGTTTCCTTGGGCACCATCACATGACCAGACCCGACCTGACCCACCCAAATGTCGAAGGCATGAGGGATCAAATGGAAAATGGGTTGCACAAACGTGTAGTACAAGGCACACGAACGGTCACAACTCAACATTTTTTATACGACCACCCTCACACGACCCAACCCAACCCGCCCTAACCTGCCCGAATGCATTTCCCTGGGTGCCCTCACATGACCAGAACTGACCCGCCCAAACGCGTTTCCCTGGGCACCCTCACACGACCCGTCCCGACCCACCCCGACTCACCCGAATCCATTTCCCTCAGTGCCCTCACACGACACGACTCGACCTGACCCACTCGAATGCGTTTCCCTAGGTTCCCTCACACGACCCGACCTAACCCCACCCCACCCACCCGAATGCATTTTCCTAGGTGCCCTCACATGACACAACCTGCCACGACCCGTGAAAACGCGTTTCCTTGGATAGCCTCACACGACACGACCGGACCCAACCCGACACAACACGGGTGGTCACAACTTAGAATTTTTGATATGACCACCCTTACACGACTCGACCCCACCCAACCCAACCCGACCCAACTGGCCTGAACGTTGAAGGAACGAGGGAGCAAACAGAAAACGGGTCACATGAACATGCAATACAAGGCACACAGGAGGTTAGTACAACTTATCATTTTTTATATGGACAACCTCACACGACCCAACCCGACCCAACCCGACACACCCAAATGTATTTCTCTGGGCACCCTCACATGACCCAACCCACCCGAACGCATTTCCCTGGGTGCCCTCACATGACCCGACCAGACCCGACCGGACTCGCTCGAACGGGCTTCCGTGGGAGCCCTCACACGACCCGACATGACCCAACCCAGCCGGACACATTCCTTTTTTAGCCTACCATGACCCGACTTGACCTGACCCACATGAACACGTTTTCTTGGGTGCCCTCACAGTAGGTCACAACCCGACCCGACCCGACCCGAACACGTTTCCTTGGGCACCATCACATGACCCGTCCCGAACCACCCTAATGTCGAAGGAACGAGGGAGAAAATAACAAACAGGTCTCACGAATGTGCACAAGGCACGGGAGTGGTCACAACCTGGAATTTTTTATACAAACTACCTCACATGATCCGACCCAAACATGTTTGTTGTGGCGCCCTCACACGACACTACTCGACCTGCTCGAACGAAGGGCGCACAAGGGAGAAAACGGAAAACAGATTGAAAAAATGTATAAAAGCAACAGAGCAGTCACAACTTAGAATTTTTGATACGACCACCATCACATGACCCAACTTGACCTGACCCACCTGAACGCGTTTCCCTGGGCACCCTCACATGACCCGACTCGACCCGACCCGAACGCGTTTCATTGGGCGCCCTCACACGACCTGACCAGACACGTTCTTTGGGTAGCTTTCCATGACCCGGCTTGACCCGAACCACCCGAACATGTATCCTTGGGTGCCCTCACAGTACGACACCACCCAACCCGAACGCGTTTCCTTGGGCTCCATCACACGACCCGACCTGACCTGACCTGCCCGAACATCAAAGGCACGAGGGAGAAAATGACAAATGGGTCGCGCGAACGTGCACAAGGCACACATGTAGTCACAACTTAGCATTTTTGATACAACCTCCCTTAGACGATCCAACTTGAACACGTTTCTTGTGGTGCCCTCACATGGAATGACTCGACCCACCCGAACGAAGGGCACACAAGGGAGAAAATGGAAAAAGGATCATAAAAATGTGCACAAGAAACATAGGCGATCACAACTTAACATTTTTTATACGAACACCCTCACATGACCCAACCCAACCTGACCTGACCCGCCCGAACGCGTTTCCTTGGGCGGCCTCACACGACATGACCTGACCAGACCCGACCCAACCCGACCTGCCCGAACGTGTTTCCTTGGGCGCCCTCACAATATGGCATGACCCGACTTGACCCGACTCGAACGCATTTCCTTGGGTGGCATCACACGACTCGACCCGACCCACCCGAACGTGTTTCCCTGGGTGCCCTCATGACACGGCCCGACACGACCCGACCCGATTGTACATGTTCCTTGGGCGCCCTCACATGACCCGACTTGACCCAATCCACTCAAACATGTTTCCTTGGGCGCCCTCATAGTATAACACAACCTGACCCGACCCGACCCGAATGCATTTCCTTGGGCGCCATCACACGACCCAACCTGACCCGACCCACCAGAACATCGAAGGCACGAGGGAGAAAATGACAAATGGGTTGCATAAACGTGCACAAGGTACACGGGCGGTCACAACTTAGCATTTTTGATACGACCTTCCGCACATGATTTGACCTGAACAAGTTTCCTGTGGCGCCCTCCCACGACACGACCCAACCCACCTGAACAAAGGGCGCACGAGGGAGCAAATAGAAAAGGGATCGCACAAACATGCACAAGCAACATGGGTGGTCAGAACTTAGAATTTTTGATATGACCACTCTCATATGACTTGACCTGACCTGACTCAACCCGCCCGAACCCGTTTCCTTGGGCGGCCTCACACGCACAACCATACCCGACCCGACCTGACTCGACCCGTCCGAACGTGTTTCCTTGGGCGCCCTTACAATACAGCACGAACTGACCTGACCAAACCTGAATTTGTTTCCTTGGGTGCCATCACACGACTCGACCCGACCTGTACGAATGTGTTTCCATGGGCGCCATCAAACGACACGACCCAACCAAACCCAACCTGACTTGCCCAAATGCGTTTCCTTGAGCGCCATCACACGACTCGACCTGACCCGTATAAGCGTGTTTCCTTGGGCAGCCTCACACAACACGACCTGACCAGACCCAACCCGACCCACCTGAATGTGTTTCCTTGGGCGTCCTCATACTGCTCGATCACATGACCCAAAAAATTGTTCCTAAACCATCAAACCGATCACATGACCCGACACATTGTTCCTAAACCCTAAAATATAACTCCCAAACATTGTTCCTAAACCCTAAACCCTAAGATGTTTCCTAAACACTACCACTTGCCTCCTAAACGTCCCAATACTGACACTTGTCTCCAAAACATCACAATACCGACACTTGTCTCCAAACTATCGCAATACCGACACTTATCTCCTAACATCGCAATTCCGAAACTTCTCTCTGAAACGTCACAATACCGACACTTGTCTCCAAACCGTTGCAATACCGACAATTGTCTCCAAATGTCGCAAGACCGACACTTGTCTCCAAATGTCGCAATACCGACACTTCTCTTTGAAACATCGCAATTCCGACGCTTTGTCCTAAAACGTTGGTATTCCGACGATTTTCCTAAATGTCGCAATTTCGACGATTGTCCTAAACGTCACTAGAGTGACGATTGTTGGCAGGATTAAAAAAATTGAGACAAACTGGGGAAATTTCCTACAATATGTCAAAAGTGTCGGAACTAAAGTGTCAGAAAATTGACCACATGTACTAGTGTTTGACCGCAAATTTGACTGGTGTGTTGATTGTTTTGTGGGGTGAGTTTGACCTTGAAGGAAAGTTGACTTTGACTAAGTTTGACTGAACCTATTTGGAGGTTGAAAGGGTTGGTTTGAAAAAAAAATTCTTTGTTGGCTATGGCATCCTGTTGACTGTTGTAACAAACATTTTTATTTATCTTTGTTGAATAAGAAGAATTACAAATTATTGTATCTTGTATTGGCTTTTCTTCTATTGATCTATTTTATGGTCTATCAACAATTAATTTCAATGATTATGTGATTGCTAATCTGAAATTAAATCGAGCTAATAAGAAGAAATATTGAAGTAAACTTCTCTAAGCATAGAACATACCATGGTTATCTAAAATTGACAGTAGAGAACCACATGCTTCCCACATCCAGTCTTATAGGATGTTTTCGTATGATTGGTCACTACTGTTACCTTCATCCCATGGGGGTGGTTGAGTCTTAAGATTCTTTGTGATAAGCCACTGCATGGAATTCCCTACCACAGGTTGGGTAACCTCGAGGAGAACTTCTCGCACTGTGACTGAGCCTAACTCCCTCTGAATCGAGTTTCTGACACACTCCGGGTTTGGAGTGTGGGATGGTGAAGGATTTTAAGCTCCCTACAAAGTAAAATTATATGTATCAATGTAAATGATCGATGGGTGTTATTAGAAGCCTATCCCACCAATCCTACACCCAAATACACAGATTGTTTGACCCTGGTGCTCTATGTGTGTTAGATTACAATTATGTGGCTTGTTTCAGGTCTTGGCTTGGTGGTGTTACCCAAGATCATGTTCGTCGAGGGTGTGAAAATGTGTGTGAAAAGTGTGTTCAGGGGATGAGTTTATTGAGCATGTTTTATGATTCCATGTGCTGCTGAAAAACTATAAATAATGTTGTAAAAGGACAATAATATAAACAACCAATCCAAGCACACAAATCCCACCCAAAAAGGCTATCAAACAGCTCAACAAGGAGAGGAAAACGAGCTACTAAAAAACACAAAAAAGGCCTAAGATATATAATATCAAAGGGATTGTGATATCAAGGAACTAATTTGATGTAAATGTTGGAGACAAACAACAAAAATCAGAGGTGAAATATGCTGCAAAGGATAGGAAATAAGCTCAAAAACCTAGGACACTCAAGGGGATCCTAAGGGGAAGGCAAGAATAAACTCAAAATGGAGTTAAAATGATAAATAACCTATCCTAAAGGGTTGTCACACAAAGTGGATCAAACCTTGAAAACCAGTGGCTTAAAATGTTGAAACCCTAGATTCCTCAACCCAACTAATCTCTTCCTAAAAATATAGAGGTGTACTCTAAACTCTGGGGGGATTTTTCCTTCGTCAAATAGAAAAAATAAGAGAATATATTCCTAGGGGATATTGTAACAGGGAAAAGAAACCCTTCCCATTTAATTAAAATTAAAAACATGTTTGACCATTTTTTTTAAATTCGCCTATTTGACACAACGATCAGCGGGCTCTAACTTCCCCATACAGAATCTGTTTTGAGTGAAACAAATTGCGTCGGATTCCTGGCGACGGGCTTGATCCGATCATTTTATTTTGGTGCAATTTTGAGAATTTTGAAATTTTGGCAATTTTTTGCCCCAAATCTAGATTCCGATCACTCCTTCCCACTAATAGGCTTTTGGACCCACAAAATTTAGTTATCTGATAAGAGTTGAATACTATTATCTTTCCCAAGTTCTATCATCTTTATTCTACTCGGAAATATCTCCATGGCAAACACTTGGGTTCACTGACATGCCTTGCCTTGCAAATGGTTTGGCGCTTCAACCAATGTCCTCCTTTTTATACTGACCCAATCCAAAACTTGATGACTGATAAAACACTTTGTTATACCAAAGCAATCCCTTTGTGCTTGGAAAACTAAATTATTTCCTTCACACTAAGAATCATGTTCCTCCTTTGCACAAACATGCATTTGATGCAAAATTCTCCTTGGAAACCACTTTCCCCAGTTAAGCCCATCTTAGTGAACTACAACAATGAGTTCCAACGTCACTAATAAAAAGAAAAGAAATGACCATTCTTTTTATCTCCACGGTTCCAAATTCCACATCTAGAAGATTGCATTCGCCATCTCTTTCAATTCTTGGCATCAACATAACAAATGTTCTACAATGGATGAAACGTTTTGGCTGCAAATTATTTGACATCTTGTCCCATTTTCCATCATCCTCTAGTATTGACATGCTGCTCATGTCATGATTTGAGAATGAAGGATAATCATGAGCCTTTTGCTCAAGATTGGACCTTCCCAAAATCCCGCGACATCTTGTCACACAAAAAACCATCAATCTGAAAAACACATCATGCAAGAAACATAACTTTACGACATATCCTTTATCTCCTTCAAAGAAACAAATTTCACATCATGTGAACATCTCCATGTACTCTTACATCTCAGTGTACAAACCATCGACCAAACACAAGTCGAAAAAGCAAGCCTCTTCAAACAACTGACTCTCAATTCAAACAAAAGTATTGCACATGCTTTTTACAATAACTTGATCATTATTCTCCCTTTCAAACACATTCCTGGCGTAAACATGTAACATGCATTCAATTGGTAAAGAAATGCATCAGACATCAAAATACATGCAAGGCCTTAATTCGTTAAGAAATTTGACCATCTCTTACCAAACCATTTCAATGGAACTTCTTTCAACTGCACTTCATCATACGAATCATCCCGACCCACATCAATTATGGAATCCTCCTTTCCATTCTTATCAAGATCTCTTTCCACCTTCTTCACATGTCGTGGATGAATTGTTGGATACAAAGTCCAACACTTGTCTACAAGATGACCTTGCTTATGGAAATGAGTGCAAAACAATTGCATCTTCTTGTCAACATGGTTTTCCTTATCCAATGGAAGTTGGCTTCATGTCTCCTTTGTTTTAAAATTTTCCTGTGCATGCCTATCTTTTTCCAACACCTTGAAACAATGTAGTTATTCAGACCACAAAAGGAACATGCAAACTTTTTCCAAATCTTATGTGAATATTTACCATGTTTATCATAATAAAAAGCAACTTGATTAAAGGCAGATTTATACCTTAAGCATTCACCTTTGTCGCTTTCTTGACGTGGCGAATTTGATGAGGTAGTGCCTCAGAATTCCAACAATGGCTTCAATGACTTTAGAGCGTTCAACATCCTCTTGTTTGACATTATCATCAGCTACATGCTTATGAACACCTTATTGAAAAGTGGGTGTAAAAATTTTGCATTCCTCATGAACACAATCTTTACAAGATTGAGGTAATGAACATGAAATGAAAGTCCTTCTTGGAACACCTTCATGTGCCTCTTTGATTTTGGAGCATTCTCCATCATGTTGTCCATAACCAAGACACAAATACTTAGGCCTTTCCTCAACAAAAATTGGCTCAAATATTCCTTGTGCATGTTTTCCTAATACTTTACCTTCATAGTCCATTTTCATCAATAATTTGGACCTTGTTCCTCTAGTGTGTCTCTCAAAATCACCTACACATTCATTTTGAGAGGAAATAGACGATAAACTTGAATTTCATACCTATTTTTCATGCACATACTTCGATAAGGTTTCCTTGGCATCATGGAGTTGAGTCTCCATCTCATGCATCCTTGCTAGGATTTCATTTGCAATATGGAGCTGAGTCTCCATCTCATGCATATTTTCAAGAAGTTCTTTCTTCTCCTCCTTAATGGAAATCGACTGCTCTTGAAGTATAATGCTCTCCTTCTTATCTTCATACATATCTTGCACCATATCATTCATGATGTAGATATTTTGCAACATCTCTTTATCAAAGAGTTTTGCTAAGGGATATTGACTAGAAATAGTGCCTAATGAAGCTTCCATCACACTTCATGCATAAAAATCTTCTTTGTTGTGATTTGAGAGTTGAGCTCTCAATTTTACCTTCTCTTCACACATACAAACTTTCACACAGTTAAATTCTCCTTGCATAAATGAAAAACCAATAGCTAATTCTTCTAGATAACCTTGGTTAAAATGAGCTAAACTGTGCTCTGATACCAACTTGATCTTAATATGGGAAAAATAGTTTTGTTGTGCTAGCTCCCTCATCAGTATTAAAAAAAATGTGTTTAGGATCATCTCAAGTTAGCCACTTGTGAATGGGTTTATGTGTCAAGTTTTAAGTGTCTTTGATGAGAAATTTATGAGTTGAATAGATTTTAAAAAACTCATGTAGAGAAAATAAAATGTAGATAAATAACACACAACAAACACATTACACAATAGCTAATAACAAAGTTCACCCCTCCTAGGCTACATCTCCATGGACCTGCTTCAACTGGCTAGGCCCTCTTGGGATTAATGGTAAATTATCTGATTACATGCATCTATAGTTCTCCAATGGCTTTGCAACCTGCTCCATTGGCTTCTTAAGACCCAAAAACCTCAAAATAGAATCTTCACGCTCTGAAAATGGTTTCCAACTGATCTAGGTATGACCTCCTCTCCTTGTGGCCCTAGGCTTCTTTAATCTTCAAAGTGGAAAACAACACTATTAGAAGTGCTCCAACGCCTCTACAACTTGCTCCATCAGCTTCAAAGCATCGAAATCATTTAGGAATGACTCTTCTTGAGCCAAAAGTGGTCGAAAATTTCTGTAGTTATGCCTCATTAATTTTGGCTAAGGAAACCCCACTAAAACTAGAGAAAGTCCAGTTAAGTCTGCCAAATCTGGAAGTGGGGCCGAAATTGGGGGCTCCGCCAAACATGCTGCCAAGTTAACTATGAGTTTAATTAGCATTAAGTGTGCATTATTGGATGGTTAGCGTGTTAAGCATGATTAACAAATCGAACTTAAAGGAATCAGATTAACGCTAATTTATGGTTTAATGGTTAATAAAACCATTTTAAAACTTTAATCGCACCATTACACATTGGCCTCCACCATTGGTTATGTGCATGGTCCCATGGAATGTGTGTTGGGGCTGGTCCTCTTTAAACTCTGCCCATACCTTTGATTTAATTCAAATATAAACCACACCCCTTCTATAATAAGGTTTAATGCGTAGGGTAATCGGTAAGGCTTGTGGGTTATGTGGGGGAGGTCGCAGGTTCGACCCCGACCTCTGCCCAAAAATTTCCTCAACTTCCACCCAAAAATTTTGTTCCACCAAACATTACATCCAAACTTTGAAATATAATTTAAATTCAGACTTTGGATATGTTTCCAAATTTCTGCCTTGGAGGGGGGCATGTGGTAGCCTACCGGCTTACCATATGTCCTCTTCCCATTGGCTTAAATTAAACAAATAAAAAAATATGCCATGTGCCCAAAAATTAGGGCCACTCAGATTCTGACACCTGTCATCCTGTCCTAGGGAAAAATGGAGGAAAACCCAAAATTTTGACCTTTGACCCTGTTTGACCATTTTTTTAAAATTTGCTTATTTGACACGGCGATTAGCGGGCTCTAACTTCCTCATACAGACTCCGTTTTGAGTGAAACGAATTGCGACAGATTCCTAGAAATAGGATCGATCCAGGCATTCTGTTTTGGTGTGATTCTGAGCACTTTGAATTTTTTGCAAATTTTTGCCCCTAATCTAGATTTTGATCACCCTTTTAGCTCCTTGTGCTTGCTTTTTTGCTTCTTCTAGTTGAGATTTCAAGGATGAGACCTCTTCCTTGTATTGACCAATTTTTGCTTCAAGTTTTTTCAAGTCCTTTTGTCTTTGTTCAAGATGGCTTGATAAAGTGTCTTCCATTTTCTTTGCTTTATCCAATTGATTTTCCATGGATATGACTTCTTCATGATGCATTTTCTTGTTTTGATGAAATTATTCCTTTAGATTGGCGAGCTCCTCATCTCTTTCTTGTAATTGAAGCTTGAATAGGTCAACTTACTTCCTTTTCTTGTCAAGGTCATGGTAACCATCTTGTGATTTCTTCTTGAGATTTTCATTTTTCTTTTTCAAACTGTTTATCTCTTTTAGGGAAGCTTCAAGTTTTTCCATGAGATATTCTCTAAATTATTCTTCATCTTCTAGGTCCTCCTTGGTCTTGATGTCTTCATTCTTTTTTTCAACTTCCTTTATGGCTTCTATATTTCCTTTTTGTTTTTCATCATCTTCATGAATAGAGGTCATGGAAAATGATCCTTTTGAGTGAAGATCTTGACGTTTTTCCTACATATCTTTTGTCGATGAACATTTCTCCAATTTGGCCTTTATAGGATTTGATAGCCCACATAATATTTCCTTCATCACTCTTGCATTATATTCCTTGGATTCTTCTTCCATCGTGTTTTTCCATGAGATATTCTCTAAATTATTCTTCATCTTCTAGGTCCTCCTTGGTCTTGATGTCTTCCTTTATGGCTTCTAGATTTCCTTTTTGTTTTTCATCATCTTCATGAATAGAGGTCATGGAAAATGATCCTTTTGAGTGAAGATATTGACATTTCTCCCACATATCTTTTGTCAATGAACATTTCTCCACTTTGGCCTTTATAGGATTTGATAGCCCACTTAATATTTCCTTCATCACTCTTGCATTATATTCCTTGGATTCTTCTTCCATCATGTTTTCATGATTCTTCTTAGGATTCTTCTTCCATATTTCTTTGTGGCCTTTCAAAAGTTTCAAAAACCATAATTTGATCTTTCGAAGAAGCTGAGGAATAGAGGATGCGCATGTGAAGTTCATAAAAAATTCAGGATCCATCCCCTCAATGGCTCTTCCCTCGGGTGTCCAATGAACAATTTTGGCCTTCTTTGATCGTGCACTTGCTGGAAATTTCACGAGGATGTGGTCGTCCCCTCAATCTCTGAAATCATGGATATAAAAGACCTGAAATCCAATGATGGAGGGTAATATCAGCCTGTACACATGTGGCAATGTATTTTTCAATTTTCTATTCAAACTCAAGGAAGATAAAGAGGTGATATTAGAATCGGGCCCTACTTTTTTGGATCCCGAGGGATGTATTTGAATAAGTGGTCTTTACATTTCAACCGAGATGAAGATATCCTGAATGCAATTCCAATATTGTTTAAGCTCCCTTGCCTCTTGCTCTCCTCTTGGAGTGATGATTTTCTGAGACCAATTCAAAATGGAGTCAAAAAATATTTGGATAGGGTTGAACCAAAATGATCTCAGTTTGCATGTTCCAAGATCTGTGTGGAGGTCGATCTGGCGAAGGGTTTTCCTTCAGAAATAAACCTCACCCTAGGGGGTTGGACTCATTGATAGAGCCTCGATTATGAACATATCCCATTTGAATGTAAATTTTCCATGAATACAAACTTTTTTACAGAGATTGTAAGAAGGATCTTGCTAGTAAGGGCTCGATTCCACCAGAAAATAAAAAGAAGCATTGGAAAATGCGATGGTAAGGAGTGAATAAAGGAAAGTCAACAACACCCAAGAACCAAAATACTCAAAATAAATGGGGCTTCATCATCAGAAAATCAATTTGATGCTTTGCAGAATCAAACTAAGAATGAACAGGAGGAACCAAACCCTAGCTTGAATAAAGGAGCTTCTGAAGATGAAACAATAATATTGGATCAAGAAGAAGGTGAGATAAATGAATTAGAGGAGGTACCAAATCCATATAATAATTCATATCTGCAACATATGGAGCTGCCCCTTGTATAGGTCCAAAATGTTCATGTGAATAATAAAGGAAATTCCCCATTGAAGTTAAGTAATGTTGAAGGTTGTCCTTCTTCAATGGGGGTGATCACTCACAACATAACACAAACTCTAACTTGGTAAGATGAGAGTAGAAGTCACGAGATAGAGAGAAAAAATAAAACTAAAGGAATGTCATTCAAGAAGACAAATTGAGAAATAGAACGAGAAAAACAAAAAAAATTGGCAATCAACCAGAAATTTATGAGATACTCAATCAAACACCACACAAAGGAGCAGAAACAATAGATGTAGGAGGAGGAATCCATCAAAATCTTCTGAATAAATAATGAAAATCATGTCTTGGAATATAAGGGGTTCGGGAAGTCTCATAAAATATCAAGCAATTAAGGATCTAGTGAAACAGGAAAATCCTTGGATTCTCTTTCTTCAAGAAACCAAGCTTGAGGAAAAGGAAGCAATCAATGCAACTAAACTATTTTCAAAATATAGCAATGGCGTTGTGCAAGGTTCCAAAGGAGCGTCAAGTGGGTTAAGTATGTTTTGGACTCAAACCTATTTTAAGTTAATAGATAGTATGAAATATCAGTTTTGGGTAGTAGTTATTTTGGAAAGAAAAGATACAGGTTAGAAAATCGCCATTATTAATGTATTTTCACCAGTGCTCTATGGAGAAAAATATAAAATTTGGGACTCCTTCAACACTATTAAAGAGAGGATCTGGAAAAATAATTTCATAATGGGAGGGGAATTTAGTACAGTCCTAATATCGGTGGAGAAAATAGGAGGGTGCTCAGTTTACGATCCCTTCAAAGAGAACATGGAATAATTTATATCTAAGTGGGATATTGTGGATATTCTACCCAAAAAAGGAAAATTCACTTAGTCGAATAGAAGGAATGGGGATAGTCATATTGCACCCTAGTTGAATTGTCTCATTCACAATAGTTTCCTTCTAAAGAGGTTGGATTGTCTCTCCTTAATCTTGGCATAAGAAGAATCTGACCATTGTCCAATTTGTCCTATGATGGATCGTATGGAATATCTAAGATCAATCCAGTTTAGATTCAATCTAGCATGGTTTAAGTAAGAAGGTGTTGTGGAAATAATCAAGCAATCTTGGAGGTTTCGAATCATGGGTCACCCACCTATGTGTGGGAATCAAAGTTAAAATTAGTAAAACAAGCACTAAGGAAATAGCTTAAGGAAAACTACCATTTTCTTGGTCAAAAGTAAAAAGGAGTTAGTAAATAAAATACAAAATCATCAAAATTTGATTGAAAACAAAAATGTGGAGCCTTGGAATCTTGAAAAAATAAAGGATTTAACAAGGAATTCTTTTGCAGCAAGAAAATAGGTGGAATAACTATGGAGGTTAAAGTCTTGGAACCTGTGGCTCCAAGTAGGGGATAAAAACACTACCTTCTTTCATAATCAAGCTAAGTCTCATGAATTAAGAAATTGGGTCAATGAGATAGCTCCAAAAGTTTAGTTGAGGTTAACTAAATTTGAGGATATCAAGTGGGAAACATATTGTCGTTCTCAGGTTATCTATCAAGAAGATAAGAGTGATAGACATGTCCTGAATTTCTTCATTTCATCCCCCCTATTGTCTCAAATTCCACCAATCAGCTACTTGTAAAATAAATTGATGAAGAAACACTATTGGAGGCTATATGGGACTTGGATCCAGATAAACCCCCTAGTTTGAATGGATTCTTCGTAAGCTTTTATAGAGCATTTTGGATCATCATTAAAAAGGATCTGTTGTGAATGTTGAATAGTAGGCAAAGAAAAGATAAAATTGGGGTAGTAAAAATTGGCCATTTCTCATCTTAATTCCAAAAAAGTTGAATCCAGTGAAATTCACTCGATTTCGACCTATGTCCCTATGCAATGTGACCTATAAAATTCTTACACAGATCATTGCAACTAGATTGAAAAAATTATTTTCGGATTTCATTTCTGAAAATCAGGGCGAGTTTATGTAGTGGAGACAAATATTGGATAAATTTATAATATGTGTCCATGAAGAAATCCATTATAGGAAGGAAACAAGCAAGTCATGTATGGTTATAAAGTAGTATTTGGCCAATGCCTTTGATCAGCTAAGGCATTATTTTGATCTACATTAGAAAAATTGGGATTGTGAAATGAATTTATAAGATGGATAAAAGCATGTATAGGCTCTCCTTGGATCACACCATTGGTAAATGGTTGCCTTACATTTTATTTTGTTGCATCAAGAGGAATAAGGTGAGGTTTCCCTCTAACCCCTTTAATTTATATAATAATAGCTTAAATCCTAAGTATAAATTTGGAAAATAAAGACGAGAAGGTAAGCTAGTGGGTTTGAATATTGCAAGGAACATTAAGGGGGTCAACCATTCTCAGTTCACTGATGACATCCCTATTCTTGGAGAGCCTCGAAAATAATTGTAAAATGATTTCAAAGTATTTTCAACTTCTATCTGGATCTATCTTGATGTATGGTTAATAAAAATGAATTCCAACTATATGGTTGTAATTGTTCAGAAGTGGCATTAAATGAGATATCAAGGATCCTTGAATTCCCTATTGCTCTAGAATGGAGATCGTTCAAATACTTAGGAATTGTTGAAATTGGAAACAAGAAGTGGCTTCTAATTAAATTTCCCCTCAATTAAATTAGAATGAAATTGTAATTCCACATCACATGAAAGCTTGTACAAGTTAACTAAGTTGGGAAGACTTAGCTCAAACAATTCGAGTTGTGGTTCAAACTGGAGGCATGTAGAGTCCACTCTAAGTTTTAGGGGGTCCAATTGCAGTTTATTTCAAGTTGCAATTGTTTAACTTAATTATTTGAGTTAAAATCAGTTTAACTAATTCTAACTTATGGGTGAGATAATTAGAGGTCCAGTGAATTAAATATGATTTAATTCACATGTAGTGATGAATCAGATAACTGACAATTCAATATAAATATATGTTGCATGTCAGTTCTAAGGAAGACCCGGTTGAGATTGGAGTTAAATGGAATTCCTTGTATGTATTGCACAATCAATTAGTGGGAATTTCCTAATTAATAGGGGCTCAATTCCCTTAGGAATGCGTGAGGAAGGCTGGTCATATAGGGGAAAGGAATTGGTTATGTATTAGACCAAACCTGCTTAGATCAGAGTGAGACAGTGAGAGATAGTGTAGAGAGCTCTCAAGCTTGAGCAAAGAATTTTATTGTTTCATATTCTTGACTTAATGTGATATAAATATAACAGGGTTTTTAGCTGAGGATTTCCCCATATACATATTTATGTTGTGCTATTGAAATTATTTCTCTTTCTTGTTCATGTGATTGTGCGATCGTAATTAGTTTCCGCAATTTTTAGAATAGATTCAAGTATTTTGTCTTAGCATATTACAAGATCAGTTGAATATAAGTGAATTCTCTACATGTTATCAGAGTAGGAATCACTATAGAAGAGAAGAATTCAAGTTTTTGTTGAACATGTGAATCGAATTTGCAGATTTATTATTTAGGCCCTGAAGCAAATCAGGATGTCTTTATATGGATTGAAACTTGAATATTCCCTTGAGGGTAGTTCGAATTACATATCTTGGAAGGACAACATGGAGGAAGTGTTGGAGGACAACAGATTGAAGGACTTCATAGACAATGATATTCCCAGGCCAGCAACAAAAAATTCTCAAAATATTGTTGCATGGAAGAAGAATGTAGCAAAGGAGAGAAAGATTTTGTTAGAAGGTGTAATATTCCTAATTAGCCCAAGCTAATAGGAATATTTAAATTTTGTTTTATTTTCCGCTTATGAATAAATGACTAATGGAGGACATGTAAAACTCCTTAGATCAATGAATAAATCAATGCTCAATGTAAACAAAGCTATATCTGAGCCATTTACATAAAATCCACTTGCATGTGAAACAGGATTGAGCTATTTGACTGGGTCAACAGGACCAAATCACAATACAGTCCAAGTGCATTGAACCTCCTATATGATCAGTGCAGTTCTAGAAGGAGGAACTCATGTGAAAGGGGTTAAGTGATTCAAGGTGGTTTAGGGTTTGGGCCGGCCCTCATCTTATAAAAGGAAGGAGAAGGCAGCTAGAGAGGGTTGTTGAATGTATTATGATTTTGGAGTTCTCTAGGATTTTTAGCAAGAGACTAGTGAGGATCTCCTATTTAGGGGTTCTCCATCCTTCCATTGAGTAGCTCTTGGAGGGTTTGTGCTTCCTTTCCACTATCTGGCATATGGCCAAGCTCCATCTCTCTTTGGCAGTGTAAATCCAGTGAGGGTTTCATTGTCTAAGTGAGATGCAACAAGTGGAATATCGATCTGCTAAGATCTAGATCATACTATAATCTATTCTCAATGAGTGAGTCTTTTATCGTCCTGGAAGAGTGTAGTATTAGCTTGAGCTTCAGTGTCATCTCTTGGAATCAAGCCAAAGTGTATACGATCATCAACTGCATAGTTTCTCTCCCTGATCTGCGTAAATCTTGAAGAGCAGAGTTGCAGGGGTTTTGGAATTCTCCTAGAGGAGAGATCTCTAGTGGAAAGGATCCTTCCCTTCACTGTGGTGATCCATGGATTGGCCAACCAATCCATGTAACCTTCAGATCTCATTTAATTGATGATGTATTTAATGTATAATTTCTGAATACTGCTGCAAAAATGTGACTTAGATCTCAGATCTACTCACTGTTGTTGATCATTTTTTGAGATCCCCAACCGGAGTGTATTATAAAGTCCTTTTCGTATAAAGATCTGTAATAGATCTACAATTTTGTATGCAGATCTGTTCTATATCTGGAATTTAATAAAAAAGAGCTTCAACATCCTAAAATTTACGCTGAGAAGCTTTCCTGGTTCAATATATTGTTGCAGCACCTATTTGAGGCTTGTATTCATTTTAAATGCCTGTATTTCTCTTGTATATTACTTAGGCCATAGCATAGACTTGATTTCCTATTGCTCACACTCTATTATAACTTTCACCTTCAGAAATTTCGCTATCCATGCTTCAGTAAAGTTTTGCATACTTCAAGTCATGTGGAATCAGGGTTTTTAAGCCTGGTCGAGATTGGAGGAACTGTTTAATATAGCTAGGATCATTTTTTTGGGCTGAAATTTGGTATGGGAGTCCTACGTGACCTAAGATAAAATAAAATATAGCCATTTCCCTTATTTTTACGTTGATAGCTGAATACATTCATTTTAGGGCATAAATCACCACTTTTCCCCATCCTTTGTTAGTAGAATTAATATTCTTCTTGATGTTGAACATAAAATTGCTGCTGAGGTGTTTCTAAACACATTTCAGGGTTATTAACTCGCTTCTACTCCAGCATTTTTTTATATACTGCTGCAGCCCTTCATTGGGCAATTTTCTGGAGACAACTAGGTGTGGGAGATCTGTTTAACCCACCTATAGTGATTTCTTTTGAGCCTCCTCTTGGATTTAGGTCTTAGATACTCTAATATAAGGGATCCAATGGTTGGTCTTGGCTGGTCAAGTACACATTCCTAAAAAATGCATTTTTTAGGCCTGTTTTGCTGAGTAGTCCAGATTTGGAATATTACAATGGTATCAAAGCATGATCTCTGGCTCAGCTTGTGAGATCAAACTATCAGAAGCATTAAGAGAAGAAGCAGAGATCAAGATGGCTAGAATGATGGAAGAAGAGATCTCCTTACTTCTCTTTCAAACTATGAAAGGTGTTGTAGAAGACCTTGGATAGATGGAGGAAGAAAGATGCAAGAAAACTCCTAGAGGGTTTCAAAGAGAAGAAAGATGCAATGAGCTCCAGAAATCGGAGATTAGAAATCTAGAGAATATGAGCTTTGCCTCATCATGTTTCGGATCCATGAAGGACCTCCCCAAGGAGGATGAGTAGATAGACGAGGAAGGCCCCTGCACTTCCTATTCTCATCGAGGAGACAAAGAAAGAAGTAGGAGATAGAATCCATATTTTGGAGGAAAGAAGGAGGAGAGGCTCTCAAATATTCTTCCTAGATATGAAAATAACATCAGTGAAGATCTCAAGAAGATCAGGAGGGATATGTATATATAATATCAAAATAAGTTTGAAGATGCATCAAACTCTATATTTTCACACAGTGAGTGTGAGCATGTAGCCACACACTGTGATTTACAACTTAGTCAGAAGCTCAGATCTGCCATGAGGAATATGGGGGAGAAAGAAGAAATGACTAGGAGGAAAACTCTTAGTGATTTCTTGAAATAATAAGAGTCTCAAGCCCTGAAACTCAGAAATTAGTTCTATTTTTCATATTATTGCAAGGCCAAGGTGAAGAGAAGAAGAAGAGTGATAGATTTACTCTATCTACCTTTGAAGGATCACCTACAAGATCAGCCAAAGAATGGGTGGAAGAGCTATACACCTTCCTGCAGCTGCACCAAGTCCCTGAAGAAGAAGCCATCAGAGTTGCAACACTTCACTTGAAAGGTAAGGCCTATGCTTGGTGGAAATTTGAGTTCCTTCCTTTCAGAAATGTAAAATACTTCATCTTACATAAGTTTCACTAAGGAATTAGTGAAAAAATTTGATAAGAGAGTTCATGGGACACCTATGGTGAAGTTAAATGAGAAGACTCAAATAAAAGCCCTGCATAAGAACGAAAACCCATTTCAGAGGCCCATGGAAGAGGCTGAAAACCTGCATCATGCCTTGTTAGAGGCAAGATTTCCCTCCCACACCTTTGAACAAAAAAACAGAAAGATATCTTCTTCAAAGGTGGATCCTATCATTAGGAGGTTTCCCAAATTTGTTGCAGAGATAAAGGGCAACAACATTGTCAAATCTAGACTTGATCTAGCACCTCAAGCAAAGGAAGGAGGATATTTTGCTCCAACAAGAGGGATTATTGTGGCATGGCAAGAAAATCCCCAAGATCTCATGTATGGAGATCAAGGCACATTTCATGATCTACATGTGCCATCGATGAGAAGGTGTAGAACCATGGAGACACAAGGAGGAGATAGGAAAGAGAACCAACCTCATTCCTATCCATTGCAGAAGGTTGATGCACCTAAGAAGGTGATTGGATTGCGCAGTGGAAGCATGGAAAGTTATTTCCATTCATATATTCAGTCATCTCATGTTGAGGATGTCTCATTGCATGGAGACATTGCACCAACAAGACCACTGGATCAGCAAAGGCGGATGAGTGCTTCACCTGTTGAGGCACCAATCATTGATTTCAAAAGAGTGGAGACCTTGGAAGGTCTTGATACAGTGCTGAGAGTCTTGGGTAGGCTCAAGGAGGAGAGAAGCATTCTCTCAACATCATCCACACCCACTCTCATTTCAATTTATGCGCTATGGCAGGGGAAGCAAGGGAAGGATAGCAGCCTTCCCACTTACACATTTGGCATGGGAGCTGTCTATGCACATAACTCTTTGGAAGATTTAATACAGTCACCTCTCTTCTCTACAAGGATGGAAGGGGACTCATCTATGAGCTGCTCCCTTATCATGAGCAAAACTTATGGTAAGGGCATTTATTATTTTGATTTATCTAATGTATGTATGCATCCCTTAACCATATATGTGTAGGATGTTTCCCCAAGGAGGAGCATTCTTTCTTTGAGGATGCATGGTCTACTTGAGACCATAAGCATTGTTGGTGACCACTCCATAGGAGGACTTGGGGAGGAAATTTGTTTTGGAGGACATACTCACATTGCCTCATCCATCATTCACTTCCTCCAAACTTATGAGGAGATTGGGGCAGCAAGAAAGTGGTTGAGAGACCACACATTTTTTCAGTCTCTGTTGCAGCTAAGAGTCAAGCTGCATTGGTTACACATGGGGGACCATTGTCCTTCACATTTTCTACATAGGGCAGCCATCATGATTCTCATTTTGGCTCCTTATGCTGCTATTGTTCCTATTCTTAAGAGGAGCATGTGTGAGAGAGAGACACATTGGCTGGATGTGTCCCTTGGGGGAGAAAATCCCCATATTTTTTTCAGTGCATGCTCTAAAGGGAGCATGAGAGATGATATGGCTGCCACAATCACACATTTTTTTCTTCAGGAGGCAAGCCATATGAGCTGGGATATGCCTCTCACTGATATTGGAGAGGAGTCTTTCTATGAATTACCGAGATGGGAGGTGATTCATTTCATTTGGATGATAGCATGGAGACCCCCAAAGAATGAGGGGAGATATTGCAGCACTCACCTTGTTAGTTGCTTGAGGGCAAGCAACACTTTTAGAGGGGAGGACTGTAATATTCCTAATTAGCCCAAGCTAATAGGAATATTTAAATTTTGTTTTATTTTCCACTTATGAATAAATGACTAATGGAGGACATGTAAAACCTCTTAGATCAGTGAATAAATCAATGCTCAATGTAAACAAAGCTATATTTGAGCCATTTACATAAAATTTACTTGCATGTGAAATAGGATTGAGCTATTTAACTAGGTTAATAGGACCAAATCACAATACAGTCCAGGTGCACTGAACCTCTTATATGATCAGCGCAGTTCTAGAAGGAGGACCTCATGTGAAATGGGTTAAGTGATTCAAGGTGGTTTAGGGTTTGGGCCGGCCCTCATCTTATTAAAGGAAGGAGAAGGCAACTAGAGAGGGTTGTTGAATGTATTATGATTTCGGAGTTCTCTAGGCTTTTTAGCAAGAGACTAGTGAGGATCTCATGTTTACGGGTTCTCCATCCTTCCATTGAGTAGCTCTTGGAGGGTTTGTGCTTCCTTTCCACTATCTGGCATATGGCCAAGCTCCATCTCTCTTTGGCATCGTAAATCTAGTGAGGGTTTCATTGTCTATGTGAGCTGCAGCAAGTGGAATCTCGATCTACTAAAATCTAGATCATACTATAATCTCTTTTCAATGAGTGAGTCTTTTATCCTCCTAGAAGAGTGTAGTATCAGCTTGAGCTTCAGTTTCAGATCTTGGCCTCAGGCCAAAGTGTATATGATCATCAACTGCACAGTTTCTCTCCCTGATCTGTGTAAATCTTGAAGAGCAGAGTTGTAAGGGTTTTGGAATTCTCCTAGAGGAGAGATCTCTTGTGGAAAGGATCCTTCCCTTCACTATGGTGATCCATGGATTGGCCAACCAATCCATGTACCCTTCAGATCTCATTTAATTACTGATGTATTTAATGTATAATTTCTGAATACTGCTGCAAAACTGTGACTTAGATCTCAAATCTACTCACTGTTGTTGATCATTTGCTGAGATCCCCAAGGGGAGTGTATTATAAAGTCCTTTTTGTATACAGATCTATAATATTTCTACCATTTTTTATGCAGATATATTCTAGATCTAGAATGTAATAAAAAGAGCTCCAGCCTCTTGAAATTTACGCTGAGAAGCTTTCGTGGTTCAATATACTGTTGCATCACCTATTTGAGGCTTGTATTTCTCTTGTATATTGCTTAGGCCATAGAATAGACTTGATTTCCTGTTGCTCAAACTCTATTATAACTTTCACCTTCATAAATTATGCTATCCATGCTTCAGTAAACTTTTGCATACTTCAAGTAATGGGGAATCAGGTTTTTTAAGCCTAGTCGGGATTGGAAGAACTGTTTAATATATCTAGGATCATTTTTTTAGGCTGAAATTTCCTATGGGAGTCCTACATGACCTAAGCTAAAATAGCCTATAGCCATTTCCCTTTTTTTTACGCTGATTGCTTAATACACTCATTTTAGGGCATAAATGACCGCTTTTCCCCATCGTTTGTCAGTAGAATTAATATTATTCTTGCTTCTATACATAAAATTAATACTGAGGTGTTTCTAAACACATTTCAGGGTTATTATCTTGCTTCTACTCCAGTATTGTGTTTTTATACTGCTGCAAACCTTCATTGGGTAATTTTCTGGAGACAACTAGGTGTGGGAGATATGTTTAACCCACCTAGAGTGATTTATTTTGAGCATCCTCTTGGATTTCGGTCTTATATACTCTGATATAAGGGATCCAAGGGCTGGTATTTCCTGGTCAAGTGCACATTCCTAAAAAATGTGTTTTTTAGGCCTGTTTTGCTGAGCAGTCCAGATTTGGAATATTACAGAAGTGGTTTGAGATCATATTGTCTCGAACCTCGATGGAAAGGAAAATAAATATGCTATGGGTAAGGCCTTAACATATCTATTTTATAATAGAAACAACCATAGGAAGCTGGTGCTAAAGAACAGGCTCAAAAATATCAAGATGGATAAGGGAAACACGATAGAAAAATACTTGATGAAGTTCACTCAATGTCGAGATGAGCTTGGAAGTGTTGGTGTGACAGTTGTAGAGGATGATTTGGTGAGCCTAGCACTTCTAGGCCTTCCCTAGCGCTGGCATAACTACCAAGATTTAGTGAATGGGAGGGAGAAGCTACCAGAGTGGGAATGATTGTGGTATGACTTGGTACAAGAAGATATTCTGCAGAACACTAGAGATGGAGATTCATCAAAGATTTATGATGAGGAGAATTGTGCCTTTGTGGGAAAGGTGAAGAAAGTTAAATGGAAGGAGTCCCACTCAAAATCATATTATGGTTAAGTAGGCAAGAAACGAGACTTTTAAAAGTTAAAATGTTTTCATTGTCAAGAGCTTGGACACTCTGCTACAAATTGTCCACAAAAGAAGACTGGAAAGAAGCCCTCAGGATCAAGAGTGGAAGGTGAAGCATGTGATTCATAGTTTGAGTTTGTTTTCACCCTCATCATGTGCATGGTGTCATCGGTGAGGGTTATGTGTGGTACTTAGATATTGGAGCTTCATTCCATATGACCGGCAACAAATAATTCTTCATTAACTTGGAGAAGGATGTATAGATGAACATCAATATAGAATATGAAAGGTGGTATAATGAAACCAACATAGGTAAAGTTACATTTCATAGGGAGTATGGTAATCCTCTCACATTAAATATGTCATGTATGTTCCTGGTTTAAATAATCATTTAGTTTCTTTTTCTATGTTTGAATATCGTGGCTCTGATGTGATATTTAGCAAAGGAAAGGTGTTCATTCATCACAAAGCCACAAGACAGGCGAAGAATATTGGGGTTCAAGTAAATAAACTATACAAATTGGATGTAGAAAATTGTGTTTCCTTGAGCACAAAAGCAGAGAAGGTGGAGATCTGAGACATCTTTGAGTTATGGCACAAAATATTGGTCCATCTACACCATGGCATTTTGAAGATCATGCAGTAGATTTCTACATGATATCCCAAGAGTGTACTTAAGTATCGAGATACATGCAAAGGGTGTACATTACGGAATTACACCAAATCCACCTTTCATGATAAAGAAAGTTGAGTAAATTCAATCCTTGAGGGAGTTCACTTAGATGTGTGTGGACTATTCTTGACAACCTCCACATTAAAACACAAGTATTATGTGATTTTTTCAGATTATTTTTCAGCAAGTGTTGGATATTATTCATGCAGAAGAAAGATCACGTATTCTCAAAGTTTTGTGAGTTCAAAGCACTTGTCGAGAAAGATACTGGGAAGAAGGTGAAGGCTCTCAGAAGCGACAATGGCGGGTAATATGTCTCAAACGAATTCAAGAACTTCTATGCTTCAAAAGTAATTCAATGAGAATTTATAGCACCTCATAACCCACTGCAGAATGGGGTTGCATAAAGGAAGAAAAAAACTATTGTGGGAGAAACACGAGCAGTGGTGCATGATAAGGGCCTATTGTTGCAATTGTGGGTAAAAGCATGCAACACAACATTATTTGTGCAGAACATAAGTCCTCATCAGATACTTGGGATGAGTACACTGGAGGAATAATTTTTAGGTAAGAAACCTGATGTAGTTCATTTTAAAAAAAAATTGTTCATAAGTTTATTTCCATGTAACAGACTATGTCAAGAAGAATATAGAGCCAACAAATGGGTTGGGAATATTTGTGGGATACACTGATACACCTCACAACTATCGAGTTTACTTTCCAGGACATAGGATGATAGTGGTTAGAAGACATCTAAAATTCAATGAAGAGAATGCCATACAAATTTCCCTTGAGAGGGAGCTTCAGTTTCCTGCAGTTGAGGAGATATTGGATCCAAAATAAGAACCTCAATATGTAGAGAAACCACAAGTATAGGAACATAGAGTTGAAGCACACATTCATACAGAGACATCCCGAGATGGAAGAAAGGGCACCATAGAGGCTGACAGGTTGGTGCTTGATGCTAGAGAGAATGTGGGAGCACCCACATCACAATGCAGGCATAGAAGGTCCCAAAAGCAGTACACTGGCTACATGGAAATTATCAGCGAGATTATAGAGATAGATCCATACTATTTTGAGGAAGCGGTGCAACAACTTGTTTGGATTGATCCCATGGTAGAGGAGTATGACTCCATTATTAGAAATGTTGCATGGGAAGTTATCGCAAGACCGAATGGAGGTCATTTGTAGGATCCAAGTGGATCTGCAAGGTGAAGCAGGCAACATATGGGAGTGTGGAGAAACACAGGGCCATATTTTTGGCCATAGGGTTCTCTCAGGTGGAGGGAATTGATTATGATGAGACCTTTGCACCAGTCACAATTTTCTCATGAATCATATCCATCCTTGCACTTTCAGCCCATATGGGATGGAAGATACATTAGATGGATGTAAAGACAACTTTCCTCAATGGATTGATTGGGGAATAGGTGTAAATTGAGAAGCTGGAAGGTTTTGAGACCTTCGACAGAGAGTCGCATGTGTGGAAACTCAAGAGAGCACTGTATGGGATGAAAACAAGCAGCTTATGCTTGGTACACCACGATTAACAGCTACTTCATCGGGTTGGGCTTCACCAAGCGTGAAGCAGATGTGAACCTTTACCATATTCTGGTATAAGGTGAAATTTTGTTCATTGTACTTTATGTCGATGATTTGATATTGAAAAGTGATGCGCAGCTCATCAAGTCTAGAAAAGAGGATCTTGCTAGATAATTTGAGATGAAGGACATGGGGCTCTTGCACTATTTCCTGGGATTGGAAATTTTGAAAAGATATGGGGAGATATTTGTATCTCACGGAAAGTATGCCAACGAGATTCAGAGGAAGTTCAACATGGAGGGAAACAAACCCATGGAAGCTCCTCTAGTAGGAAACTAGAGGAAGGAGGATGCTACTTCAAGCGAAGTAGTAGATGCTACCATCTACATGCAGCTTATGGCTTCACTAATGTAATTGGTGAACACACGACCATATATATGCTATGCGATTAACCAACTTAGTCAAGCTATGTATAAGCCTACCAATCTCTTTTGGAAGGCAAGAAAGCATGTGTTGAGATACCTCAGAGGCACTACAGAGTTTGGGCTATGGTAAAGGAGGATAGAGGTAGTGAAGCTTCAAGGGTTCACAGATGCAAATTGGATTGGGAGTCCATCTAGAAGGAAGAGCACATCAGGGGGCATCTTTAGCATTGGATCAACAAAAGTTTCCTGGTATAACAGGAAACAGAGATCAGTTTCACTCATTTCAGCAGAGGCAGAGTACATGGCAGCTAGTTAGGAAGCATTTAAGGCCATCTGGATGAGGAAGATACTTGTTGGTTTGTTTGGTTGATGGATGGATACGATGGTGATTTATTGTGATAACCAGAGTTGCATCAAATTCTGGTTAATCCGGTTTTTCATGACAGGTCCAAGCATAATGAAATCTAGTATTTCCATCTCAAATATTTTTTGTAGAGGCTTATTATGACATTAGAGTACATTCCGACGGAGGAGCAAGATGTAGAAATATTGACAAAGGCATTGCCAAAAGGGAAATTCGATTTCCAAAGAGGCATGATCAGGGTAGTAGAAAATTCATTTCTCGTTGAGAGGGAGTGTTGAAATTGGCAACAAGAAGAGGCTTCTAATTTAATTTTCCCATAATTAAATTAGAAGGAAATTGTAATTCCACATCACATGGAAACTTGTATGAGTTAACTAAGTTGGGAAGACTTAGCTAATTCAATTCAAGTTGAGGGTCAAACTAGAGACATGTAGAGTTCACTATAAGTTTTAGGGGGTCCAGTTGCAGTTTATTTTGAGTTGTAATTGTTTAAATTAATTATTTGAGTTAAAAACAGTTTAACTAGTTCTAACTGATGGATAAGCTAGTGAGAGGTCCAGTGAATTAAATCTAATTTAATTCACATGCAGTGATATATCATATAACTGATAATTCTCTCTAAATATTTTTTCATGTCAGTTCTAAGGAAGACCCAGTTGAGATTGGAGTTAAAGGGAAGTAGATAAACAATTGTATAATTAGAAAATTTTACAGGTCATGCATGAGGTCATCGGGATGACCTGGACATATTGCAAAATATATTAGTGGGAATTTCCTAATTAATATGGGATATATTCCCTGAGGAATGCATGAGAAGGGTTGGTTAGGCAGAGGCAAGGAATTGGTTAAGTATTGGACCAAACCTTCTTAGATCAAAGTGAGAAAGTCAGAGAGAGTGTAGAGAGATCTCAAGCTTGAGAGAAGCATTGTATTGTTTCGTGTTCTTTACTTAATGCAATATACAGAGAGTGGGGTTTTTAGTTGAGGCTTTTCCTAGATACATCTTTGTTTTTTGTGATTGAAATTCTTTCTCTTTCTTGTTCATGTGATTGTGTGATCGTAATTGGTTTTCGCAATTTGTAAAATAGATTCAAGTATTTTGTTTTAGCATATTACAAGATCAGTTGAATATATGTGGATTTTATACATGTATCCCAATCTCATTGGGAGCAATGAACACTAATGATTGGGAGGAAGTCCTTAAAAAAATAAGGAAAATAACTCAAACATGGGGAAAAAATGGTTAAATGTGGCAAGGTTGTATTAATAAAATAAATTTTTTCATCGCTTCTAGTTTATATGGGATCATTTCTGTGCGCCCATAAAGGAATAATCCATCAAATTGGTGGTATGTTGCAAAAGTTCATTTAGCAAGGAGGAAAAATAAATGAAAAAAAAAAAAATCCATCTAGTAAATTGGAGCATAGTTCGTCTTCCCAAATTATTAGGAGGATTAGTGATCAAATAATCTTGGTTATGAATCTAGAATTGGGATCAAAGATAGTTTGGCATCTTATCTCAAATTATAAAAATTGGTGGAAGAAGACCTTCGTGCACAATTTTTCTTACAAAAGTAGGATCACAAGACCCAAAAGACAAATCTGGCTAGATCAAGGATCCAAAATCTGGAAATTGTGTAAAGTGGTAGCCCCCATTATCCTTAATAAACTAGGATGGAAAACAGGAAATGGTGCACACATCAGCATATGGAAATATCATGTTCCATACGCAACATTAATGGATGAAAACAAAGGAGTTAAGAATTTTGTCAACTGGATGGAAACAAAAGGATACAACAAGATTGCTAAAATATCACAATGGGACGATAATGGTCATTGGGTGGGTTAGCAGTGTCATGAGATCCCCCTCAATCTCTAGTATCACTAGACAAATTTGGTAAATTCATTAAATTTTTTTGCTCCAATAGCAAACACTAGGCTAGATTGGCGAATATAAGCGGGAAACAAGAAGAACGTTTATTCAGTAAGGGGTGAGATACGAAATGTTAATTCAAAAATTCTCACATCCTCCTCTATAAATGTTATGGGAAATAATTTGGCATAAGGATGGTCTGCCAAACATTAATATATTTTGTTGGGAATCTATTCATTGGAAGGTTTTTACGGATGAAAATCTAGAGAAATAGGAACATTCAAGGGTCATATAGTTGTGTCCTATGTGAGAAGGAAGAAGAATTCCTCATTTTTTTAGATAGGCACCTTCACTTTGAAGGTATGGAAATTAGCCTTGGAAAATGTCCGAGATATGGAAAGCATTCCTATGAATTGGCAAGAAATTTTCGAGCAATAGAAATTCAAAATATATTGGAATAAAAAATCCAATTTAGTAACCATGAGAAGTTGGATGGTTCTACCAAGAGTCTGTGTTGGGAGTTTTTTCTTTCCCGCAACCAAGCAATATTTAAATGTGTTCATCCTAGTGTGACTAAATTGGCCTCCAAAGCACCTCAACCTCCAAAGAAACTCTATTTCTTTTAGAATCAATCTTTTCTCGTGGTTATGATCCCGAAGAATTGTAGGACATGATGCCATGTGAGAGAGAGTGGCTTAAAATTTGTCAAATTCCACATGAGGATAACAACTTTAATTTCAAGAACCCTATTAAAAATCATACATTATAAGAATGGATTCAAAATAATTCCATAACTGGAGGATAAAAAAATGTCAATATTTTTTATTTTTCGATGGAGCATCGAGAGGTAACCCAGGGGAGGAAAGAGTGGAAGGGTTATCTTTCACCCCAACAAAGAAAAAGAGATTCAATATGCTTGGGGATTGGAAATATAAACTAATAACCATGTCAAATTTTTATCCTTGTGGTAGGGGTTAGAATTGGAAATATCAAGAATAATTTCACAAATAATGGTGTTTGAAGATTTGATGATAGTCATCCAACAAGTGTGTAATATCGAAGAGAATTCAATGTCACTTCAATCATCAATTTTGCATCGAATAACTTGAAAATAACGAAGTTTGAGATTGTTGAGTTCTACCACGTCAAAAGACATATCAACTGAAAGGCATATGAATTTGCGAATAAGGTATTCACCCTTGATCAAGGGATTTTGCTTCAAGATGAAGTATAATTTTCAAAACCAATACCATGAAAGTCCCATATTTAAAGCTAATTATAGGAGTATCAATGGGTTTAAAAAAAAATTAAAGTTGGAATAAGTTGGAGGTCAGTCTAAAAATATCATGTTAGATCACATTGTCATATGGTGATCCAACGATATATTTTCTCCTTAAATTGGTGTCTCTTTTTATATGATGAGACATGGACGCATGCACACACTTGGATAGCTCATAAGAATTCAACCAAGGTAAGGGACACATGGATGATGGCTCAAGCTCTTAATAAATGTGTGAGGATGCAAATGGAGGTTGTTTACATACCCAAGAAATTACAGGCACATTTAGAGTACATGGAATTAATGGAGATCAAATTAAATTGTAGATAATTCACTTCAGATCCTGAATCTCAAGTCTAGAGAATGTTCAGGGCAGCTAGTCGCATTGAAATGGGTGAGAGATTTGAAAATTTGGTAACTACAACGAAATGACCTTCTAGTAAATATTTTTGTGGAGACTCCTATAAAATTATCCCAAAATGCATTTTTAGAGGATGTCACTAGTGAAGGTGGGCGAGCGGATGTTTCTTTGACAGTGTGTCTAAAATAATCAAGTTCACTAGTGCTTTATTATCAATACACGCACCAGAGCTGCATATAACATGGTGCACTGTAGATTTTTTTTTTTTTTTTGAAAATAAAAAACCATGGTGTGCTAAATACCCAAATTCATCGGTGCTTGAATATTCACTAGCACCATAATCATTCATATTGTAAAATGTATCAGTGTTATTCCATAATGATTCCCTAGTGCAGTAAACGTATTACAACACCTCAGGGCATCTTATAAATCATATTGATAAACAATTTCTAATTTCTAAGAAAACACGGGTGTTATTGTAAAACCACAACACCGGTGTGTTACTAGTAACGTAAAGCCCTAGTGCACCTCGATAAAGCACCGTGATAATTAAAAAAAAAACACGGTGATTTTGGATATAGCCCACCTCGATGCGCTTTACGAAATGCACCAGAGGAGGGTTAAATAAAAAAACGCTCCCGGACGTAATTTTCATTTTTACCATCTATAGTGAGGGAGAGATATGAAGCACTAGTGCCACTCTTTCTATGTGAAACTGCCTTGAGGTCATTGCTTCTCTTGCTCACCACCTTTCAGTATTGTGTTCATTATTTGAGTTTCCCATTTTCTCAAATGTTGTGAAATTTTTTTTTTCTCCATTCCGTGTCCACAATGCCTCCCTAATGACCAAATTTCCAGGTAATATCTATGTTTATTTCTAATTTAAGTTTTTAGCAAATCATGATTGAAAATTAGGTTGAATTCATCAATGTTTTGCATAAACAAAAAAAAATTGTGTAGTGAGCTCGCTATGTTTGGCTCGCATCAGCAACCTGTAAATTTATAGGGTGTACTACGTTTCAGTGCGTGAACATAAAACATCGTCATTTTGGTAGTTTTTTTTGTAAATATAAACGCATCAGGAAAGGTGTGACATATTGTGTGTCAATGCGCCACTCCCAATGCATTTATCTTTACCAAATGCACCACAAATAAATATTTAAAAATATTCCTATAACTCGGTGTATTCGATAACCTGAACGTATCGTACTAGTGCCAACAGGTTATACATGCACACTGGTGCACAAGTATGTCGCACCGCTATGAAAATTTAAAATTTTGAAACACTCGTGATGTGTCATAATTATGTGCGCACCATTGCTGGCACGATTATAGTTGAAGCGCACTAACGCCGGTGCATGACTGTGTTTTGAGTGCAATAATTTTTTTTTTAGATTGAAAGTTATGTTTCCATAGTTATAGATACATGTTTCATTCAATGAAAAAAAATTGTATTTTATGTATGAGGCTAAATTAATTTATATGGAAATTATGTAGCAAAGAGGTCAGTAGAGAGAGCAGTGCACGAGGCAAACCCATACAATATGGTCCGACCATGGAAAGCCAGAGAGAGGGAAAGGTATCTATACCCTCACCCTATTATTGCAGCAACCTAAGTGCTCTTGAGGAATGTAGGCCTCATCAAATAATATGAGGGTACATCCTTCAAGATGCACTCGGTCTTATTAGCACATCTGATCCACCGATGGAATGTCCAACTGTTAGTCATCAATATTTTTCACTATCTTTAGATGATTATAGATTGGTTTTAGATTTCTAAAAACAACATTCCTTGAATATTGTGAGTTTCAGAAATCTCACTGCCTTCATTATCCTTATAATTTTTTTTTCACTATTCCTCAGTTTTTCATCTCAGGGTCACCCTATTGCTCCTAAAAGACTCCTTATGGGCTTATTCCTCTCATCTTCATCCTTCTTTCCTGCCTATGACCTCACTACCCTGTTTTCCCTTTTCAAACAGACTCCATCCTCCCTCTAGGGTTTCCTAGTGATGACTCATTCCAATGTCCCTTTGGGCATAATAAGCTGTAACAATACTCTATTTTCACCTGAATATCTCCAAGTCAAATTTCATTCAAGATCAGGTCAAAGGACCCTCCCTTAGGTCATTAAGGTTTTTCACATGGTTTGAGGTCATCATTGGATGTTTAAGGCACTACTTTTCCTTGCTAGAATCTGGCTCAGATGTAATAGAATGTCAATACATGGTTATTTAAGAAGGACCTAAAGATTTCCAAAAAAGACCATCCCTTCAGTTTAGAGTCTACACATGAGGAAAATGGACAAAGTTTAGCACTTCTGCAGGAGTGTTGAAATTTTTTCCAATAGAAGGTGTTGATGAGGTAGACTATCTATGCCTAAATGAAGACAACTTACAACAAAGGAAATGGAAACAATTTGGTCTTGAAGATAAATAGGGTTTTGAGATTTATAGTCCAGTTGAGTGCCAAAACAATGATCCCTTGCAAAAATGACATGGAGGAGGCACACAAAGCCAAACATGAAGAAATTCTATCAAAATAGATTAAAGGAAAATGGAAAAGGTGAGGTGAACTGGACAAAACTGAATGAAACTGAAAGGGCTAAAGAAGTTAATGGTTTGCCTTGTCTTTTGGTTTTTCTTGAAATCTTTTTCTCAAGGCTTTGTTTGAAGTTAGGGTTTAGGTTAAAGAAGTTTATGGTTTTCCTCTATCTTGAAATGGTCACTTTGAAGGTATTTATATTTTGATTAAGGAACTTAGGAGTTCCCCTACTCTTTGATCATTACTATATGTTATCTTGAATGTTTTCTTTGTCTGAAGGTGAAATCACTGGAGAATTTACAAGTTCCTTGCTCTCTATGGTTTGTTGGATTGTTGTCTTAGGGTTTACTTGGTGAAATTTGATCAAAGAAGTTTATGGTATTGCATGTCTTTGGTTATTTCTTTATGCATAATGATCTTAAAGGCCCTTCTTGTTTAAAGTATTTGTTAAAGGTGTTAGTGTCCCATAATTTGGTAGATTGGTAAACCAAATGACAGGGTAACATCAGACCAATCTTTGGAGTCCTAGGACCTAGCCTTCCTAGAATCAGAGAGGGCTCTCTCTATTATGCAAAGGATGTGAACTTGTTTTCTTTGTATGTTTGATTTTAGGCTAGCTGTTAAGTATATTTTGGTTTGTTTTGGTTTTGAGGTAAAACTGATCAAGTAGAAAAAATGGAAAGAGATTTCATCGAATCAACAGGGCTATGGGGTTAGATAAAGTCAAGGATGTCTAAATGATGGACAAGGTGTACTGCAGGGCTGATTTAGCAAGGTCAATCGATCCTTTGGGTGAGGCATGAGGTGAAATGAACATTAAGTTTGTGAAAAAAGAAGAAGTCTTAAACATATATAGTTTGAAATAAAATAATCATGAGGTAGGGCAAACCATTAATCTCTATGAACAATACTCAAGCTAATAAACATGAAAGATAAACATTCAGGTGAGACATAGAAGCATAAGAACTCCTAACTTTAGTAATTCACCTTCAGTTGTTGGGGAAAAAATATAAGATAAACAAATAACTTAATATATGAAGATGGAAATCCTAAACAACATATATCAAACTATCGGGAACTCTAAAACAAGTTGGTAAGCATGGACAAAGGGCAAGATCAAGCGAGACCTCTTTGACTTAACCTAATTACTCAATATTTCATAGAAAGGCTTCAAAATAGGGTTTTGAGAACTTCAAATAAGTAGGGCGTACCTTAAATTATATTTGATAGCTAGCATACTGACTATTAATGAAAAAAATAAAAAATTCTTGGTGGACCTAAGGAGCAGTTAAGAATTCCTTATAATGACCAAGAAGAAGAAAACATCAAAGCTGTAATAAACAAGAGGTTTGAGGTGCTTCCATGAGCATATCTTAGCCTATACTTTTCTGATAAAAAACAAACAAGAAGTATGAAACATTAATGGAAACAAGAATACATAAACAAATCATGGAAACATCACCATTCACCAAGCTATGGAATCTTGCACACAATGCTCCTCCACCATCAAGCCAAGCAAGCCATTCATCCACTTCATAAAACCAATATTTTCTCCAAGCTCATAAAACTATGTATTTCTCTTAAAATGTCAATTTATCCTAGTTTATGACAATTAATCCTCATGTTTTATATAAGCAAAGAGGAGAAAATCCCACTAGAGCATCTAGAAGGCCATTGGCCAAAGCAAAATATCCTAATTTGTCCTTGAGGCCTTACAAGGTCCAAGGCACAAAATATCTCTTCAAAATATCTTTTTCGAACCAAAATAGCAAAAATATTGACTTTTAGGCTCTGACATACAAGATAAAACTTGCCCAACGCACATTTTCTTTGTCCTCACATAGGAATGCAGAAATCTGTCTCTAATTTTGCAAATTTTCCAGGCGCACAACACCAAAAAAGGCCTTTTTGCAGCAAGGTTTTGGAGGCCTTCCCGATGTCAAAAAAGGCTCCGTGATGGCTCGATGGAAAGCTATAAATTTACAATTTATAAATACACTTGTAATTTCTCAATATGATCTCTATAAATTTCCCAAAAAGTAGAAAAGGTGCAGATTCCCAGAGGCGCAACACCTACTCAGAAACAATGGCAGAAAGGTCAAAAAATGGTTTTTTTGGACCTTTTGATTTACCAAAACAACTCCAAATGAGATGAAAGTTTGTGAGAATGCTCCTCTAGTGCCAAGGAATCCAAAAATGTAAACTTTTCCTACTGAATATGCTATGAGAAAAATCCCATCATCCGGGGTGTTGCACTCCTAAGCTTAAAAATTCACAAAAAACCAAAAAGTGTCCAATTTTGCTAAAAATTGGTGAGTGAATCCCTCAATGGTCCCTAGAGACTTGTAGTGAAGCTTGAGAAAAAATTCAAAGCCTAGCTTGGTATTTTCCATCTTTTTGCACCCGATGCCTTCTTCGGGCAATTTTGAGCTTTTTCCTAGCAAACTGATTTTTTTTTTATAATGCTCAGTCATCTTTCTCTGTAAGCCCAGATCTTTGTTTTCCTTCTCCAACTTAGCCTCCTAATGTAGGTTTTCCCTTTCAAGCCATGATTATTTGGCATGTTCAATTTCCAAGGCTAGGAGCTCAGTGAGAGGGAATTGTTGTGCTCAGGGTGATTCTTCCTCTCTCTGTTTTTCTAATGCTCTCCTAAGACCCATAGTCTTTGGCCTCTTCCTAGCTTTCCCTTCTTCTTCAATATCTTCTTCATAGTCGCCCATGTACTCCTCTATCTGTACTTGTGATTTTTTAGCCTCTCTTTTGTATTTGAGTGCCCGGGCTTCATAAATGGCTAGCTGGCCACTCATCTTCTTGTTTTGCATCTGTAGGAAATGAATAAGATCCTTGGATCTTTCCAGCTCAACCTCCAAATCTATGATTTGTGCACTCCGGTCCTACAAGAGGAAATTCAGTATCCTGGTTTCACTGTCCTCATCACCGTCAATGTGGATGAGTTCAAATTCCCTCTCTTATTCATCACTACTTTCCTCTTCTTTGACTGTCTTCTTGGTTTTATCCTTCAAGGGCTCTTTACCTTTGTTTGTCTTTGGCAGTTTACCCTTGCTCCTCAAATATCTGGTGACATTGATTTTTACTGTTTGAGTGACTTTTTATTTCACTTTTTTTTAGGATGAGAGCATGGCACCTTGCCTTTTGGAGGCAGAAAACACATGCCTCATGCCTCTTTGATAGGGAATGATGAAAGGTGTCAGAAACTGAGCTTGCACAATTTTATCTTTTACAGCCCTAGGACTATCTTTTTCTTCAAGAATGTTTGTTGTGCATCTCTCCTTGTCACTTTTCTGTTGGCAGTCCTTTTGATTATTAATTTCAACATTTTTTATGTCTTCATCATTAGGAGGACCTTCAGAAGTGTCATACTCTGTTTCTGCATTGTGGGAGGCGCCTAGGTCTAACACATTTTCATCTTCAGGACTATCCATTTCTTTACCTTTTTTACTATTGTTTTGACTATCAACATCCCTTAGATCCTTGCCATCACTTCCTTGTTTATTCAAAACAACTCTGAAAACTGTTTCTGGGCTATCTTCATTAATCTGGTCATTTTTATGACTACTTTCCTCTCCTTTGGCATTGTCTGTTGTAAGGCTTTTAGTGTCTTTTTCTTCACTATGAGACCCAGCATCTTGTCCTCCTTTCTCATCATTGGTATCACTGCTTGAATCTATGTTTTCTTCTTGGCTTGTGTCTTTACCTGTGCTGTTGTTTTGACTGTCTGCCTTTTTGCTATCTTCTTTTTTGTTGTTGTTTTTACTATCTTCTCCTTGGTTATCTTCATCTTCTCCATTTCCCACTTCTTTTTCATCTTCTCCCTTATCCTCATCATTTTCCCCTTCACTGCCTTCATTGTGATCAATACTTCTTTCTTCAGGATCAACAGTGCTTATTTTAGGGCTACCATTGCTTTCTTCAGGGCCACTACTGCTTTCTTCAGGGCCAGCAGTACTTAAGATCATCTCTGTTTTCTTCATGATCACTTTTCTCAGGGGAAGTTTTTTGAAGAAGGTTTGTTTGGGATAGTGATTCATGGGAGGAAAGTGAAACATGGCTAGTGGAGGGTGATGAAGGAGTATGAGGAAGATTTTGAGAAGAGGATGGCACATTTTGTAGTGGGATGGAGGATGAAGTGCTGAAGTCATCATGGGTAATAAAGGCTTCCCAAGGAATGCCTCATTGCTCCAGTTGGTGAGTTACAATGATTTTCACAAGAGAGTGATGAAATAGGCTTGCCATCTACTGGGTTGGAGGCCTCTTTTTCATGATGGAGAACATTTTTTCAATACTTTTGTAGAGGAAATAAGGCATGTTCAGTAGCTTGGTCCTGGTGAAGTGCATGAGGAGTCTAATATGATAGGAGTAGATTTCAGAGAACCTACCCTCACAGGTAAAGTATTTCATGACAATCTTCATGAGGAGGGCATACCTGTCCAGTAGATGTGAAAAAGGCAAAATGGCTTTACACTCAGCTTGACAACTAGGTTTTAGAAATGGATGGCAATGAATCAAGTCAAGATATTTCTGTTTAAACCACCTTTCCCCTATGTAAGGCATCCCAGTGGCTTTAGAGATAGCATTAGGGGTCAACTCAAACCTTACCCCTACTAGATGAACTTTATGCTTATGAAGCCTTAGATAAAATAACTTTGTTAAGTGAGGATGGCTTTTGACTTCCTGTACCTTGTTGCAGAACTCAAAACACCGTAATTCTTGGAAATAAAATAAGACAGAAGGGGATGCTACTAGCTCTTTGGTGTCCATAGGCTCAAACCTATTGGGTTTCCCTCCTTTCTTAGACTACCTCCTTGGTCTTTGAGGTTTATCACTCTCCTCCTTAGACATGGTGATTACCTTGCCCCTTCTTCCAATTTTTAAACAAAAAGGCTTTTAGCTTATGAAATGATGAGGAGAGAGGTTTTTTAGGAGATTTTGGACCTCTTAAATAGGGCTAGATGATCAACAGAGAATAGGTTATATTTTTATTCAAATTTTCCCTCAAGCTTTCTTTAACACCAACTTAGCCCTACTTGGCGCTTTTATAACTTAAAACATGATGATGATATGCTAATTGATGAAGAATACCTCTTGAAACATGTTCTCATAGCAAGATGCAGCTTCTTGGTAAAATTTGGCTATTTTTGGCACTTTTTGTAATTTTCTGGGCGGTGTTGCGCTTTTCCTCCAGGAGCACAGCGTCGCGGCCCGAGCGTTGTCTACACGAGGAGTGTGCGACAGGCGCAGTGGTGGGCACGTAGCATCGCAGCCCGGGCGCCTCTGCACGTGGAGTGGGTGGCAGTTTGAGTGGTGGGCGCGCAGGACCTTTTGGCTCGGGCGACATTTACACGCAGAGCTGGCAAAGGAAACAGTGGTGGGCACGCAGAGTATTTGCCCAGGGCGGCCTCTGCATGTGGACTTGGGCTCTGTCAGGCGGCAACTCCTGCACGTCGGGCGGGGAAAGGAACGTGTAGTGTCACCCTTTAGGCATGCAACATCCAGTTATAATTTATACGGATCACACCTACAGGTGCGCAGCGTCCTTTGACAGGTGTGCAGCATCTGTGGATTTCTGCCCGAGGATGCTCTCCGAAGCTCAAAACGAACTCCTTCATTTTCCAAAGTTGCAATGAAAAGGGGAAAAAGCTGTTAGGGCTATTTATACTCTTTTTGAAATGATCAAGAACAAAAAAAACCCTTTCCTATAGTTTAATGTGCACATTTCCATTTTCTTTCTTTTGACTGTCTTTTCAGTGCAATAGCCTTTTTGGAGCCAATCCCTTTTTGTTTCTAAACCACTGATTTATGGTCTTAGCAATTTATTGGTTCATGATGGCGTTTGTTTGTCATTGCAAGGTGAATTTAAAAACTAATTTGCCTCCATATCCTTTGAATCAAGTCTGTGGCTGTCTCTGGTGTGACAATTTAACTCTCAAACTTTGATTTTTCATCTTTCAGTGTAATGGCACTCGGTGATCTAAAAATCAATTTTTTTGACCTTTTGGATTTTAAATCACATATTTTGATTTAGTGGAGTTTTGTACTCTTTCACTTATCTTTAGAAGATAACTTAGGAAAACTTTTACACCCTCTGCTATTTATGAAGGAGGTGTTGTATTTTCTCTCATCATGCCTATTTTCATATTACCCCAATTCCTGAAGCTGCTTCCAAAAAACTTTCCACTGTGGGTCAAAAACCAGATATTTGTATTTTCAAACAAATCATACTTGTTGTTTTTCTTCTTCGGTGTGATTGTCTTCTTTATAGTGGTCTTATTCTCTTCTTTCATCTGATGGCACACCTGACAGCCTTTATCTTGTTTGCAGGGGCGTGGAAAAGGGCAGCTGTCCATTTCCCAATTATGCTTTGAGGCCCAAAACTATCCTAATGATATTTTTTCCAAAAAGCGCCATGTTTTTTATATATTACTGACTTTTTGATATTTTGCACAGAAGTTTGCATGAGCAGGAATTTACCTCTTATTATGACATCAGGACCTTTGTAGTAGCTTTCAGTTTTTTGTGTCTCTCAATCACTGTAGATGAACTTTTGAAATATTTTACGTATCCCTGAATTATTTATGTAGAGAAACTCTTGTTTTTTCTCTGTGACCACCAGCTCACTGTACATTTTATTCAACTGCCAATGACTTGACTCAAATTATCTTTGGTGTCTCTCTTTGGCTTTGCTTTGCTTTAGGCTAAACATCAAGACATCCTTGCAGAGATGCGTTTGATATGATAGTCTATTCTTGGTAGATTTCACTGTTGGACCAGGAGGGTAACCTTGGAGGCTTCTTGAGTGCTTTTCAGAAAAATGAAAATCTCATCTCTGTGTCCTTTTGAATTTACCTTTGATTTTTTTTGAAAATATAGTGCATGGGGAAAACTGATGGTGCATGACCTATGAAAACCTAACTAAATTATTTGCAAGGTCTTTAGAACAAGGCTTTTGACTGGGGGTTTAAAACAGAGTTTTGCACAAGACACAGGGTTTTTAGATATCCTACTTATGCACCATCACCTATAAACGTAGAAATTTTTAGGGTACTTTGAATGGTTTTCTAGACATACCTTTGACACCAACAGTGATTAAGGAAGTTGGAGAGTAGAAGGGAAAACTTGGCTTAACTTGGCCAAACAAATTTTTGATTTAAGAGGGCTTGGGAATCAGAGGTAGAGTGCTATAGACAGAAGTAACAATCATGGATAGAGTAGGGTACATTAGCCCAGGAAGGGGTCTTGACAGGATGATAGATTCGATCATAGCAGACAAGAGAGGAGGGATAGTGGAAAAATTTCTCTGAGGAGATTTCTAGAAGACATAATGATTCTTTGAATTTGGTTTCTAGAAAACCTGGACAAAGCATATAGTCATCTAAACAAGTGAAAATTACTGATGAATAACAAAAGGATTCTTAATTTCCCTTTAAACCTAATATGTTCACAACTTAATGTTCATTTGACCCACATAAGTTGCTTATATCCATTTGGCTTTGTTAACTTTCCCTATGAAACACCCTTTATTATTTGTTATCCTTTTCAAGCCTTTTGCAGACCCCATAGCCCAATGGTTTGAATCTCTCTCACTCTATCTATTTTGCTTGACAATCAACCCAACCAAACTAAACAAACAAACAAACCCTATCATTTTAACTAGCCTAAAATCAAAACCCTAAAATCATTCAAGTTTACATCTTTTATACAAATTATAGAGAGAGCCCTCTCTCAGTCCAGAAAGGCCAGGTCCTAGGACTCCAAAGTTGGTTTGATGTTACCCTTGTTCAAGTTGGTCTTGCCAATCTGAAAAATTACAGGGACCTAACATAATGGCGACTTCGTTGGGGACTCTGAGTAAGTAAAAGCCCAAATATTCCTTAAGAACTCACAAATCCCCTGTCAAACTTAGATAAATCAAGTGTTACCCAAGAATGATATCTGGTTGATTTTCCATACTAGCATCATGGCGACCATACTAGGGAATAATTATTAAAAAATCTTAGTGTTACATAAAGAACTCAGAAAACCCAAAAACATCTTTACATTGGTATTTAGTTGTTGATGGTGGACAACAAGTACATCCTCAAAACAGTAAGCATCATCCACCTAGTGACTCCACTAGTTTTTAGTAGGCCTGCTGACTCCACTAGTTTTCCATAGACTCCACTAGGAAACTTATTTTGTCATTAAACATCAAGATAACCCAGTCAAGAATACTTTGTGGATTAAATATTTCTTTCACGAAGGGGTTTGTCCTTTAAGACTGTCACAAAATTTCAACCTCTATGATTTGGGTCTAAGTTCTGGGTTCTAGAAGAATCTATACCAGATCTCATCCTGAACCAAATCTAGTTGACAGTCCTGAAAGCATCCTTAGGAAGTCTCTTAGATCTAAAAACTCAACTGTTAGTGGCCCTATCCACAAAGCAATTTCCCTACCTGAAAATCGTAAAAACTTGCAAAATACCTGGTTGCTGATGGTGGATAACAACCAGCCTCAATAAAGTTGTAATTAATCCACCTGTCGACTCCAAAACTCTCAATAAGCCTAAAGACTCCACTGGAAGAAGAACCTCAAACATGATCAATCATCCTAGAAAGAGAGAGTATTCAAGCCCAAATTGGATTCAACAAATTATTATTTTTATCCATAACTATGTTCTATCCTACTTTAAGCATGATCAAGAATGCACTAATGAGAACTACATTGATCATTGGAAATATCTCAAGCCTAAAAAATCTAAGCCTAAAATTGCAGACCATGAACATACTTATAAATCTGTGCCTACCCCAGATACACCTGTGGAAGACCTATTGAAACATGAGCTTCATGCCACCTTTCCTGCTCTTGCTAAAACCTCAAAAAATCATAAATCTCCTTTTGCACTACCTATACCCACAAAGATCCTAGACAGATACGAGCCTCTTTTTTTATCTTCTATCCTTTAGGCCCTCCCTGAAAATCTTACAAATAATCTACCCAGATTCGATGGAGAAAATACAAATATAACTGCTGAAAAACACATTCAAATTCTGGAGGATCTCCTTGACATGTTTGAGGTAGGAAAATATGATGTGCATATTAGAATGTTTGCCCTATCATTGCAAGGAAAATTTAAAATTTGGTTTAAGGATCTTCCAACTACAAGCATTAGCAATTTTCATCAATTCACTCAATTTTTCCTAGATAGGTGGGCAGTCATGGGAAATTTTTTTCTCATCATAGAGGAATACAACCATTTAAAAAGACAACCAGGGGAGATAGCACAACACTTTTCAGCCAGGTTCAATAAAGTATACCATGCAATACCTACTAAGATAAAGCCACCCCCAGGGTGGGCTCTCTTGCACTACCCAAATGACTTTGACCCAGAGGTGGCATTCCAGATAAGAGAAAGGGACCATTCAACACTGGAGGAAATGCAAAGGATGGCAGTTGATGTGGAAGCCAACATGTTGAATAGAGAGGCAAAGCTAAGAGCAATAAATAAGAACAAAGTAGATCAAGAGAAACTTATATCTTCAGAGATAAAGCTAGAGATGTCGATAGACACAATCAACAAAATGATGCATATGATTGGCAGGAAAGAGGAAGAGTACAAGGTTGAGGTTGGAGTTGATTATTCAAAACAACCGGTACTATTTTCTTGGAAAGAAAAAACTCAGTCATTACAATGCAAATATAACAATCAAAATATGCATGCTGAGCAAGATTGCAAAGAAGAAGATGCAAAAATTTGTCAAGTAAGGACTAGATGCCTTCCTACATCTTGTGCTTCACCATTAAGAGATCATTACAAGCAGGTTGGAAATAGAAACAAGGAGTAATGCTATAAAGAATCAGTCAAGGAAGAAGTGGACGATACAAACCCTTTTACAAATCCAGAAGTTCTCCCTTAAGTCATCTTGGTGTGGCTACTGGGATTATAGAACCGGAAATGGAGGATGAGCCAGCACCTTTTGAGTCTCTACCCTTGTGCTTCGATTCATTTCAGATTGCTAAAGAAGAAGCTATTGGCCATAAACACTCTCCTTTTAATCCCAACTACTATAGATCAGAAAATAAACTTATAGGTCAACATATGGTGGAGAAATTTGTTGATCTAGTGTGCATATTGGATGACATTCCTTCTATGAATAAGCTACCCAACTATGATCAATATGATGATGATTATGTTCTCTAGACTCAAGCTAACACTACAGAAAAATCAGTAACTAGTTTGAGGGACAAAGGCAGTCATTTTTAGCATCTCAAATATAGTGATCAACAAATACAAATCAACAATGAGAGTGAAGAAGAAAGTGCAGAAAGTTTGGGAGAAAGGGAAGGATCTTTACCTCTTTGTTGTGCTTCATTTCAGTTCATCAAAGACAACCTTAATACAATCATAAATCAACAGTATTTTATTATTGACAACAAAGAAGACATTCAGCCTCATTATCATTCATAAGAGGAAGAAAACAATAGTGGTTCTATCCAAAAGAAACAGAAAATGGCTCCCCCTTTAACTAATGAAGAAATCAATCAGATCCTAAACATACAGCCAACCTCTAAAATTTTATATAAATAAGATATTTCTATTTGTTATACTGTTGAATTATCCACTGATGCACTTTCTCATGAAGAAACTATAAAACTGGGTAATATTGATGTTGTGCTACCTCCTCACGAGGACCTATTTCCATAGAATTCCCTTAACAAAGCCTGCAAGAAGAAACCATTCCACTCATTCAAGGCATATTAGGCATACTGGAGAACAACATAGAACAAATTTATGAGGCTGCCAAATCACATTATCATGAAGAAGAGGTGGAGTTTCTTTCTCAAAAGAATCCCAAGCTTAACAAAGTGGAGCAAAAAATAGTCCTGGATGCAAATTATTGTTTAAATTCTCAAGACCAAATATTATTCAAAGATCCTTTTGTTGGCTTTTTAGAGACATCTAGTGAAGGATTAAAATATGCCAAGAACAGTTTGTTGTAGAGTGTGAAGAAGATTTTGAGCGTTTTTGTTCAAAAGAAAGTAATATGGGAGTGGCATTTTTGTCTTTTCAGCATACCTAAAAGGCTAAATGAAAATCAATCATGTGGTCACTTACTTGATTGGCTGTATTGGAAAAAAGAGTTCACCTAATGTAGATATCATATACAAGTTAGATTAGGATAGATAGGTATGCAAATAAGCTCAGCACTATGGGCATATTTTTAGTTTTAGATTGTTTTTTACAAAAAGAGAGGAAGAGAAAGAAAAGAAGAAAAGAGGGAAGATAAAAGAAGAGGTAAAGCCCCATACCAAAAAAAGAGTATTTCTGAAATTCTGCAAGTCTAAATGCCACTACTTGAGAAAGAAAGTATTGTTCAGTCATATAGCCTAATCATGATTGAACATGTTTTAAAATTTCTGTTGATAGGTTAATGAAGAAATATTTTCCAAACCATGTAAACTAGGCTTATCAGTAGGATAGATTGGGAAAAGATACTGGTTCTCAATCCTCAAATCTGAACCAAAAGAGAAGGAGAGGGATGCATAAAAAATTCCAAATTATAGCCCTCATGTTTCAAGTTTTACCTTTTTGCAAAATAAATCTATGAGCAGCTTGTCCAAAATGTTATAGCTCATGAAAAATCAAACTGCTTAAACCTTGATTTGGTCATGTTTTGAATTTCATGTCAGTAGGTTAGAGAATGAAGATCTGTCAAACTGCTTAACCTTGATAGATATGTAGATTACGTAGAGAATAAAATATCTCATCAGTTTAATCTGAGCCTTTGGATGATATAAGGGTAGAAATAGATAGTTTTTTGTGCTTTCAAAATAAAATTGATGTTCAGGGTTTGCTAGTCCAAGTGCACCCAAAATAAGAAAAAATGTTAGGCAAAGTATGATGAGTAGGTAGATTTGATATTGAAGCAATCATTTTTTTTTTTTCAGATTTTGAGATCATAGCTTCAAAGATCAGGAGTAAATCAGCAAATGAAGAAAGAGGAATCTGCCAAGTACAAGTAAGGTACTGATCTTCAAAACCCAAAGATCTGAACTCTAAGGTTCTGGACACCTCCTGAAAGAAGCTGCCCTCCCCAAGTGGAGCCACTATTAGTCATCAGTATTTTTCACTATCTTTAGATGACTATAGATTGGTTCTAGATTTCTGAAAACAACATTCCTTGAATATTGCAAGTTTCAGAAATCTCACTGCCTTCATTATCCTTATAAAAAAAATTTCACTATTCCTTAGTTTTCCATCTCAAGGTCACCCTATTGCTCCTAAAAGACTCCTTATGGGCTTATGCCTCTCATCTTCATCCTTCTTTCCTGCCTATGACCTCACTACGCTATTTTCCCTTGTCAAATAGACTCCATCCTCTCTCTAGGGTTTCCTAGTGATGACTCATTCCAACGTACCTTTGGTCATAATAATTTGTGACAATACTCTGTTTTCACTTGAATATCTCCAAGTCAAATTTCAGTCAAGATCAGGTCAAAGGACCCTCCCTTAGGTCATTAGGGTTTTTCACATGGTTTGAGGTCATCATTGGATGTTTAAGGCACTGCTTTTCCTTGCTATAATCTAGATCATATGTAATAGAATGTCAAGACATGGTTATTTAAGAAGGACCTAAAGATTTCCAAAGAAGACTATCCCTTCAGTTCAGAGTCTCGACATGAGGAAAATGGAAAAAATTTGGCACTTCTGCAGGAGTGTTGAAAGTGTTTCCAGCAGAAGGTGTTGATGAGGTAGACTATCTACTCCTAAATGAAGACAACTTACAACAAACGAAATTGAAACAATTTGGTCTTGAAGAGAATTAGGATTTTGAGCTTGATGGTCCAGTTGAGTGCCAAAATAGTGATCCCTTGCAAAAATGACATGGAGGAGGCACACAAAGCCAAACATGAAGAAATTCTATTAGAATAGATTGAAGAAAAATGGAAAAGGTGAGGCGAACTAGATAGAAATGAATGAAATTGAAAGGGCTAAAGAAGTTAATTGTTTGCTCTGTCCTTTGGTTTTTCTTGAAATCTTGTTTTGAAGACTTTCTTTGAAGTGTACTAGTTAGGGTTTAGGTTAAAGAAGTTTATGGTTTGCCTTGTCCTTTAGTCAATCTTGAAATGGTCACTTTGAAGGTCTTTATAGTTTGATTAAGGAATTTAGGAGTTCCCCTACTCTTTGATCATTACTATATGTTATCTTGAATGTTTTCTTTGCCTGAAGGTGAAATCACGAGAGAATTTACAAGTTCCTTGCTCTCTAGGGTTTGTTGGATTGTTGTCTTAGGGTTTACTTGGTGAAATTTGATCAAAGAAGTTTATGGTATGCCCTATCTTTGGTTATTTATTTATGCATAGTGATCTTAAAGGCATTTCTTGTTTAAAGTATTTGTTAAAGGATTCTTAATTTCCCTTTAAGCCTACTATGTTCACAACTTAATGTTCATTTCACCCACATAAGCTGCTTAGATCCATTTGGCTTTGTTAACTTTCCCTATGAAACACCCTTGATTCTTTGTTATCCTTTTCAAGCCTTTCATAGACCCCATAGCCCAATGGTATGAATCTCTCTCACTCTATCTATTCTTCTTGACAAGCAACCTAACCAAAACAAACAAACAAACAAACCCTATCATTTTAAATAGCCTAAAATCAAAACCCTAAAATCAATCAAGTTTACATCTTTTATAGAAATTATAGAGAGAGCCCTCTCTGAGTCCAGGAAGGCTAGGTCCTAGGACTCCAAAGTTGGTTTGATGTTACCATTGTTCAATTTGGTCTTTCCAATCTAACAAATTATAGGGACCTAACGCCAACAACAGGCTTTCTATGTCGGTCCTGAGTTGTGGTATAGGCCCACTTAGGAGGATATATAATTTATCACTAGACTATCTAGGAGAGGGGATGATTTTGCCCAGTTCCATGATGTCCCCCATGTATTTGTAGCTGAGATTTATCTTGTATACACTCTGAGATATTTCTGGCCTCATTCGGTCCATCCATTATATTTTCAGGTTCGTGGTGGAAAACTATGGATTTATTCTTTTGCTACAAAGGAGGTTAGGTGCCTCTCATCATTAGTCAACACCATTTCACATTCTTTGGTGATGGGAAGCGCATTAGTTTCCCTCTTTTTTATTATGTTAATTATTTGATTCAGGTGCCACAATGCATCAGATGGTCTGCCATTTTTTTGAGGTACTTTTGCACAGATTTGGATAAATTTCATGCGTTGTAGAGATAGCGGAGGGACACCTTCCTTTTTTCTTCCAAGATCTTTTGTTTATTTTTTGAGAGGTTTTTGGATACAAGGCCTACATTTTAATGTCACCCTCCTAGGCCAATCACTATGGCCCAGATGCGCATGTGGGGGTAGATGATGCCCAAGAGGGGCATGTCGGAGTTTTAGGCTAGGATTTTGGACGAGGCACTAGAGCTACTGGCCAGTGTGTATGACCATGCGTTTGTTTTGCTGGGGTATTCGTATATGGGGATTGATTGGAGAGATTTTCCAAACATATTCTTCACAACGGATGAGCCTCTAGATGATATAGGTAATATTAGTGTTTTATTTAAATTAATCTAGTTTCATTTTCTTGTTTTAATGAATTAGAGTATAATTTATTCTAGCACCATCATTAACTTGTTTTATTAAATTGTTTAATGAAATTGTATAAAATTTTTTTGTCCAATATATTTTGTAGACATCGACTCATATGATGGGGACATGCCTCCTCTCCCACTATTAGATGGCTGAGATAAGGAAATGGGCAAGGCCCAAGAGGGTGAGGCTGAGGCACATCCTTAGGGGGCATGGGTGTCTGGGGGTGGAGGCAAAATATGTGATGTCAGATGGACTACTTTGATATATTGGCCATAGTTTTGGTTCAGCACGGAGTCCGCCCTACGAGGCCTCGATGCATCAATGTGGATACAATGTTCGTGGATCTCTATAAGACCTGTTCTATGGATTTGATGTCTCTTATACGACATGTCATCTGATCTATTACTTTACTTGCAATGATGAGGGTTGCAAGGCATCATGCAGTAGCACATCCATCAGATGATGAGGGTGGCCATGATGATTATGAGGGTGATGATCATGATCATGATGATGAGGGTGATGATTATGATTATGATGATGAGAATGGTGATGATGATGCTTCTTGTGGTACCACCCCATCGAATCATGGTCTCCAAGGTGTCAGTGATTCTTTTGGTAGTACACATGTTCGTTAGTCACCTGATGATTTCAATATTCCAAAGCTAGAGGATGTGTCGTGTGTTCCTCATGATAAACAAGATCGACCACCTTATCCTATAGAATAGCCACATCCTTCTACTGCAGACCAGCCACCTCTTAGTCCTCCACCTTAGATGAGTTTGACAGACGTATTTAATCAGGAAGTAGTTGACTATCCATCGTCTTCTATTGTAGACCAAGCTGCAGGCACTACTATGTCTATTGTATCGAATATTTGATTGCACTTATTTGACTTCATGATGTAGTTAGTTGACTTCTTTGTGTGTGTGTGTGTGTGTGTGTGTGTGTGTGTGTGTGTGTGTCTGGTGCATTTTTGTGTTCATGTTTATGTACCTAATTAATATGTTGGTGTTGATGAGTATATTTTTCGGTCATGTTAGATATGTTCATTTAATGTGGTTTTAGATAGATGTGTACGTGATAGAAGTTAGTTGATTTGAGATTTATATTAATTTGAGGATGTATGTGGTGATGATGTTAGATTACAATCTTTGTGTTTTGTTAGATGTGATCACAATTATGATGCCCTAGTAGATTATTAGATTTTTGTGCTAGATAATGATGTTTATATGTGCTAATAAAAGTGTATATAATTAGATGATGGTAGTGAATTTGAATGTGTATCTTAGATGATGTTTACTTTTGTTAGATGATTATCATCATGATGTTTACTTTTATGAAATAATGTTTATTATAGATTATGTATTGGTGAATTTATATCAAACTTTTATATATGAAATTGCATGTCAAACGACTTACTTTAAAAAAAATGCAAAGATATTTTTATAAATTAAAAAGTTTAGTATGGTTTAAAATATGATTTTAAAATTACGATAAATATTTTTCTGTTGTTTAGATATTTCATTGATACTCAATCTAACTTAAAAAGTAAAATATTTCAATACTGACAATGATAAAATAATTATAGGTCAAATAATTTAGTTAGTTATTAAAAAGACAAAAAAAGTGTAACTCATTCAATTTTTAATATAAAATATTATTAATAAAAAATAAATCAAAAATACAATTTAACTAATTCAATATCTATTTACAGAATTGAACCAATTGTTAAATTTAAAAAACTTAAGTTAGAATTTTTTTACAACCTACGGCCTAGATCCATCTTAACTCTGGATCTACCAAACGTCCAAAGGGATCAAATATCTTGAGATGAAAACATATTTTTAATTGAAATGAGATTTGATCCCTCTAGGTGCTTGGTGGATCTAGGCAACTGGTATATTAATATATATGTAGTTGACATTGAAACACGTTCTCCATTTAAAAATGTTAAAATATGTCCCCTCATATTTTTTTTGTATACATTTAATTATTTTCTAAATTAATATTACATATCAAATCCATATTAAACATTGAAAATTTTACAAATATCCCTCATACATTGAATTAAAAAGCAACTATTAATGGAATAAAAATTCTCTCAATCTTTCTCACTAAAGTGAAAATATAAGAAAAAAATTAATTTAAATTACTTTATTTTTGTTTATATAAAGTATCTATAAAATTATGTTATTTAATATGGACATTGAAATATTTCACTTATGGTTGTCAGTAAAATATTTTATATTATAAATATATTTTTGTTTTAAATATCACAAGTAAAAGGAACATAGAATGAATTATACAAAATGTAATATCAATAAGACTATTTCTTGTCATGTGAGAAAATTACATTTTTCCTTGCAGTAAAAAGTAAATTATATTTTTTACTCATTCAATTTCTTTCTCATAATAAAAGCTATTTTTTTTTACTTTTTGTTACATTATATCTCTATATAAAGTTATATAAGATTAAGGTGTAAATTGAAGTATTTTAACTATGATCGACATTATTTATTTTCTTATTACTATTTTTAATTTGTTTATTTCAATTATTATTTTACTATTTTTAAAGGTAACATTATGTGAAAACATATTTCCCATATTGAGTTGTAGAGCACCTCTCAAAAAAATTAATTTAGATTTAATACAAATTAAAAATTATATTTTATAAAATTTATTTTCTTACTGATCAGGTGATCATGTCCTAAGTGAAAAAATGCCCAAAATTGGAACTACTCAGAATTGGTAATAAATTTATCGACCGGATAGTGTTCGTCATTATAATCCTAACATCGTGAACGACACTCAAATCCGATGTCAGATGTGGGAGATATTCAAGTTTTAATTTGTTCAGAAATTATTTTCTATGGCAAAATTTTCATTTTTATGAAAAAATGGAGGGCCTATCATAGGGTTCCACGTGGCCTGCTCGGAGGCTGCCATGTGGCCCCAGGCCTAAAGGTTCAAGCTGTGTTAAAATTTTGGTTTAAAAAAAAATTTCCATGGTCAGCCCTGACCCGAGCTGCACGCTACGGGTCAGTTGGGCCCAACTCGACCCGACCTGAATGGGCACAGGTCACCTGCGGGTGGTGTATACCTGTGAACGGGTGGGCAGAGACTACACAAAACCCCAGATAACATTTATACGTTGAAATGGGTGGACCGTTAACGAAGGCAAGGTCAGCCATAGGTAGGGTCTACACGCCTCGTGCAGAGGCTACACAAAGGACTGGGCAGACTGTAAACATGTGTGCGTGCAGAGATGGTTGGACGTGAACGTCGGTCAGGTTTGAACGTGGGTCACAACAAATGGTCGGGCGGAGTATGGCGAAGCACTCGGGTGCTAGCACATCTACCATGGGACCTCCGACCCACACTAGTACATTTGGCGGAAATTCTGACACTTTGGTTCCGACACTTTTGACCAAATGTCGGAAATTTCCCCAAATTTTTAAAATTTTTCAAATCTCGCTCACAACTGTCGCTATACTAACGTTTGGAGAAAAGTGTCGGTATTGTGACACTTAGAAGTTAGTGTCAGTCTTGCGACGTTTGTAGCGAAGCGTCAGAATTGCAATAGTTTGGGCAAAAGTGTCGAAATTACGACGGACTAGAGCTAAGTGTCGCTATTAAGAAATTTGAGGAAAGCATCGCTATTGCGACAGTTTGGGAAAAAGTGTCGCTATTGCGACAATTTCGGCAAAAGCGTCGCTATTGCGACGATTTGGGCTAAGTGTCGCTCTTGCGACATTTGTATGAAAGCATCGTTGTTGCCACAATTTGGAAATTAATTTCTTTGGCATTTCCTTTAATAAATAATAATCTAACTTGGGTCCCTTTTTTAATGGTTGGAGCAACATAATAAGATATCTTTAGTTGACATATCACATTGTGATGAAGATGGAAGGTGGTTATGTGTAATATCCTAAATTTGAAACTTTGCAATGGATAAGTTGTATAACGGTCCTGTTATGATGAATAAGCATAAAATATATAGAATAAACACATATACATCATTTTTAGCTACAGCAGTAACTTGTATTTCATTTCATGATCTGAAAAGTGGGGAAAAGGGGGATTTTATGCCCTAAAAAGGTTATTTCATAAATTAGTGTTAAAATAAGTAGGGGAAATGGTTGGATATGATATATTAGGTCAAGATATACCTATGCTCCTAATTTCATCTCAAACTAATGCCTCTAGTTATATTAAACAACTCCTCCTTTCTTGACTAGGCTAGAAAACATTGATTTCCCATGACTTTACTAAACAGAAATTTCTGAATATAGTGAGAGCGTAATTCCCATGAGGGTTTCCATAGAAAATGAATAAATAGGTCTGATATAAAACTTTTATTAACCACACAACAATTAAATGGAGGTTTAATCACTTATACAGTAGAAACAAGGCTCCCGACAAGATTTCCAGCAAAATGCATGTACAAGGTAGGACTGCAGAAAATAACGCAGTCTACAGCAAATCAGCATAAAACATGACTGAATATAACATATTAGAGCTGAATAATACAAAAATATTTCCAAAGTCCTATCTAAAAAAATTCCGGAGGGAAAATAAGCACCTCCTCTTACAAGATGAGCACAAAATCAAAGGGTGCAGTTTTGCTGCTGCTGCCCCTACATCAAGGACGCAGTTTTCTGAAGATGACTGTGTTGAAGCTGAATGTAAATGAATGTCCTCAAGCCAAATATATAAATTAATCTCTAATCCTTCCCTCTTGATTCCTTAAGCAAGCTGATCTAAAGAGAGGATGAAATTCCTGCACAGGAATTCCTTGCACTAAGCAGTGCAGCAACTCCGGCTAAACAATTGAAGCATGAAAATGGTCTCAAGACCAAAATAGTTGAATACATGAATGATCCTCCTTTGATGCTATGCCTTCCTTTTATCTTTGGTGAGCCTCCTCACCCCAGACCCCACACAAATTTGAGGTGACTTCTTCATGAAGCTTCCTCTTTCAAAACTGTGCTGCCCTAGATAGCTTCCCTCCTCTTTGTGACAACGTTGTTGACTTGGTCAACTGGAACCAATCCACCTGAAATGCCTCTGTTCACACCAAGGGGATCTTCAATCCAGTTCTCATATGTGTTTCTAGGCTGATCCTTGTTCACATTGAGCTAGTTTACTTGAGTATTTCTTCTTCCTCAAGAATGGTTGTTACTTAGTCAAACTTGACTATGTCTCCATCTAAAATGTCCTTGTTCACACTTGTAAGTGTAAAACCAGCTCCTAAGGTGATCTCTTCCCTTACTAAGGTGGAATTTATTCATATTTTATTTTTCATGGGCCTCCTTACCCATTTATTCCTCTCCTAGGTGAAAGTAGCAAAATCTAATATTCCAATTTTCTTATGTGCAAATTTTGGAATATTACAGTCCTCCCCTCCCAAATGTTTCTTGTCCTCAAAAAACTGCAAGGATAGGACTGAATAGCACCCTCTTCTTCCCTACAACAACCTCATAAGATGAAATCCTCCAAGGATCAAGGTGATGCATCATCAATATATCTCCAAGTTGCCCCTCCAAAGTGTGCAAGCGATCTTTTGGGAAGCATCTCAAATAGCTAACGCTGTGTGACAATGAAACATCCATGGAAGCAAAAATGGTCTATTTTTAGGTCCTCTTGAAGCATGAGGGTTGATATAGATTGGGATTCATCATCGCCATTTGAATCTCTCCTCCCCAAGCTATCAACCAAACAAATTGAGTCACCCTCCAAAATGGTAACTCATGCAAATCATCCTCCACCTGAAGCTCCGACAAAGTAGGTGGGCTGAAATTTTGGACATGGTAGACATAGCAGTCTATCCCACGCTACTTTCCTATCCACTTAAGACAATTGTAAAGGATTTTATGATCTTGGGTTGCCATTATGTTGCCCTCAAATGGCAAGAAGGAGGCTAGACCTCCAAAGGTCGCTCTCCCAGTGCTGTGCATCAACCTGGCCCAAACTATCTCATACATGATGGATAAGAAACCCTCATCATATGGCACTCCATCCATATCATGGCCCTCCTCATTAAGAAACAAATATTTTTCTGTAGAGGCCATGTCTCTCCCCATGCTCCCGTTAAAGCATGCAATGCAGAAAGTGTGGGGATGCTCCTCCCCCAAGAACACACCCACTCCATGTGTTCCTCCTCCAATCATGATCCTAATATAGGAAAGAACAATATAATCAATTAGGATCATGATCAGAAGTATGATGAAATAAATACTGAAGGTTTTATGTGGGTCTAGAAGGTACCAACAATCTCCCAAGTGGTCATAGCGCAGTCTACCCCACTGCAGCTTCAGAAAATGGTATGGCAAGTTGTCTCTGTAAAAATGGTTTTCTGTATAAGTCATCACACCCACTAGTAAATAGTAGATGGCTGAATATGTCAACTGAGAACACAAGAAGCAAACATATACTTGTCCCGGATCATACATTAGATGGTTGTCTCCATCACAATAGCCGACCAAAATTGGATCATGGAGCCCAAATAAAAAGTTGCCCCTTTGTAGAGTAATGCACTACAATGAAAAGGTAAGAGCATGCAAATATTGTACTGAACAATCAATAAGTGCATCAATATAATTCTTACCATATAATGAAGACAAGATGGTGACAAGATACATAGATGAATCCTTCATAGTGGTATGGTATACCAATCCGAAGAGGAATGAATCACATGCTCCATGAAAATCCTCCTTCTTATGCTTGGATATCCAAGTTAAGGAGAACATACCACAGCAACCCATGAGTCCATCCACTGTTCTATCAATCTCACCTCCTCTATGCCCACCAAGTGCATCAAATATGAAGTGATCCTGGGAACACTCCATCAACAAGCTCATGCCCCAAAGTGACAGCACTACTGGCCTATGAAAATAGGCTCTTACCAACTCATGAATACATTCTCTGACATGGTCTATGTCAAAGACTCCTCCCATAATGTTGCCATCTCCTCCCATTGCAACATCATGCAAAATGTGAGAGCAACTCTGCCCTTGATCTCTCCCAATCCTCCAAAGCAACAACTGCCTTTGCTGCTTCATCATACCTCCATCATACAATCCATGTGATGAAAATAACTCATCATTATAATGCCCCCACACTCCTTGCCATATGATGCAAGTATCCTGCCAAGTTTTCTTCTCCCACATACCCTCAGAAAAAGGATATGTCTCATGGTGGCCAAACTTTCTCAAGAGTAGCCAACGCAGTTTGGCTTCTTGCTGCCCTGTATCATAAATTTGCAAGTGGCTCACCAACCTCTTGCTCTTCTCCCACATCCACTCAACACCATGTGGATGCCTTCTGTCATTCTTCACCTTGGCATTCTCCCCATGTGGCCTATCATCCTCCACAATCAGTTCCTCTCTCATGCATACCATGAAATGTTGTAATGCATTTCCTTGGAGATCTCTTAGAGAAGATCTTATGTCCATGGTCATCTTGAATCCATCAAGATCCAAAGGGGAAAAAGGTGAAGCCTCTTCCCTGTTGTTGTTTGACAGTGTTGATAATCCCTCAAATGACATAGTTGCTGCCTCATACTCCATCTCAAGGTTCATGACTCTCTCCAAAATATCACACTTCAACCTCAAGGGTTGAGTACAACTCAACAAGGGTCCAAGAGAATGATGGTTCATTTGTTTCTTGAAACATTCAAGTCTGCAAGCATAGTGCAATATTGTTGCTCTATCCCAGCAACAATGTTTGATCTTGGACCATATGAATACATATTTCCACAATTTTTATAAGGATTTGTTGCAATAATTAAAAGTGGAAATCTTCCCATACCTTGATGAGATGTGGGAACCTCTTGTAGTACCGCAAGGACTCCTTCCTTCCATGTAATGGCTGCTCCAACTGTTGGTGTAGAAGGTTGCTCTCTCAAGGCTATGGCAGCGCTGGTACTTTCCTCCTCCCATGGTGGTGTGGACCCTATCTCCTCTGATCTCTCTTCATCAAAATTTCTGATCAACTCTTGAGTGAACTCAGAAAAATAAGTCACTCTTGTGTGGCTTAAGTGACTGCACCACCAAGAATTGGCTTCACCCTCCAGGTGTAACGCTGGAACTTCTGCTGCCTCCCTCTCTTCCACTGGATGAAGTAGGAAGAATGCCTCAATATTTCTTGCCCAAGCTCTTGCTGTAGTTGACCCATCAAATTTAGACAATAGAAATATATTGCCTTTGATCTCTCCTTTGCTACAAGGTCTTCTTTCTTCTCTCAATTGGATAAACTGAGGGAAATCTAGGGTCTCTTTGGAAGCCCTAGGTTGGCACTTGTATTATGCCAAATACCCACTCAGGTTTTCATGCTCCAAGTGGTCTCCTTGCTCTCCACTTCCTCTATGAGAACAGGAAGTGCATGCATCTTCTTCTATTTCTGAAAACCTTCTAGAGGTTTCTCTGCAAATCTCTCCTCCTTGAAACCCTCTTGGAGTTTCAATGCATTTCTCTTCTGCTTTCTTCTTAGATCTGAAAATGGATGAGAGTAAGCTCATCCTCTCCATAATTATTATCTCTAGTTATCCTCTTTACTCCTCTGATAGCTTGATCTCACAGGTTGAGCCAGAGATCATGCTCTGATACCACTGTAATATCCCAAATATGAAACTCTTCAATGGATAAGATATATAACGGTCCTGTTATGATGAATAAGCTTAAAATATATAGAATAAACACATATACATCATTTTTAGCAATAGCAGAAACTTGTATTTCATTTCATGATCCGGAAAGTGGGGAAAAAGGGGATTTTATGCCCTAAAAAGGTTATTTTCAGAAATGAGCATACAAATAAGCAGGGGAAATGGTTGGATGATATATTAGGTCAAGAGGGACCCATGCTCCAAATTTCATCTCAAAATAATGCTTCTAGCTATATTAGACATCTCCTCCTTTCTCGACTAGGCTAGAAAACACTGATTTCCCATGACTTTACTAAACAGAAATTTCTGAATACAGTGACAACGTAATTCCCATGAGGGTTTCCATAGAAAATGAAGAAATATGTCTAATATAAAACTTATGTTAACCACACAGCAAGGAAATGGATGTTTAATCACTTATACAGTAGAAACAAGGCTCCCGACAAGATTTCCGGCAAAATGCATGTACAAGGTAGCACTGCAAAAAATAACGTAGTCTACAACAAATCTGCATAAAAAATGACTGAATATATCATATCAGAGCTAAATAATACACAAATATGGCCAAAGGCCTCTCTAACAAACTTCCTGAGGGAAAATGAGCACCTCCTCTTACAAGATGAGCACAAAATCAAAGGGTGCAGTTTTACTGCTACTGCCCCTGCATCAGGGACGCATTTTTATGAAGATTACTGTGCTGAAGTTGAATTTAAATGAATGGAATCAATCCAAATACAAAAATTAAGCTCTAATCCTTCCCTCTTGATCTCGTAAGCAAGCTGATCTAAAGAGAGGATGGAATTCCTGCACATGAATTCTTTGCACTAAGCAGTGCAGCAACTCCGGCTAAACAACTGAAGCATGCAAATGGTCTCAAGACCAAAATAGCTGAATACATGAATGATCCTCCTTTGATTCTATGCCTTCCTTTTATCTTTGGTGAGCCTCCTCACCCTGGACCTCACACAAAGTTGAGGTGACTTCTTCATGAAGCTTCCTCTTTCAAAACTGCGCTACCCTAGATAGCTTCCCTCCTCTTTGTGACAGCATTGTTGACTTGGTCAACTAGAACCAATCCACCTGAAATTCCTCTGTTCACACCAAGGGGATCTTCAATCTGGTTCTCATATGTGTGTCTAGGTTGATCCTTGTTCACATTGAGCTAGTTTACTTGAGTATTTCTTCCTCCTCAAGAATGGTTGTTGACTTAGTCAAACTTGACTATGTCTCCATCTAAAATGTCCTTGTTCACACTTGGAAGTGTAAAAACAGCTCCTAAGGTGATATCTTCCCTTACTAAGGTGGAATTAATTCATATTTTATTGTTCATGGGCCTCCTTACCCATTTATTCCTCTCCTAGGTGAAAGTAGAAAAATCTAATATTCCAATTTGCTTATGTGCAAATTTTGGAATATTACATTATGATGGGACATCTAATGAGTTTCATAAAATATTAAAGACGTGATGCGCTCACTCCTTGGTTCAATTTTAATGTGTGCACCCAACCACGATCGGGCGCATCGTGTCCCGTAGTGTGAGATCGCCCGATCGGGCGCATTCAGGTCGAGCCATTTCATTCGAGGGCGCCTGTATCAGTTTTGCTAAGTTGTGACTACTCGGGTGTCTTGTGCACGTTTGGGTGGCCCGTTTCCCATTTTATCCCTTATGGCATCGTTCGTTCGGGTGCTCCATGTCGCGCCATGTGAGGTCACCCGATCGAGCGCATTCGGGTCGGGTCGTTTCGTTCGAGGGTGCCCGTATTAGTTTTGCTAAGTTGTGACCGCTCGAGTCCCTTGTGCATGTTCAAGCAGCCTGTTTGTTGTTTTCTCCCTTATGGCATCGTTCGGTCGGGCGCGCCGTGTGAGGTCGCCCGATCGGGCACATTTGGGTCAATTTGAGCCGTTTCGTTCAAGGGCGCCCATATCATTTTTGCTAAGTTGTGACCGCCCGAGTCCCTTGTGGAGGTTTAGGTGGCCTGTTTGCCATTTGCTACCTTATGGCATCATTCGGTCGGGCGTGCCGTGTCGCGCAGTGTGAGGTCGCCCGAATATGCGCGTTCAGGTCGAGTCAGGCCATTTTGTTCCAGGGCGCCCGTATCAGTTTTGCTAAGTTGTGACTGCCTGGGTACCTTGTGGACGTTCAGGTGGCCCATTTGCTGTTTTCTCCCTTGTGGCATCGTTCGGTCGGGCGCGTCGTGTTGCGTCATGTGAGGTTGCCCGACCGGGCGCATTCGGGTATGGTCGGGCCATTTTGTTCGAGGGCACCCGTATCAGTTTTGCTAAGTTGTGACTGCCCAGGTGCCTTGTGCACATTCGAGCAGCCCATTCGCTGTTTTCTCCCTTGTGGCATCGTTTGGTCGGGCGCGTCGTGTCGCGCCATGTGAGGTCGCCCGACCGGGCGTGTTCAGGTCAAGTCGTTTCATTCGAGGGCGCCCGTATCAGTTTTGATAAGTTGTGACCACCCATGTTCCTTGTGCATGTTCGGGTGGCCTATTTTCCGTTTGCTCCCTTGTGGCATCCTTCATTCATGTGCGTTGTGTCGCGCCGTGTAAGGTCGCCCGACCGGGCGCGTTGGGGTCGGTTCGGGTCATTTCGTTCGAGGGCACCTGTATCATTTTTGCTAAGTTGTGACCACCTGTATCCGTTTGCTCCCTTGTGGCATCGTTCATTCGAGCGCGTCGCGTAGCGCCGTGTGAGGTCGCTCGACCGGGCGTGTTCAGGTCGGGTCGTTTCATTCGAGGGCACCCGTATCAGTTTTTCTAAGTTGTGACCACCCAGGTGCCTTGTGCACATTCAGGTGGCTCGTTTGTCATTTTCTCCCTTGTGGCATCATTCGTTCGGGCGCGTCATGTTGCGCCATGTGAGGTCGCCCGACCGGGCACGTTTAGGTCGGGTCGGGCCATTTTGTTCGAGGGCGTCTGTATCATTTTTGCTAAGTTGTGACTGCCCGGGTGCCTTGAGCACCTTCAAGTAGCCCGTTTGCCATTTTTTCCCTTGTGGCATCGTTCGGTCGGGCGCACCGTGTCGTGCTGTGTGAGGTCGCCCGACCGGGTGTGTTCGGGTCGAGCCGTTTCGTTCGAGGGCGCCCGTATCAGTTTTGCTAAGTTGTGACCACCCAAGCGCCTTGTGCATGTTCGAGCGGCCCATTTTCCATTTTCACCCTTGTGGCATCGTTTATTCGGGCACATCGTGTCATGCCGTGTGAGGTTGCCTGACTAGGCGTGTTCGGGTTGGGTCGGGTCGTTTCGTTGGAGGGCGCCTGTATCAGTTTTTCTAAGTTGTGACCACCCGGGTGCCTTGTGCACGTTCGGGTGGCCCGTTTTCCGTTTTCTCCCTTGTGGAATCATTTGGTCGGGCGTGTCGTATCGCGCTGTGTGAGGTCGCCCGACCAGGCATGTTCAAGTTGGGTCATCTCGTTCGAGGGCGCCTGTATCAGTTTTGCTAAGTTATGACTGCCCAAGTGCGTTGTGCACATTCAAGTGGCCCATTTTTCATTTTCTCCCTTGTGGCATCGTTCGTTCGGGCACATCGTGTCGCATCGTGTGAGGTCACCCGATCGGGCGCGTTCAGGTCAGGTGGTTTTGTTCACGGGCACCCGTATTATTTTTGCTTATTTGTGACCGCTTGGGTGCCTTGTACACATTCGGGTGGCCCGTTTTCCATTTTCTCTCTTGTGGCATCGTTCGGTAGGGCGCGCCGTGTGAGGTCGCCCGAACGGGCACGTTTAGGTCGGGTCAGGCCGTTTCGTTCGAGGGCGCCCGTGTGGAAATTATATGCACTAAGCATGCATATGTCCAAGATCCACTTGATCTCATACTATTTAAATTTATGCAAGATACTGAATCTATTCCACTTGTTAATCTTTTGTGGAAAATTTAATTGCACACACATGTGAAGCATAAACAAAAATATTCAATAGCACATAACACAGTTTTTAATCGGGAAAGCCTGAAGCTGAAAAACCCAAATATATATTATGTAACATGGAGATCATATGAAAATCTCATACAAACATACAAATCTTATTACAAGCTCTTAGTATAGTACAATCGTCATACACTAATCAGGCCCAATTTTGCAAATCCATGCACCGATCTTTGCCACCTGCTAGCCTGCCTCCACTGTGCAATCCCTGTTGAAGAATAGCTCTAAATGAATTCAAATTACTCTTGGATTGACCTCACAATCCTCATTGGAAAATCCAATGTATATATAGATGCAATCCATGCATCACTAGTAGTCACAACAGATAGTCTATATTTCCTTTTCACTTATCTCTCCACTCATCTCCATTGAAACTGCCATGCACTATAGTTAACTGTTGTATTGTTCAGTTGATTAATGAGTTATTATTTGTGAGTTAATTAACTAATTAATTCACTCCACTCTCACTAGTGTATCATTCAGTTAGACTAGATACAACTAGCTCAACTCAGTCTAACTGAGTTAAACTGAATACAACTCCATAACTACTTCTTCCAACTGTGTCATAACTCTACCACTTGAGTTCTAACTGAGTCCTCCATGCATTAGCTCTATTAAACCTTTAGGAATAGCATAATTCCTTCTGTCAGCTGATGTGCCACATCAGTGCACTGAACTGAATTTCTCCAAGAGAATAAGTTGTTTTTTAGAGTCTGATTATTATTAAGAGCTAATAATAATCGACATGCATCTATTTTTAGATTGATGATCTATACATAAAATTTGCCCAATATTCTAAAAACATAATTTCATCTATTTTTCCAACTTGATCAACCATCCAAAAATAGCATCCTGAAACTTTTGAAATATGATCATCATGTCTAAAAATAGACTTGCACCAAAAATAGCCTGCGGGCCCACTTAGTGAAGGCGACTCTTTTCACTAAGCTCATCATCTTGCTGAATCTCAACAGCCCGTATCAGTTTTTCTAATTTGTGACTACCTGAGTGCCTTGTGCATGTTTGGGTGGCCCATTTTCCATTTTCTCCCTTGTGGCATCATTCGGTCGGGTGCATCATGTCACGTTGTGTGAGGTCGCCCGACCAGGCACGTTCAGTTCGGGTCGTTTCATTCGAGGGTGCCCATATCAGTTTTGCTAAGTTGTGACTGCCCAGGTGCCTTGTGCACGTTCGGGTGGTTATTTTTTCATTTTATCCCTTGTGGCATCGTTCGGTCGGGCGCGTCGTGTTGCACCGTGTGAGGTCACCCGACCGGGCGCGTTCAGGTCGGGTCGTTTTTTTCAAGGGCGCCCGTATCAGTTTTGCTAAGTTGTGACCGCTTGGGTGCCTTGTGCATGTTCGGGTGGCCCGTTTTACGTTTTATCCCTTGTGGCATCATTCATTCGGGTGCGTTGTGTCGCGCCATGTGAGGTCGCTTGACCGGGCGTGTTCGGGTCGGATCGGGCCGTTTCGTTTGAGGGCACCCGTATCAGTTTTGCTAAGTTGTGACCACCCGGGTGTCTTGTGCACATTCGGGTGGCCTGTTTTTCATTTTCTCCCTTGTGGAATTTTTCGTTCGGGCGCACCGTGTCGTGCCATGTGAGGTCGCCTAACCGAGCGCGTTCGGGTCGGGCTGTTTCGTTTAAGGGCGCCCGTATCAGTTTTGCTAAGTTGTGACTGCCCGAGTGCCTTGTGCACGTCCGGGTGGTCTGTTTTTCATTTTCTCCCTTGTGCCATCATTCTTTCGGGCACGCCGTGTCACACCTTGTGAGGTCGCCCGACCAAAAATGCTGTCGGCTGCTTGTCGTGCTTTGACCACCCCCCCCCCCCCCGTCAGGTGCGTCGTGTCACGCCGTGTAAGGTCGCCCGACTGAGTGCATTCAGGTCGGGTCGTTTCGTTCGGGGGCGCTCGTATCAGTTTTTCTAAGTTGTGGCTGCTCGAGTGCCTTATGCATGTTCGGGTGGCCAGTTTTCTTTTTGCTCCCTTCTAGCATCATTCGTTCAGGTGCATTGTGTCGGTTCAGGTCGTTTCGTTCGTTTCGTTCGAGGGCGCATTCGGGTCGGTTCGGGTCGTTTCGTTCGAGGGCGCCCGTATCAATTTTGCTAAGTGTAGAAATTTGATAACTGATATGTTATACACCGAGATTCTCCTGATCACACACTATTTTAACTTCATGCACAATACAGAATCTCTTCTACCATTGATCATTAATTGCGGAAATAAAAACAATCGCATGCGGACATTAAAACCATAAACAATCACACATATGAACACAGTATTTTATGGGAAATATTAAATCTGAAAACCCCCAACTATCTGTATATTATATTTCATAGATATCATGTAACAATCATTATACAAAGCTCCTCACAAGCTCTCAGTACAATTTCCAATTGCTACACACTAATCAGGTTCGATCTAGCAAATCACATGCTCCAATCTCTGCCACCTGATAGCCTGCCTCTACTGCACAATCACTGCTGAAGAATGGATCTTAATGAAATTTGAACCAACTGGCTTGTACTGCACAATCCTCATTTGCATCTCCATCAATGTGTGGTGCAAACTCATGCACTAGTATAGTCACAACTGATAGTCACACTACTCTTTCACCTACCTCTTCATTGGTCTCCACTGAAACTGTCCATGTACTGAAGTTAACTGATGTATTATTTAGTTGATTAATGAGTTTATAATTAGTGAATTAATTAATAATTAATTCACACCACTCTCACTAGTGTATCAATTAGTTAGACTAGATACAACTAGCAAAACTATGTTTAACTCGCTAAACCGAACACAACTCCACATTAACTCTCAATCAATCACTGAATCCTCACATGAGTTCTAACCGAAGCCCCATGCAATAGCTCCACTTAACCCCCTTTAGGAATAGCATAATTCCTTCGTCAACTCCTCGATCCACTTCGTGCACTTAATCAAGTGCTCCAAGAGAATAAGATAATGTTTAGAGTCTAAATATTATTAAGAGCTAATAATATTTGACATCCCTATTTTTAGACTGGCAATCTAAAAATATATTCCACCCAATATGTCTAAAAATAGAAGTCCATATATTTTTCCAACTTGACCAACCCTCCACAAATAGCATCCTGCAACTCATAGAATCATGATCCACATGTCTAAAAATAGACATAGTCTAAAAATAGACTTTGCGCCAAAAATAGCCTGCGGGCCCACTTAGTGAAGGCGACTCCTTTCCACTAAGCTCATCATCTTGTTGCAATCTCAACACTCCCTCTCAACAAGATATAGATTATCTTCCACCCCGATCCTGCCCCTGTGGTATTCAAATTTTCTCCTGGTGAGCGCCTTCGTCAAGATATCAACATCTTGATCCTCCGTGGGACTGTATGAAAGTAACATGATCTTCCGCTGCACACAATCTCTAATATGATGGTACCGAATGTCAATGTGTTTAGATCTATCATGAAATACTGGATTAACCGAGATTTTTATGCAACTCTGATTATCACAATATGTCACAGTAGGATCTAAGTGTGAACCGAACAACCCGACTAGGATCTTCCTCATCCATATAGCCTCGCATGCAGCCAAACTCGCTGCCAAACTAGCTCCTACCGCCGAAATTAGTGGAGTGCCATGGATCTTCATTTCGGCGTGTGTACCAAGAAATTGTTGCTAGAAGGGTCTGGGATATCCCTCCAGATGTGCTCTTTCTGTCCATTGGGCTCCCTGCCCAATCTGCATCCGTGAAGCCACATAGCTTCACCTCATCCTCCTGTCTGTACCACAGTCCATATCCCGATGTGCCTCTAAGATAAAGAAATACATGCTTTCCTACCTTCCAGAAGAGCTTGCTAGGCTTAACCATAGCTTGTGAAAGTTGGTTAACAGCATAGCATATATCGGGTTGTGTATTGACCAGATACATAAGCAACCCCACCAACTGTCGATAAACAGTGGCATCCTCTACCTTTGCTGAAGTAGCATCCTCCTTCCTCTAACCACCAGAAAGAGGAGTATCAACAGCCTTGCAGCCATGCATGTTGAACTTCTCTAGTATCTCCCGGGCATACTTGCCTTGAGACACAAACAATCCATCACTGCGCTGCCAAATTTCCAATCCCAGGAAATAATGAAGGAGGCCCAAGTCCTTCATCTCAAACTCCTTTGCAAGATCATCCTTGCATGAGTGTATCAACAGTTCATCATCTGTCAAAATCAAATCATATACATAAAGTACAATGATCTGCAACTTACCCTCCACCACAATCTGGTATAGATTCGGATCCGCCTCAATCTTGGAGAATCCAAGTCCGGTGAAATAACTGTCTATCCGTGTGTACCAAGCACGAGGTGCTTGTTTCAACCCATACAACGCTCTTTTGAGCCTACACACATGCGACTCGTTGCTGAAGTTCTCGAAACCTTCGGGATGCTCTATGTACACCTCCTCCTCAACGACTCCGTTGAGGAACGCAGTCTTCACATCCATCTGATGAATGTGCCATCCCATCTGCGCTAAGAGAGCTAGGATGCTTCGTATGGAAGAATACCTTGCGACAGGTGCAAAGGTTTCTTCATAGTCAATCCTCAAATTCAAGAGCTCGGCAGCAAATCTTGCCTTGTACTTCACACCTTTTAAAGTCATTGGCTTCACTTTGTATATCCATCTCAAACCTACCACTAATTTCCCTTCCGGCCTTGGGACAATCTCCCATGCACTGTTTCCGACAATCAAATCATACTCTTCCACCATGGAATGTACCCATGCGGGATCCTCCACAGCTTCCTTGAAAGAGGATGGCTCTGTCACGATACACTTGCTCATAAGAGCCATGTATGTAGTATACTGGTCAGGTGACTGTCTCTGTCTGCACTGTGATGTAGGTGCTCCTACAACCTTCTCTGCATCTTGAGCCAGTCGCTCAGCTTCTGTAGTGTGCTTGCGCCCTCTGATGGTTTGTGCTACATGAGTGGTCTCTTCCACTCCATGAACTTCCTCATGTGGCTGATCCACACCCTGAAGCTCATCCTTAGGAACTAATAGCTCCTCATCTGCATGCAAGTGTGGCTCCCTCTCAAGCGAACACTTCATGGCTTTCTCCTCCTGAAATTTAATATCCCATCGCATACAGTTCTATGCATCGTCCGGAAAATACACACGATAAGCTTGGGGTGTATCGTTGTATCCCAAAAATATTCTAACCCTCTCAGTGGTCGGATCTAGCTTCCTGGCATCCTTTGTCACATGAATGTAAACAGGTGAACCAAAAATCCTCAAATGGGAAATATCAGGTCTCTTACCAGAAAACGCCTCCTCGGGTGTACTCATGCCAGGTATCCTGTGAGGAAAATGGTTCTTCACATATACTGCAGTATTGCATGCCTCAGCCCACAAGTGTATGGGAAGGCCCTGATCATGCAACATTTCCCGTGCAGCACCCACAATCATTCTGTTCTTCCGCTTAGCAACCCCATTCTGCTGTGGGTTATGAGGTGCTATGAGCTCTCTTCGAATTCCTTCTACACTACAAAAGTCCTTGAATTTTCCAGAGATGAATTCACCACCATTTTCGCTCCTAAGAGCCTTCACCTGCTTCCCTGATTCTTTCTCAACTAGTGCCTTGAACTCACAGAACTTTGAGTATGTCTCGCTCTTCTTCTGTATGAAGAAGATCCAACACTTACGAGAAAAATCATCAACAAATATCACATAGTACCTGTGCTTTGCTGTCGAAGCTACTGAGAAAGGTCCACACACGTCTGTGTGAATTCTCTCAAGGATCGCCGTGGAACGACTATCCTTCTTGTGAAAGGTGGCTTTCACAAATTTTTCCAAAGTACATCCCTTGCACTGATTTGACTGCGCAAGTGTACCTTTGGGAAGCCCAGTAGAAATCTGTTGCAAAATTTTCAAAGCTCCATGGTGAAGGTGGCCCAATCTCCTATGCCACAGCTCGCCATCATCCTAGCTCACCACTCCTTCTGCCTTGCCTGCCATTGCTGCGCAGCCATCTACCTGCAACTGATAAAGGTTCTTAACTCGAACCCCTATCCTTTGGGTTTGACCAGTTGCCTTACTGCGTAGGAAATACTTTCCCTCGCTAAAGACAACATCATATCCCTTGTCTTCTAACATGGCCACCGAGATCAGATTCTTCTTCAATCCTGGAACATGCATCACTTCCTTCAATACGAAGGGTTTACTAGACTCCCTCTCAAAGGAAATGGTACCGATACTGGTCGCACTGTATCTACCATCATCGCCCATCTCGATATGCACTCCAAAATCTTTCTCATCCATATCAGTAAACAAATATTTGTCTTCGGTCATATGAAAAGACGCACCACTGTCAAGAAACCACACTGAACCCATCATACTTGAGACCAAGCATGCGATAAGTGAAAAATCCAGCTCAAACTACGAGGCTAAGGCCTCTCCAGCTACAGATCCAGCAGCTTGCTTATTTTTCTTCTTCTGTGGACAATGAGTGGCGTAATGTCCGTGTTGGTGACAGTGAAAGCACTTCACCTTAGACATGTCCTACTTCTTGCCTTTCGCACCGGATTGAGAAGCATTTTTCTTGCTCTTTCCCTTCCTTGCTTTGGAAGCCAAAGCACAAGAATTTTCTTCATCCAGTCTTTGATTGAAGATCCGTCGCTGGTACTTCGCTTTATCTCCTCTTGCACAAGATCCAACCAAAGTCGCTCCCATCCTGGCAATTTCTCCCGACCATTGACAGAGTCCTGATAGGAATGCAAACTATTCGGAAGCCCAAGGAGAGCCAAGCTCACCAAGTCCTCGTCATCTACAGTCACCCCCACAATTCCCAGCTCATCCCTGCACTGGAAAAACTTCGTGAGGTACTTGGGTATACTGTCGCCTTTCTCCATTTTTATGTTCCCGAGTTTATCCTTTAGCGCCAACTTCCTCTGGTCGCTCTTGCTTTGGAATAAATCTGTCAAAGCTTTCCACATCAAGAATGGAGAAGCTTTACCATGAAGGCTGGACACTATGTGATCCTTCACACCTTCCAACAGAATCCTTCAACATTTTGCTGTCTTCTTTTGCCATGCGTCAAGTGCGGTAGCATCGCTAGAAGCAAGTTTTGGAATTTCTGCATCTATGAACTCCTTCAACCCATTGTCATCCAGAACTGCCTCCATCCTGTCCTTCCATGCAATATAATTCTAGCTTCCCTCAAGGGCATACTCCAATCGCAATCCGTTTGAAGACATCTCAACTTCGACACCAAGAAAACACTGCTGCAAATTCAAATTCCACCAGCACAAAACTCAATCGCTTCAATGTTTTGCAATTGCTCCAATGATCAATATCGCTCTGATACCATGTAGAAATTTGATAAATGATATGTTATACATTGAGATTCTCCTGATCACACACTATTTTAACTTCATGCACAACACATAATCTCTTCTACCATTGATCATTAATTGTGGAAATAAAAACAATCGCATGCGCACATTAAAACCATAAACAATCACACATATGAACACAATATTTTATGGGAAAGCTTAAAGCTGAAAACCGCCAACTATCTGTATATTATATTTCATAGATATCATGTAACAATCATTATACAAAGCTCCTCGCAAGCTCTCAGTACATTTTCCAATTGCTACACACTAATTAGGTCCGATCTAGAAAATCACATGCTCCAATCTCTGCCACCTGATAGCCTGCCTCTACTACGCAATCACTGCTGAAGAATGGCTCTTAATGAACTTCGAACCACCTAGCTTGTACTGTGCAATCCTCATTGGCATCTCCATCAATGTGTGGTGAAAACTCATGCACCAGTATAGTCACAACTGATAGTCACACTGCTCTTTCACCTACCTCTTCATTTGTCTCCACTGAAACTGTCCATGCACTGAAGTTAACTGATGTATTGTTTAGTTGATTAATGAGTTTATAATTAGTGAATTAATTAATAATTAATTCACACCACTCTCACTAATGTATCAATCATTTATACTAGATACAACTAGCTCAACTATGTTTAACTCGGTTAAACTAAACACAACTCCATTAACTTCCTCAATCAACTCCACCAAACTCTCTCACATGAGTTCTAACTGAATTCTCCATGCAATAGCTCCACTTGACCCTTAGGAATAGCATAATTCCTTCTGTCAGCTCCTGTGCCACATCTGTGCACTTAACTGAAGTGCTCCAAGAGAATAAGATAGTGTTTATAGTCCAAATATTATTAAGAGCTAATAATATTCGACATATCTATTTTTCGACTGGCAATCTAAAAATAGATTCCGCCCAATATGTCTAAAAATAGAAGTCCATATATTTTTCCAACTTGACCAACCATCCACAAATAGCATCCTGCAACTCATAAAACATGATCGACATGTCTATAAATAGACATAGTCTAAAAATAGACTTTGCGCCAAAAATAGCCTGCGGGCCCACTTAGTGAAGGATGCTCATAGTTGGGCCATTTCATTCAAGGATGCTCATATTAGTTTTGCTAAGTTGTGACTGCCCGAGTCCCCTGTGCAAGTTCGGGTGGTACATTTACCATTTTCTCCCTTGTGGCATCGTTCGTTTGGGCGCGCCGTGTCGCGTCGTGTGAGGTTGCCCGACGGGGCGCGTTTAGGTCGGCTCGTTTTGTTCGAGGGCTCCCGTATCAGTTTTGCTAAGTTGTGACTGCCCAGGTGCCTTGTGCACGTTCGGGCAGCCTGTTTTCCATTTTCTCCCTTGTGGCATCATTCGGTCGGGTGCGTTGTGTCACGCCGTGTGAGGTCGCCCAACCGGGCGCGTTCAGGTCGAGTCGTTTCGTTCGAGGGCGCCCGTATTAGTTTTTCTAAGTTGTGACCGCCCAGGTGCCTTGTGCATGTTCAGGTGGCCTGTTTTCCGTTTTCTCCCTTGTGTCATCGTTCGTTTGGGCGCGTCGTGTCGCGCCGTGTGAGGTCGCCCGACTGGGTGCGTTCGGGTCGGGTCGGGCCGTTTCGTTCGAGGGCGCCTGTATCAGTTTTGCTAAGTTGTGATCGCTCAAGTGTTTTGTGCATGTTCAGGTGGCCCATTTGTCATTTGATCCCTTGTGGCATCATTCGTTCAGGCACGCCATGTGAGGTTGCCCGACCGGGCACATTTGGGTTAGGCCATTTCATTTGAGGGTGCTCGTATCATTTTTGCTAAGTTGTGACTGCCTGGGTCCCTTGTGCACGTTCGGGTGGTCCGTTTGTCATTTTCTCCCTTGTGGCATCATTTGTTCGAGCGCGCCATGTCGCGCCATGTGAGGTCCCCCGCCCGGGCGCGTTCAGGTCGGGTCATTTCGTTCGAGGGCGCCCATATCAGTTTTGCTAAGTTGCGACCGCCCGGGTCCCTTGTACACGTTCGGGTGGCCCATTTTCCGTTTGCTCCCTTATAGCATCATTCGGTCTGGCACGCCGTGTGAGGGCGCTGGACCAAGCGCGTTCGGGTCAGGCTGATTCATTCGAGGGTGCCCGTATCAGTTTTGGTAGGTTATGATCACCCGAGTGCCTTGCACATGTTTGGGTGGCCTGTTTTCCATTTGTTCCATTGTGGCATCGTTTGTTTGGGCGCGCCATCTCGCGCCGTGTGAGGTCGCCCGACCGGGTGCGTTCGGGTCAAGCTGTTTTGTTCGAGGGCGCACGTATCAGTTTTGCTAAGTTGTGACCGCTCGGGTGCCTTGTGCACGTTCGGGTGTCCTGTTTGTCATTTTCTCCCTTATGGCATCATTCTTTCTGGCGCGCCGTGTCGCACCATGTGAGGTCGCTCGATCGGGCGCATTTGGGTCAGGCCATTTCGTTCGAGGGCACCCATATCAGTTTTGCTAATTTTTGACCGCCCAGGTGCCTTGTGCACATTCGGGTCATCCGTTTGTCATTTTCTCCCTTGTGGCATCATTCGTTCGGGCGCACCGTGTCGTGCCGTGTGAGGTCACCCGACTGGGCGTGTTCGGGTCGGGTCATTTCGTTCGAGGGCGCCCGTATCAATTTTGCTAAGTTGTGACCGATCGGGTGCCTTGTGCACGTTCTGGCAACCCATTTTTCATTTTCTCCCCAGTGGCATCATTCACCATGTCGCGTTGTGTGAGGTCGCCTGACCAGGTCATGTCATGTGAGGCTGCCCAAGGAAACACGTTCAGGCGGGTCGAGTCAGGTCAGGTTGGGTCATATGAGGGTGGTCGTATCAAAAATTCTAAGTTGTGACCACCCATGTTGCTTGTGCACGTTTGTGCGATCCCTTTTCTGTTTCCTCCCTTGTGCGCCCTTTTATCGGGCGGGTCGGGTCGTGCCATGTGAGGGGCGCGCCACAGGAAACTTGTTCAGGTCAAATCGTGTGAGGGAGGTCGTATAAAAAATGCTAAGTTGTGACGACCCATGTACCTTGTTCTTGTTCATGCGACCCATTCGTCATTTTCTCCCTCGTGCCTTTGACATTTAGGCGGGTCCAGTCGGGTTGGGTCGTGTAATGTCGCCCAAGGAAATGTGTTTGGGTCGGGTCGGGTCGGGTCGTGTTGTACCGTGAGGGCACCCAAGGAAACATGTTCGAGAGGGTCGAGTCAGGTTGGGTCATGTGAGGGCGCCCAAGGAACGTCATGTCCAACTGGGTCGGGTCGTGTCGGGCTGTGTCATGAGGGCGCCCAGGGAAATTATGCATTCGGGTGGGTCGGGTCGAGTCGTGTGATGCTGCCCAAGGAAATGCGTTTGGGTCGGGTCAATTCGGGTCATGCCATATTGTGAGGGCACACAAGGAAACACGTTCGGGCGGGTCGGTTCGAGTTGGGTCTGGTCAGGTCATGTCATGTCATGAGGCCGCCCAAGGAAACACATTCAGGCAGGTCAGGTCAGGTTGGGTTGGGTCATCTGAGTGTGGTCGTATCAAAAATGCTAAATTGTGACCGCCTTAAAATCTAGTGCCTCCTCATAAAATCCTCTCCTCATATAATCAACCACCATTACAGACATTTACACCACATTTTGTTTAGACAATAGTAGGTAGGTAGGTTGCCCCTATCTCCCATCTCCATATAGAGTAATTTGGTCACATATTCTTTCTTCTATAATACTGGTTCCTCTCTCTTAATTCCTATCTCTTGTCCTTCTTCTCTCTCCCTTTCTCTCCTTATACCTCCCTCTCTCTTCCCCAATCTCCCTCTCTCTCTCTCTCTCTCTCTCTCTCTACCCTCCAATCCTCTCACTATATCCCTCCCTCTATCCTTCTTTCTGCCCCTCTTCAATCTTTGTGTCACTATCCCCCTCTCTAACCCATCTCTACCTCTCTCACTCCTCTCCCTCTCTCTCTCTCCATTCCTTCTCTCCCCTCTCCTTCAGTTTATTTCCATCTCTCCCTTGTGACTCCCCTTGTCTCGCCACCTCTATCAATCTATGTCTTTATTATTCCTTCTCATATATATCTAGAGTTAATATATATCATGACATATTGGGGCCTACGATTGGGTTAATTCCGCCTTGTTGGCAAGGTTAAAATGGTTAATCTTCGATAGACAAAATGTAGATCAAATATTTCATCAAAAAGAGGGAACCATACCCTATCTTCTAGGCTATGTCTATCAGTCTCTTGGCCTCTTCTTGCTCTCACATGAATGTAGTCTCTCTTGACTGGTACAGAAGAAGGTTTCGCATTATCAATTATTTGTTTGGGAAAAATTTTAGTTGTTTCAACACTGCTACATTCTAATTCAAGCTTATCCTTTAAACCATCTTAGTTTATGGTTTAACCCCCATAAACCTCTAAACCCTTAACCCCTAACCCCTAAACCCTTAATCCCTAACCCATTTAACCCCTAAACCCTAAACCTATAAACCCTTAACCCCTAACCCCTTAAACCCTAAACCATTAAACCCTTAACCCTAACCCCTTAAACCCTAATTCCCGACCCCTAACCCATCTAACCCCCTAACTTCTAACCCCTAAGTTGTGACCATCCGGGTGCCTTGTGCACGTTCAAGTGCCCTGTTTTCTGTTTACTCCCTTGTGGCATCATTCCTTCGGGAGCGTCGTGTCGCGTCGTGTGAGGTCGCCTGACCGGGCACGTTCGGGTCAGGCCGTTTCATTCGAGGGCACCTGTAACAATTTTGCTAAGTTGTGACCACCCGGGTGCCAGCTTGTGCACATTCGGGTGGCCCGTTTGTTGTTTTCTCCATTGTGGCATCGTTCAGTCGGGTGCGCTGTGTCGTGCAGTGTGAGGTCACTCGACTAAGTGCGTTCACGTCAGGCCGTTTCATTTAATTCGAGGGCGCCCATATCAGTTTTGCTAAGTTGTGACTGCCTGGGTGCCTTGTGCATGTTCGGGTGACCTGTTCTCTGTTTTCTCCCTTGTGGCATCGTTTGATCGGGCACGTCGTGTCGCACCATGTGAGATCATCCGACCGGGCGCGTTCAGGTTGGGCCGTTTCATTCGAGGGCGCCCGTATCAGTTTTTCTAAGTTGTGACCAACTGGGTTCCTTGTGCACGTTCGGGTGGCCCATTTTCCGTTTGCTCCCTTGTGGCATCATTTAGTCAAGCACGCTGTGTCGCACCATGTGAGGTCGTCCGACCGGGCGCATTCAAGTTGGGTCGTTTCATTCGAGGGTGCCCGTATTAGTTTTGTTAAGTTGTGACCGCCCGGGTGCCTTGTGCACGTTCGGTTGGCCCATTTTCCATTTTCTCCTTTGTGGCATTGTTTGATCGGGTGGGCCGTGTCGCACCGTGTGAGGGAGCCCGACCAAGTGTGCTCGGGTTGCGTTGTTTCGTTCGAGGGCACCCGTATCAGCTTTGCTAAGTTGTGCCAGCTTGTGCACATTCGGGTGGCCCATTTGCCGTTTTCACCCTTGTGGCATCGTTCGGTCGGGCGTGCCATGTCGCGCCATGTGAGGTCTCCCAACTGAGCGCGTTCGAGTCTGGCCATTTCATTTGAGGACGCCCGTATCATTTTTGCTAATTTGTGACCACCTGGGTGCCTTGTGCACGTTCGGTGGCCCGTTTTCCGTTTTCTCCCCTGTGGCATCATTCGTCGTGTCGCATCGTGTGAGGTCACTCGACCAGGCCCATTCGGGCCAGGCTGTTTTGTTTGAGGGCTCCCACATATCAGTTTTGCTAAGTTGTGACCACCCAGGTGTCTTGTGCACATTCGAGTGGCTTGTTTTCCATTTTCTCCCTTGTGGCATCGTTCATTTAGGTGTGTCGTGTCGCGCCGTGTGAGGTCGCAGCCCAATCGGGTGCGTTCGAGTCGGGTTGTATCGTTCGAGGGCGCTCGTATCAGTTTTGCTAAGTTGTGACTGCCCGGGTGCCTTGTGCATGTTCGGGCGGCCTGTTTGTCATTTTCTCCCTTGTGGCATCGTTCGTTCAGGTGCGTCGTGTCACGCCGTGCGAGGTCGCCCGACCGGGTGCATTCGGGTCGGGCCATTTCGTTCGATGAATTATCCTTACTAAACCAAAAATTTCATTGAAAATAATCATTCATACCATAACATTACTACTTCCATTTTAACCACATAAAATTTATTTTTAAGTTACCATAATTCATCTTTAATATCACATAATTAGATTAAAAAATCAACCAAAATCCCTAGTTTATGAAATGCAAATTCAACAATTTTATATAATTAATAATTTAAATAAATGTCTTAGATCTAACCTCATTAATAATTATTTATAATCAACAATACCACTTATTTACCCAAATCCCTTATTAACCCCAAGAAAAGTCTCACACATTTTATTTAATGGAATTTGAGTGGACTTAAAAAAAACATGTATTTCATTTCAAAATGTCAAAAAAAATCAAATATCAAAAGTTTTAATTTCCCTCTTCAAAATGTCTAAAATTTTCAAATATCAAAAGTTTTAATTTCCCTCGTTCATTTCCCTCCGGTTGCATGGTTTGTCCAGGGAAGGAGAGAGGATGCGGCCATACTATCGTTGGTTTTGAGGAAGGATGCAGCCATACTATTGTAGGTTTGGAGGAAGGATGCGGCCATACTATCGCAGGTTTGGTGGAAGGATGCGGTAAGTTAAGTTTTTTTGTTTATCCAATGATAATGCAATGCCATTTAGGTTTCTAAGAAGTTCTTTTTTACATCCACGGCAATAGTTGTTTGGTTTCTCTTTGTTTTAGTTTGCTGATAGGCCCATTTCTGAATCCTAAACTCATCAACCCCTTCTGTCAAACTAATAACCCTACATAAAAAAATGATAACCCTTTATGCCCATGCTGGTCTTCAGAGGTACTAGGCTATGCACACCATCCTTATACCTGAGAGAAAAAACCCACGACCCATCTCGCAAAAGCCTGCCTATCACATGCATAGCCGTGGCACCATCTTCTGCAACCCCACGAACAATATTCTCAGATCCAGTGCAGGATGAAGGTCGCGTGTTCAATTTTGCTACAGGGCCAGCAACTCTGCCTACAAATGTGTCTTACTTTGATGCCCATTAGTCTCTTTGATGGCAATATGTACATAGGAGTTTGATTTCTAAGCAGAAGGGAACTAGCCATAACGCTTAGCATTTTTGGAATTTCACGTCTCTAAAAACAAGGCCTAGGATTCAATCCTATCACTCGAGAATCTAAATTCTCCAGTTTCAGAGGCCTTATAGCCATGTAATTCATAATTTCTAGCTTTGCAGACTTGAAGCCTATCACTCTAGGATTCACATTTTCCAGTGACAAAGAATCGAGCCCTTGCTTTATTGCTCCATAAAGATCATTTTCCAGCAATACATAGGATTTGTGCTCTCTCCTTTATCGCTCCAAGAAGATCATTTTCAGTGATACGTGAAATCATCTCCTTCCTTTATCGCTACAAAAGGATTATTTACCAGTGATATATCGCTGGAAAAATTGGATTATCTAGAAATATGAGTCAGGCCTTATTGCAAGAAGATGTGGATTCTTCAGTGAAACAGAGGAGTTGGGCTTCTTCCTTTACTGCTGGAAGATGTCAATTGCTCAAGGATACAGGGTTTATATTGATCGCAGACTTGAAGGTCGCTTAAGGAAACTCGTGTTAAAGTACAGCAAGGGTTGTACCAGCGCTGAAGCTATCAATTGACTTGTTTGAACTTTGTACCTTCTAAAATCAGCCGGTGAGCGAGCCCTAGACTTTAGTTTGGTGGGTCATGGTGCTATCATGCAAGACTTTTCTCCCACATCAAACTTGAACTGGAAAACCTTTTAAATGAATATTTAATGCCTGTGAATTTTCCATGGCCATGTATACCCCCATATTCACATAGTTGGTAAGATATACCTCTCTGCAAAAGGGGGAGGTGGGGTTCATTTCTTTAGATAATAGCATGCCACCAACTTAAATTCAAACAAAAGAAAAACCGCTCAGTGAGAGTACATGGGTTGGAAAAATCCACTGATAACATATATGATAATGAATTTATTCTTACTGAAACAGAATTTTAGAAAATTGAGCTCAAAAAGTGTGCAACTTTGGTTTTCTTAACATTCATCAAAATTCACAGCAACTCAGTGGACATTTAAAATAGTGAGTAGACTGTTATCAAGCGGACTCTAGTAGTATAGCTTCACAGTCCAGTTAAATTTTTAATGCATGTAGAATCCCAAACTAACTGCCATTGATTTGTTGAAAATATTTCTCAATAAAAAAATTGATTGATCAAAAGCCAGTTCCAGATGAACCATAGTATGGGTAGCCTAGACTGGGACCTACTCCAGCACCTGTTGTGTGCAATCCTGATGGAACCAGTCATGGATCTTGGAGTGATGTTGCATATTTTTCATACTGGTTTGAGTTGTATGGTGTTGTGGAGCTTAGAACACCATATTGAGAAGCAGATGAAATTCCTTTGTATGTAGGTTGTGTTGCATATGGAGGAGGCTAAGATCCATATGGTGTAAGGCTTTACGGATAGGCCAAGTAACCAATTGGTGGTGGTGCAGATGCTGGTACCTGTGGCCCTGGCCTATGATATGAGTTCATGCTTGGATATTCTGTTCCATAAGTTGTCTGCATCTATGGAATTGACTGCATTTGTGGAGATACTGCAGGTTGTGATGATAGCTTCTCCTTCTGGCCATCAGCTGCAAGTTTCACAGTAACAATCCTTCCATCAATGGTTTTTTTTGGTTCTTTAAGAGCCCACTTTGTAGCCTCCACATTCTTGAAAGTCACAAATGCAAATCCCCTGGATTTTTTGGTATTCTTATCAAGCTAAAATAATAGAAGGGACTGGGATTTTCTGTTTTTGAATGGTTTAAGATATACACTCCATGCCATCCTGTAAACCTGGAGTTCTTGTGATAATAGCAATTACTGTTATTTGTTTGGACATGCACCGTTTGCATTTGTATTTGGGTAGATTTCAGTGTCTAATCAACTTACACTTGTACCATGGTCTAACTTCTCTTAATACTATGAGGAGCAATAAAAGAAAGACTTTGAGGTTGCAATATAAAATATTTAGTTTGAATGGGATATGCAGTTCATTTTACATCATTTATTTGTATTATGAGTGGATTGAAGTAGTATTTCTTAAGAGTGGCTTACTATTGTCATTTGAATCTAATATCAATGAGTTTCAGCGTGCAATATAAAGTTGTAAGGGAAATACAGTTCCTTTATATCATTTCTGTGCATTTTCACTAGAAATAGTATTTTTTACCATTGTCATTTGAATCTAAGATCAGAGGAACCAAATTCATTAATGAACATCTCACATGGTCTCAAATAATGTGAATACTGTAATTCCCCCAAATCAGCAGCAGCACCAACACATAGTTTGATGTGTCAAGATTATAAATAAAGATTATGTTTCAAGGTGTAATAGAGATAATCTGATTTCACATTTTAGTAGTATATTTCAAACTCAACACCTATTATTAATTTAAATATTTATGATACATACTTGGCTAATTTGAATTCAATAGACTGAGAGTTGGTTCTAGACATGCCTTTTAAGTGTATAATTTAAATATCTATTTTCAGTATCGGAGCATAAAATAAAAATGAAAGCACAAAAAAAGGAAAGAGCAACAAGTTAAGGCATTCAGAAAACTTGGGTGGGCATGAACCCACAATAATCTAAGTGTAACATACTTTTACAGATTTAATGCTCATTTTTATTTTTCTCATGCTGGATGGCTTTTGAGAATTTTCCACTCAGGTTGTTTTAATCAAAAAAATTGTTATTTCTTCCTCAAGCAGCGGAGGTTGGCATTTAAACAACAACCAGGGTTACAAATCATCAAACAGAGGACACATCTATTAAATGGAAGCACGAAATTTTTAAATATACAGACACATTTAGAAAACTCAAATTTTCACAACGACCACTAATATTAAACTATAGATTTATGAATTTACATGCGTATATCTCAATGGACTTCATCTACTGTAATATATACATGGGCCAAAGATTTTTAAATTGGAAGGGCATGTTCATCTAAAGTCTTGGCCAAGTTTACAATACTTCAAAGAATAATCTAAGACATATTTTATTTCATGCAGGTTTCATTAATACTATAAAGAAGAATCTAAGATAGATTTTATTTCACCCAGATTTCATTTCACTTCTACAAAGATCTTCCCCTGCTCCACTTCTTATTCCTCTTTCTCTCCTTCTATTCCATTATCCTCTGCTTCTATTTATCTCTCTTTCCTTGCTCTTTTTTCTTCCCTTCCTTATTTTCCATGTGAAAAACCAAGTGTCTAACCACTCCTTCCAAAACCTCTTCTAATGATTTGTTCCAACTCTTCTAAGATCTAAGAGGCTTCTTCCAAACCCTTGCATTTCTATGTAGCTAAATATTATTTCTTCCAAACCCTTGCCTTTCAATGTAGATAAATATTCTTTCATTCTCTAGATTTTGATCCTTCCAAAAAAAAATCTATTCCAATACTTTTGGGATATCATCTCTTTCATGCTCAAGAATTTTCTCTTTCTAATTAATGAATACTCATCCTCATCCACCATGCCTTCATGGAACTCATACAAATCAGCAGCCATGCTAAAGCTTGGCCAGATATCCAAACTCATAGAAATCAACAACCATGCTAAAGCTTGGAAAGATATCCAAACCCTCAAGTAACTCGAGCATATAAGCAATATAAAAAATATTTCCAACATATGGCAAGGACCCATCTTCTTCTTCATTTTCAACTAGATTTGGGAACCACCCTCATACTTTGCTATTCAAAACCAACATAGTCATCATCAGACCATAAACCATTCACCAACACCACCTGCAATGTTGATACCCTTTAGATATGAATACAAGATATCTGCTATCAGTGTCATCATTGTTTTAGGAATTTGATGAGGCCTAAAAATTGATTCTTGATTAGATTATGTTTAAAATCCTTCAGAACGTTGAGGTGTTGTATTACTATTGGCTTCAAAATCTATATCTCGAAAGGCATCTCCAACAGGGCCAATAGGTTCACCGTACCAGGAACCTGAAATATCGCTAATTAAGTAGCAAGCAATCAATGTTAAATATATATTTTTTTAAAAAATATTTTTTCCATTTTGTCGGAATAGCGTTGCTTCCAACCGTCAGAAGAGTGGCGCTCTAAAGCGTCGGAATAGCAATGCTTCCAAGCATCAGAATAGCGACGATTAATTTTTTAAAATATTTTAAATCGTTCGTCGGAATAGCGACGCTCCAAAGCATCGGGATACATAAGGTCGCACTTTCGATGGTGGTTTGGAAAATTGATTAACGTCAGAAGACCGACGCTTTAAATTTCAAAAGCGATAACGTCGTAATTCCAACGTTTTATTGAAAACGTTAAAAGCGTCGGAAGACCGACAGTTTTTTAATGTCAGAAGACTGACGGTTGTGGTTCCTCAAAAGACCGACGCTTATAAATTTTTGGAGTAGGTACAATTCGATTAACGTCGGAAGAGCGACGAACAATTGGAAACGTCGAAAAAAGTGTTGCAATTCCGACAGTTTATTGAAGTGTCGGAATTGCGACGTAATGGCTAACCACGTTTTTCCCCGCCTCAAAATATCGCTCTTGAGACACCTATATGTCGGAATAGTGACGAATTGGTCGTCGGAAATTGGGCCAAAATGTGCTAGTGCCATGACCATGGGCAGGGGCTTAAATTTTAACCGCCGACAGTTAACCATCTGATACATACACGTGTGAACATGCTAGAACACTGCCAGTTAAACTTAATGTTCCACCAAATTGAACGTGCGGTTTCACTAGATCAGGAAGTTTGCCTTTTTAGTGGAGTTATCTGCAGTCCTCCCAAGTTTGGTGGAGGTTTTTTAGGCCAAACTGGACATATCTTGTTTTTATCATAACTTTCACATTACTGAACCTTTTTGGAGGAAATGTTTTTTGATTTCGAGTATTCTCAACATTCTGGAGCCATTGGAATAGGTTGTGGAGCCAACAGAGGTGTCTTTAAGAAAATTTTACTTCAGAGAATCTTGGGGAGCCATCGGTTCCTTAAGGGAAATGGAGCTTACTTTGGACTACACTTCACTGTTTTAGGTGAAATAAGAGTCATTATTTGCTTCTTTCTGTGTTCTGAATTCATTTTCACAGCTTTTTTGGTATTTTTAGGCCTTTTTCTCACTGTATTACCAATTTGAGCATCATAATATATCAAGGACATGCCCATTGGGAGCCTTGGACCCTGCAGATGTAGCCCGGGAGGGGTGAACTGCCTCATCATGTTGTTGTGTGTTTATGGTGAAGTTATTTTGCTGTGTTATTTAGATTAAATTTGTTAAACAAAAAATTAAAACAACACTCCCTCACACCAAAATTCATTAACAGTTATTAAAAACACTTAGTTTCACTTGCAATACTATTCAAACACTTTGCACACTTAATTTAAAGTTATTTGATTGCAAGTTTTGATGCTTACTAGGCTTAAACTCAAGAGAGTTGAAGGAAACTTGGTTAGTGAAAAAACTAATCCACAACTAAGAAGGGTCACATAACCACCTCCAAGAGCCCTAGAAGCAGCTTCAAGCATGTCTTCAAGAGAAGGAGAAGCTCCTGAAGAGATGGATCCCAAGGAAGAAGAACGGTATTCTGGAAAGATTTCTTGGACATGACTGAGATGGTAAGGATCCTCTACCAAGAAAGAAATGATAGGATTGTTGGAGAAGGGTATAAAAACCAAAAAGAAGGAGAGGGTTCCTCAGGAGGAAAGAAGAGTGATGAAAAATCAAAAAAAGGACATGGAGGAAATGGTGATCCACCATCCCCATCTTCATCCTCTTCCTCTACATCGTCTTCCTTGACTTCGGTAAATCAGTCTCATAAGTCTAAAACCACTGGTAAAAGTCCATTTTTAAAGCTTGATGTAAAATTTGAATTGCTTATTTTTAATGGTGAATTCAATGCAGAGAAACTTGACAACTGGATAATACAGTTGGAAGTTTATTTAAGGATTCAGAACTTACATGATGACGACACCAAGATTTAGTTAGCCTCTCTAAGGATGGAAGGAGCAGAATTGGTATGGTGGGAAGCCAAGATCAAGGATGAAATTCGAAAACATGGTAAGCTTACTTTATCATGGGCTGAATTTATTTATGCAATTAAGAAGCAATTTTATCCTCTTGCTCATTTACAAAAGGCTATAATGAATTGGCAAAGTTTTAGACAGATTAAAGGACAAAGTGTTCAAGAATACACTCAAGAGTTTAGGAGAAGAGAAATGTTGTTAGGAGTAGACTTACAAATTCAAGATACTTTGCTAAAATATATAGGTGGTTTACATAATTACCTTATACATACTATCCTTATGTTCAATCCTACTAGTCTAGACGAAGTTTGTGTACAAGATACGCATTTAGAGGGTAGAGGGAAAAAACACTTTTGATGGAAATGAGGGTAGTGATTTTAAAGGCAAAGGAAGAAAAAGGATTGCAAACTCTAGAAAGGAAAATGGGAAATTATTTTGCAAGAACTATTCAAAAACAAGCCACGATGAAGACCACTACTGGAAGCTTCATCCAGAGCTGAAACGAGCGAAATATATAAAAAAAAAGACAAAACCAAAGAGAAGGGAAAAAATGTAGCAACTGTTGAACAGGACTTAGGGTCTGAATCAAGTCATGAGACTAAAAGTATCGCCATGGTATTAAATAACATAAAGGGGAAATAGGTTGTACAAGAAACAAATCCCAGTTCTAGCACATTAAACTGTCACTTAGAAACTCAAAATGAAAAGAGGAGGATAGAGCTATTTCATGTGAGGATAATCTCAAACCACACAAAGATAGACACACTTTTTGATACTGGGTCTCAAGCTAATCTCATCTTAGAATACTTGGTCAAACAGCTGAAACTTGAGACAATTCCACATCCAAAATCTTATCCACTTGGGTGGATATGCAAGGATGCGAAATTACAAGTCTCAAGAAAGTGCATCTTGTGCTTCGCCATAACAGCTCATTATGTTGATTGGGTTGAACTGGATGTAGTAATGCTTGACATTACGGGTGTTGTGTTGGGTAGTCCATATTTATATGACAGAAAGGAAATCTTCCATCTCCATGAGAATAAGTATCACTTGTTCAAGGATGGAAAAAAGTACATTGTGAGAGCACATAAGAAGAAGCTAGAATCATCTTTAGTCCATGCAGGGTAATTGAAAACGCTAGTTAATGCACGTCAAAATATGACTTTTTTGATGGTTAAACAAAAATATTTTGTACATTTTCCTTTCATGATATTGTTGATATAAATGATGATATGTTTCAGTCTGATAATAGTTCATCTTTGAAAAAAGATGATAAGAAGTTGTACAAGGTACCTTTCGTATCGATTGGTGCATAGAACGAAGTGTCGGTGAAAAGTGGTGCAGGATTCCATGAGAAGGAAAAGCATGCAAGCAAAGAGGGCACACAGTTCAGCAAGGGTCATTACTGGTTTCAGAATGGCAGATTGGTATGGCGAGAAAACTTGGTCAGGATTCGACACAAGTACATGGCTCATTCAAAAAAAATTCGCCATGAGGATAGTTGGCAAGGTGAACCTTATTTTCAGTCTTCTTTGAAGCTTGACCATTGTAGAAAAAATATGTATTCTGCAAAAAATAGTTTTTTTTCAGCAAATTTCAAAAATTTGCATCATGACTCAGTCAATGTTAGCAACGGTCAGTCAGTGGATTCAAGGAACAATTTATCTTTTTATGAGAAGCTCAATTTGATGTAGTCAGGAAGATTTCAGTGGTTCAAGGTGGGAAGAGTGGAGAATCAGTCTCCTCATCTTCATTTTCTGTAATCAGAGAGCTTTTGTGGGTCCAAAATCTTCCCATTTGGGAGGTGTGATCCAGTGATCATGTCCTAAGTGAAAAAATGCTCAAAATTGGTAATAAATTGATCGACTGGATATTGTTCGTCATTACGATCCTACCACCATGAACGGCACTCAAATCTGATGTCGGATGTGGGAGATATTCAAGTTTTAAGTTGTCTAGTAACCTTCAAAACAACACTTTGGAATTCAAAAAAATGGCATATTCAGAATTATTTTCTATGGAAAAATTTTCATTTTTTATGAAAAAATGGGGGGCCTATCAGAGGGTGCCACGTGGCCTTCTCGGAGGTTGCCACGTGGCCCCAGGCCTAAAGGTTCAAGCTGTGTTAAAATTTTGGTTTTAAAAAAAAAATTCCATGGTCAGCCCCGACCCGAGCTGCATGCTATGGATCAGTCGGGCCCGACCCAACCTGACCCGAGCTGCACGCTACGGGTCAGTCGGGCCTAACCCAAACTAACCCAGATGGGCACAGGTCTCTCGCGGGTGGTGTATACCCGTGAATGGGTGGGCGGAGACTGCACGAAACCTCGGGTAGCGTTTATACATTGAAATGGGCAGACCGTGAACGAAGGCAGGGTCTACACGCCTCGTGCAGAGGCTGCACGAAGGACCAGGCAGACTGTAAACGTGCATGCGTGCAGAGATGGTTGGATGTTAACATCGGTCAGTTTTGAATGTGGGTCACAAAAAATGGTTGGGTGGAGTATGGCTAAGCACTCGGGTGCTAGCACATCTACCACGGGACCTCCGACCCATGACCATGAGCGGGGGCTTAAACTTTAATCGTTGACAGTTAACCATCTGATACATATGCATGTGAACGTGCCAAAACACTGCCAGTTAAACTTAATGTTCCACCAAATTGAACGTGCAGTTTCGCCAGATCAGGAAGTCCGCCATTTTAGTGGAGTTATCTGCAGTCCTCCCAAGTTTGGTGGAGGTTTTTTAGGCCAAACTGGACAAATATTGTTTTGATCATAAATTTCACATTACTGAACCTTTTTGGACAAATTTTTTTATTTTATTTCGGGTATTCTAAGCATTCTGGAGCCATTGGAATAGTTTTTAGAGTTAACAGAGGTGTATTTTAGCCAATTTTACTTCAAAGAAGCTTTGGGAGCCAACAGGGCCTTGAGGGAAATGGAGCTGCATTGGAATACACTTCACTATTTTAGGTGAAATAAGAGTCATTCTTAGCTTATTTCTATGTTCTGGATTCATTTTCACAACTGCTTTGGTCTATTTATGCCTTTTTCTCACTGTATTACCAATTTTAGCATCATAATATATCAAGGACATGCCCATTGGGAGCCTTGGACTTGGCAGATGTTGCCCAAGAGGGGTGAACTGCCTCATCATGTTGCTGTGTGTTTATGGTGAATTTATTCTGTTGTGTTATTCAGATTAAAGTTGTTAAATAGTAAATTAAAACAACACTCGCTCACACCAAAATTCATTAACAGTTATCAAAAACACTTAGTTTCACTTGCAAGACTATTCAAACACTTTGCACACTTAATTTAATGGAAATGAATACTTTGAACAACAAGACAAATACTTCCATTTTTATATCAATTACTAAATTTATGATATTTTTAAGTAATTTAAATTTAAACTTTATTATAACTCTTACCAATTTAAATTAAAAATTTCTCTCTATCGAAAGTTGAGGATAAAGAAATGTAAAATAAGGCTTGTGATCAAGTTACTTACTTGTAATTGGGGGTTTTATCAATTGGAAGTTCTCCCTTGATGAGGCAAGTGAAATTATTTCTGGTAATAAAGATATAACATTTTGATGGTATTTTGGTTATTTATTTGCTATTGTATTTGTTTAAATTTAACTTATTTTAATAATAAATATGAGTTAAATAATATAATTTAAATAATAATAATTAAATTATTACGAGATATTCACTAAAAATCATATTTTTGACATTTATCCTAGCTAAAATTACATCATGTTCACAATGATAAAGACATGTCTACTTTAAATAATTTAGTTACAAATACATAAAAAAATAGATATTTATTTTACATAATCTAAACAAGGAAAAGAAATTACATCACCAAGTCTATTTGAAACTCAAGCAAATGTCTCTTAATCACCATCACAAATGAGGTGTTCTTGTTATGTGTTGATCGCACCAGAGCTATCATATTTACCTAATGCACTGCCTAAACAATATTTAAAAATATATCTATATATCGGTGAGTTTGTTAGCATGAACATTCCGTTTGAGTGCGAAAATATTATACGTGTGCACCGGTGCATAAGTGTGAGACACCGCTACAAAATTTTTATTTTGTGAACCAAAGAAGGTGTGTCATAGGTATGTGCACACTGTCTACGGTGCGGTTTTGTTTGACAACACACCGATCTGGTGCATGACTGTAATTTTTCTGCACCGATGATTTTTTTTTTTAATTGAAAGTTATGTTTCCATATTAATAAATACATTTTTCATTTGATAGAAAAATGTATTTTATGTATGAGGCTGATGTATTTTATATGTCAATAATGTAGCAAAGACTTCAATAGAGGGAGCAACAACATGAGCAGGAGAAAATGACAGACCCATATAGTATGGTCTGACCATGGGAGGCGAGAGAGAGGGAGAACACCAAATTTTTGTCCTACAATACACACTCTAGGTGTCTTACCTAGATCTCAGAGGTCCCTACTACAAACTGCCATGGCACCATGGATTTTAGAAATAGAACTATGAAAATTTTATACTTTGTTAAACGTTGTAAGTTCAAATGGTAAAATAAGAGTGAAATTAGAAGGAAGTGGTATAGAGAAAATATATCAAATTAGGGTTTCATGGGTCTTATCGGTCAAACACCAAACACTGTGAAAACTTTCAGACGTATCTTTCACAAAATTACTGTATCGTACAATTGATGTCCTTCAAAATGAAAATGTGGTCTATATGGCCTAGGCTCATAACTTTCAATGACATGATGTACATGGCTTGGGCTCGTAACCTTCAACGATTATTTTGGGCACTGTTGTCACTCCTAGAGACAGCCTTGAGTTGCTAAAGACTAGTGCCTAAGACATCTTAAGATAGGAGGTTTTAAAGTTATTTATCATGCTGATAAAAGGGGCCTCCTGATGTGAAATGAATTATGAAAGGTTTTGAAATACGATCTAGGATATCAGAGAAAGAATATTGGTAGAAATGAGCTCTATCTGTAGATAGAAAGGTCGGCTCAGAATGGGCCTGAAGCAGTCACCGATAAGAGATGTTGCACGTTGGGCCGAATATGAAACAGATGAACAGCTATAAAAGTAATGAAAGCAGTATACAGTGTAGAGAAATTAGATAATGTCAAAGCAAGGAAAGCTTATGCCAACACAAGAATTCACCTATAAATGACATTAGAAGAATAATGATATGAAAAGGTATTTGAAACAGGGATCATGTCTCGAGAAATATTTAAAACGTTGCTGAAAAACAAGACATGAGTACCATTAAATATAAATTCATATATGACTGATAGAACATTCGCATTCCGAAAACAACAATAACTAGAAGCAGATGTAAGGACAATGGACATTAAATTTAATCACAATTTGCAAGAAAACACATACTGTTCATTCATCTCAGTAGGAATCCAGTGAAACAACAGACTGGCTTTGTATTACTTTTCCCAAATGTTTTTTCAAATATGCACTAAGAGCGATCCTCAAAATTACAAATAGACAATTCACAAAATGCCACTTCTGCTAGAAAATACGAAACCCTTTTTCAATTTGGTTTCCGATCTTCTATAATTTATTACATTAATGCTCAGGGAAAATATTTTCCTTGACAAAATATTCCCTAGAAGATATGTTTTTTTCCAGTATCAATCAAAAACCAAAATTGATGATGAGGAAAAAAGACCTCTCATCTCAAATAGTGTGGCCAGGCACAGGCTATAACAAAAACATAATCGAATGTAAAAGAGTGCAGGGGTGAAATCGAGATTTCACCCATTTTTATAATACATAAAATATAGAAGTAAAATAGGCCACATGGGCCAGATCATGAGTTTCATCTGTTGGTGTTTCGGCGAGGGGTCCTGGATGAGGAGGGCTTTGATCGAGCTGAAGATGAAGAGGACACCAATGGACAAGTCGAAGGAGGTGGCAACTGATGAGAGGACAAAGAAATAGGAGCATTAACATATTCCATGCACTTTTGCCATGTACTGCTCCCTAGAGATGGCATTGTGATGAAAGTTTCAAGAAGGGTCTGCATGTTGGTCAGCTCAGTATAATCGACTCGGACATCGAGGATCTGCTTAACCTAGAAGAGGAGGAAGAATCATTTTCGCAGCACGGCTATTATTGTATCTGCCTTCAATCGGGTTGTTCTTTCCAATGACACATCCGCATTGTTCATAATTTATGACATTTTCTGCTCATAGGTTGTTAGCTCAGAGAACACACCCATTTGTAGATCTCAACATGGTGGGAGACCTGCTTCTACTAGCTTGTTCCACTCCTGGTCAAATTACTCAACTCCCTTTGAGGCTAATGTTAAAAAACCTAGTGCATTTGTGCATGCGGTCTCCTTCTCAATTACTCTTCTAGATTCCATGACCACTCTATAACGGTCAGGGATTCCCTGTGCACACAATTCCTCAGGAGAGGGCTCATTCAGGTACCAAATATATTTCTTGGCCATTGCAGCCTTTGCTTCTCCGTCTGGGCGTCCTTCCTACAATTGTGTTCTGAACTAGTGAATTTCAATCTTCTTGTTGTCCATCATTGTGAGAAGGTTCCAATGTTGCCTGACCTCTGCTATTATGTCTTTCCAGACCAGTTGCCTCACTTCCATGAATGCCATGTTTCCTTTGATTTGCCCCTTTAATTCCTTGATGGAATTATCTTGTGCCTGAGTCTCCCCTCGTAATTTTTCCACTTCCCTTTGTAAGGCCATCATCACCTTCTGATTCGCTGCCAGTGCAGTCTCAGCCTCTTTTAGTTGTTGACGGACTAAGCAGGTCTCATTCAAAAATGGCTCTAGGTTGGGAACTTACCTTTGAGATTTTGTTCAGGCCTAGACTCTCAAATCTATCAGCATGCTCGAATAGGAACAGGTAGAACACTAGGGAACAGAACTTGAACAAACCCGTAGTGGAAATCTCTTGAAACTGGGTTTGGATAGTCGAAGCTAAGAAAGCAGGAATGTCTAAAAGGGTACCCTTCTACATCATGAGCCATAGGAAATATATACCCTCTTTAGTCACCTGGTTGACCTCTTGGACCCCTAACAACCCCAAGATGAGTGATAGGACAGGCTACACATTAGTTTGGAAAGTAGACAAGGGAACAGAGTCCCTGGGCGGGAAAGATGATAGGCTAGAATCTGAGAGGAGGCTGAGGAAACCACTTTGTTCTTCCCAAGGTAGCTTTGAGAATTGATAGGAGAGGGAGACCTCAGAGAACTCAACATAATTTTGGCTGAAAGGGTAGCGAATAGCTTTCCTTATGAGTTTGGGTGAAATGCGAAAAATATTATTGCCATAAGCGGAGAGGAACATGTCTGTGCGCTCGTCATAGGCCTTCCCAAGCCAGCTAATGAACTCGGGAACAAGGAATGTGGTCGAGGAAATTTGGTAATATATGTCTGACTTAACGACTCTGAACATGCAATATTCCTAATTAGCCCAAGCTAATAGGAATATTCCTTTTTTTTTTCATTTTCTTGTTACAAGAATATAATTGTAAAGGAGGACAAATTAAACTCCTTAAACAACAAAATAAATCAATGCCCATGTGAACAAGGCTAAATCTGGGCTACTTTAATAAAACTCCCTCATGTGTGAAAAGGGATTGTGACAATTGATTGGGTCAAAAGGACCAAATATACAATGTTGTCCAGATGCAATGTACCCAGATGAACAACGCGGATCTAGTTGGAGGGTTCCAATGTGAAAGGAGCTAAACCTTTGAGATGGTTTAGGGTTTTGCAAGGCTTTAATCCTATAAATGAAAGAGGAGAGCAGCATGAGAGGGGTTGTTGAACATATTGTCTTGGAAGGATTTTCTATTTAGATGCTTCTCATTCTCTGGCTACTTAGCTGAGAATAGTGTTGTTTAGCACTGGGTGTTCCTGATCGGGAATCCCACCTCTTTCCTTGAGAGGCCTCTTGGAAGAGTCTTGCATTTCTTGGTCCACTATCAGAAATTTTTCCAAGCTTCTTCTTCCAACTACAACTTAGATCCTGTTTAGGGTTTGGTTTTCCTTGTGAGTAGCAACAAGTGGAGGCTAGATCTATTCAGATCTAGACCATACTAGTGCCTCTTTTCAATGGGAAAGCCTTCTATAACATTGGCAAGAGTGTATTAGCTATCTTGAGCTTCAGATCTAAAAATTTGCATTAAGCCAAAGTATACATCAAGCCTAAAGCACATTTTATCTCCCTGTACTGCGTTATTTTGCAAGTGAAGAGTTGCAGGGTGTTTGGCAACTATTTGGAGGAGAGATCTCTGGTGTAAAGGAGCGTTCCTTGCACTGTGGTGATCCATGGATTAGCCATCTAATCCATGTATGTTTCAGATATGATCTATTCATTGATCCATCTGCTTCATAATTTCAGAATCATTCTGCAGATCTGCTACAGTAGATCTCATATCTACTCTGTGTGCTTCATGTATTGTTGAAAACCCCAAGGGGGATGTAAAATAGAGACAATCGAGTGTACATATCTGATATAGATCTAATATTTTGTACACAGATCTATCCTAGATCTGAGATTTAACCTACAACTTTTGTTTACTCATTAAATTAATGCTATCATGGCTTTAGAGTGAATTATATTATTGCAGCACCTCTTTAAGATGGTTTCTCTCCATAAAAGTCTCTTTATTTCTCCTGTACATTGATTGGGCTATACTGTAAATCTGATTTATCATTGTATAAGTTATTTTCAAGTTGTCATATTGGCCTACTACTACTGCTATCTAAAAACTACGTTATTTTTTGGGCAGTGTTCTTTTATATTGCTGAAGTCCCTTCTTTGGGCAGTTTTCAAGCCTTCCTAGGTGTGGGAGATCTGTTTAACCCACCTAGAGAGATTTTTTTCTGATCTCCTCTTGGGTTCAGTTCTTAGATACTTAGATCTAAGGAATCCAAGGGCTGATTTCAAGAGCTGTAGCAGCCATTCCTGAAAAATGTGTTTTTCAGGCATGCCTTGCTAGCAGTGTCGATTTTGGGATATTACAGAACATGTCTTCGCCTTTTAGATAATATTCTAAAATCTCGGGTCTGATGTGGGCTACACAGAATGGGTAGAATAGGTCATGGATTTGTGCATGGGCATCGATGAGGGGTTCAGGTCCAAGAACAATCCTGACCTCATGGGCTTGTGGGGTTTTAGGCTCAAACTTCTTGGTTCTCATTTTCCCTATGACCATTTGAAAAGTAAAAACAGAAGGGAAAAAAGTGCGACGGGAAAGTAACTAAATACTTGAGAATAGTGAAGGTAGCCCAGGAAAGCAACGCGAGATTGAAAACGACCCTGCACTTGAGTTTTAACCTCCACTACGCGAGAAATCGGTTAATAACTAGTATTTTACACAGTTTGAGAGTAAAATGGGCTTTTATCAAACTAATTTTTATGGGATACAAGACATGGTGACAACTATAGGGCTGGTGTCATAAGGACGCCGACAATGGGACACATGGCGATGGGTTATTGGCTGACAGCAGCTGAGTAGGTGAAAGCCACGTGTCGAGTTAAGGCAGGTACCGGTCTTCGTACTTCCACCCTAGACTTACCTTACCTTTACTTACCTGTGCCAACTACCTTTCTTGATGGGCCCACTTAGAACTTCGACGGGGTTCATAGGAGCTTTGTAATCCATTCTCCCACCCCACATAATGCATGTGATTGGCCCGCCAAAAGGTGATGTCACCTTCTCCAGGAGCCTGTCTTTTATCGTTACCGCTCTCCTTTGGGACCGACAGAAAGTCCCACCAATGCTCTTTGTCCTTCACGGTTCTGATATGAAGTGTTGCACGTGGTTTTCTACTATATTATAATGCCAATCAGGTCTAGCATACATGCTTATACCTTAGGAAGATTCTCTTTCAAGGTCTTTTCCAACTTACTCAGCTTGCCACCTTTATAAATCTCTCGGATTTCCACTTGGCCGCTCTTTTTCCTTGATGTATAAGGTGGTTAAACAACATTGGCTCTACCTAGGGATGACACGCTCATCCTTGAGGGTGTCGATAACCTCGCAGACCCTTCCCCTGCACATTCATTAGTAATTTTGGGGCTCCTTAAAAATTTCGAGCATTTCTATGATGAATTGAACAAAAACATAAACAAAAACATAAAAATGGAAAGTATGTACAATATGAGGGATATGTACAACAAGCCACTAAGGGCTTTTTTATTATTTAAAGGTTTCAAAAATTTCCCATTCATGGGTGCTTCAACCAAATCACCTTCCAAATTTTCCAATATGAATATATTGTCTCCTTTTACCTCAACAATTTTGAATGGTCTGAACCAGAGGGGATCAAACTTTCCATGTTTACCCTTATCTTCTCTCCTAACATCCCACCTCAGCACCAGATCTCCTGCTTGAATTTCTTTATCTTTTGCTCACTGATCAAACAAGCTTTTCATCTTCTCCTAATAATCTGATAACCTGCTATTTACTTGGGTTCGAGTTTCTTCCAACTCAACCAGCTGGTTCATCCTCTGGATGAGGTCATTCGGCTCTTCTTGGCTATCTTGGAGAAACCTGGAAACATGTAAGGCAAGCTGAATTGGAAACATTTCTTCTCGGCCATATACTAGTTCATAGGGAGACTTACCCGTGGACCTCCTACTGGTAATATGGCTCGCCCAGAGTGCGAATTTTAGCTGGGAATACCAGTTCTTCTTATTTTCACTTATGGTCTTCTTCAATTCCCTTACCAAGGTTTTATTCAAAGACTCATCCAACCCGTTCCCCTAGGGTAATAGGCTGTAGAGTTCCCCAAAGTGATATTATACTGCTGACATAAATTGTTGAACTTGGTGGACTTGAAAACTTGAGCGTTGTCTATGACAATATTGGTTGGACACCCAAACCTTGATATTATGTTCTCCTCCATGAACTTGATCACGACCGTATCAGTAACATTTCTCATGGGTATCGCCTCTACCCATTTAGTGAAGTATTCAGTGGCAGTGAGGATCCACTTGTGTTGACTACTTGATGTGGAATGAATTTATCCAATAAAATCAATGCCCCATTGCTGAAAAGGTTCTTCTATAGGTACTAGTATCATCGGCAGGGGAGAAAAATTATGCTTCTCTGCAAATATTTGGCATTTTTCGCATGCCCGAACACGAGCATGCACATCTCTGAATAGCCGAGGCCAGAAGAAACCAGCCTTCAATATATTATGAGCAGTGGACCAACAGTTGTAATGTCCCCCGCAGATGCCTTCATGAAATTCAACCATTACTTCTTCCACTTCCGACTCTATAAGACATAGGAGCATAATTCCTGAAGGGTCATTCCAATACAGTCGGCCATTGGCTACAATGTACTTTTGAGATTTCAACCTTAGGGTACAGTACTTTGCCTTGTAAAAATTTAAGGGACACCTGATAGTTAGGAGATATTCTACGATATCTTTGTACCAAGTGCTGAGGAGGTACTTCATATCCATTTTTTGTACCATGGTTTCTATTCCAGGCTGTACCTCCACACCCTCGAGTACCTCTCCTCCTTCCATGGAAATATTTATTCCCAATGCTTGACAATTTGACTCGGACAAGATTTTTTCTGGCCCTTTTCCTTTTATGAGGTTTGTGGGGCATATGTCGAGTTCATACTCTTTAATATTGGCAATCCATTTGCCTCTCTTGCCTTCACTATCTCCCTGCATTATAATATATTTTACTGCAGTTGTGGGAACAAAATCAGTTATGGCTAACTATAGCACATACATTCGAAAAACTTTTAGGGAATTAACCAGGGCGTACGCCTACTTCTCCAAAATATTTTATTTCAACTCTGCATCCCGTAGTACCTGGCTAAATAAGGCAATAGGTTGCTCGTACTCGTCTACATTATTTTTCAATAACACTCCAGCTATTATGTGTGGAGATGCGAAGGAGAATATCATGAACGACTTACTGTAGTATGGACCTACTAATACCGGTGCTTCTGCGAAAGCGTGTTTAATTCTATTGAAAGCCTCTCTCGACTAAGGGGTCCATTTTACTTCATTGTTCTTTCTGAGCATCTCCATGATGTGTTGAACTATCTCAACATAGTTCGGGATAAACCTCCTTAAGAAGTTTATGCGTCCCAGGAACACCTGGACTTCCTATTTATTTCGAGGTAATGATATGCCATTGATTACCTCTACCCTTTTGGGGTCAATTTTCACCCCCTCTTTTGTTACAATGTTTCCCAACAATTTTCCTTCCTCTAGAGCAAACATGAACTTTTGAGGATTAATTGATAAGCCATACCTGCAGCACTTCTCAAAGGTCCGACGCAGGTGCTCGATGTGCTCGGCATCATTTTTTGAAAACACGGTGATATCATCCAGGTATATCACCACAAATTTTTCTTGTTCTCCGACAAAATCGTATCCATCGCTCACTGGAAAGTGGATCCTGCATTTATTAAGACGAATGGCATACGGGCATACATAAAATTTCCCCGTGGTGTAGTGAACGATGTTTTCTTCTGGTCCTTAGGGAGAATTGCCACCTAATTATATCCCAAGAAGTCATCCATCATAGACATCCAGGAGGATCCCATCACTTTCTGCAGTATGTGGTCCATCTTGGGGAGAGGGTAGTTATCTTTGAGAGATGCCCTGTTTAAATTCTAGAAATCACACACAACCTTATTTCCCCATTCTTCTTCCTGACCAGAACTAGGTTGGCCACCCACTTCGAGTATCTCAAGGGGACTATAATTTTGGCCCTCAATAGTTTTTTTTTTTTTTTTCAATAGATGGAAGCAAAAATAGATTAATTTTCCTCAATTTCTGCTTATGGGGCTTGTCATCTCCTCTTAGCGGAATCTTGTGTTGTATGATTTCCACATCAAATGTTTTCAGGTCTTGGTATGACCATGTGAAAACGTCTCTATAAGCTTGAAATAACCGGAAGTATTGATATCTATACTCCTCTGGGACTCCTTTAGATAGCTTTACTATTTTCAGATCTCCCTCCATCCCAATGTTTATATCGTTCACCTGATCTTCTTGGGTCAAATTGCTGGGGTTAATTGGGATTTCATTCTTGTCAAACAATCTCTCCAAGGGCATAAGGCCTCTGTGGATGAAATTCCATTTTAGTTGCAGAACATGATATCCTTCCACTATCTCTTCCCATTTATTTTTAGGCTGCTCCTCCGGCTCTTCGTCCACGGTGTCAATCACCAGGTTAGAGAATTCTCCAATGGTCTCTATGAAGCGTTTCACTTGTTCTTCATCTTCAAACACTTTCCAGTGTTTCACGTTATTAGGGATAGAGGGATGATAATGTACTTTAACTTCATACCTGAGGAGCAGGTTCTGTGGTGGGCAGAAATTGCTGGCTGCAACAGCGAGTGAATCAACCATCCGATTGTAGTCTCTCGTATGAACTGTATGTTGAAGGCCAGGAAGAAATTCTCCACCATATACCATACCTCATTCATGTAGGCTCTAAGCCGAGGGTGCTTGGCCTAGCATTGATTCTTGATTTTCCTCACCACCAGCTCCAAATCTCAGAATACTTTGAGGCTTTGAATGTTCATATTCTTGGCTGTCTATAGCCCCGGGAGTAGTGCTTCATATTTGGCCACATTTTTTGTAGCTTCATACTCCAACTTAAAAGAGAAATGGACCAATTTTCATGTAGGTGAGATTAGAAGGACTCCAGCTCCATTTCCTTCTCTTGAATTTTCCCCCTCAAAATGTAGAGTCCATATGCCCCTCTCTTCATTAGTTGCGAACTGTTCCGGTCTCAAAGGGTGGAACGCTGGTTCCTGTAAGAAATATTCATCTTCCTCAAGCATCAAGCAAGAAAACTCACATTCTTTGTTATACACAAAGGAATTGACTAAGCCATTAGCTTTAGTCACCATCTTCACGAATCTGGACTCCCGATATAGCCTCCTTTCCTCTCCCCCAAATACTGGGATGGTAGCATAAGTGATATCGAGTTTAATCGACCCACTAATCTTCGAACCCCGTGATCTTGACAACAACATCCCAAAACGAGATGGGATATCTACAACCACAATGTCCATCACCACACCTTTTGCTGGGATCTGTGCCAAGTTCACCATTAAATCTTTGATCATTCCCAAACACTTGACCCTCTTAGAGTCGAAGGAATACAAATATTTGTAGGGACAAGTAATTTGTAACCCTATTTTCTCCATAACCGATAATGGTAGCAAGTTGTGAGAAGCTCCAGAATCAAGCATGCAATTGTGTAGCAACAGATCATGAATGACTAGGGATACATAGAATGGGGGGGTTGTTGAGTCCAACTCTTCCACATGTGGGCCAAAAAATACCATAGGTCTCTCTTCCTAGAGGTTGAGACTGTCCAGGGGAGGAACTACTCCATGAGGGAGCATGAATTGAGACACCTGGGCTTTATAAGAGGGTTGCTTCAAAAGCTCAACTAAGGGGACCTAGATCTTAACCTTCTCTAATTCTTTTTGGAGATTAAAAACAACAGGGTTCTTCTCTGGGATAACTTATTTAGGTTGCACTTTAGGGGGAACCGATGGTTTCATGACAGCTGAGGTATCCTTAGAATTTACAGGGGACTTAGGAACTGACTTAGAGGAGGAAGAAGTGGTAGCTTTTTTATGCAAAGGCTCTTCTATAGGCTTTTTACCTTTGTTAATGGTATCTGACTGAGTAGGTGTTAGGTCCCTATATTACTAGTGTAGTCCCTTATTATTGTAACCCCATTATTATTATTATTGTACCCTTGTAACCCCCATATTGTTATTATTGTGCCCCTAAATTATTATTGTTAGGCCTGCTAGGATTATATTGTGGCCCCACTAGGATTACATTGTGGCCCCATGGAATCCTATATATAGAAAGGAGGTTTTGTAATTTGAATCATCCAAGAATTGTTCATTAATGTAATTTATTGGAGGTTTCCCCCTCGAAGTGGCTTATTTCTAAGGCGTTGATATCTCTTTTCTTCTATTTTTGGAGTTGGTTTCACAACATTTGGTATCAGAGCTTTGGATTCTATGGTTTTCACTGCTCCAAACTAGTCCTCGTGGAATTTTCGCTATAACTTTTTTTTTACAAAGGTTCAAAAGCTGAAATTTTTAGAGTACGAAGTTGAATTCCTGAGGAACATTGTCGCAAAATTTTAGATCTTCATTCACAATATTTTCAGAGATATGATCTATGGAAGTTATGGCTTTTTGCAGGCTCTTGAATTTAACCTAAACAGGTCATCGCGGTATTTTCGCTATAAATTTTTTTCTACGAAGATTCAGAAGCTGAAATTTTGGGAGAGCGAAGCCAAAATCCTAAGGAACATCGTTGCAAAATTTCAGATATTGGTTCGCAATATTTTCGGATATATGATCTTTGGAAGTTAGGTATTGTTCAGGCTCCCAAATTTCATCTCAAAGAGGTTATCGTGCGAAAATATTCATATCTCTCTCTTTGAGCATATGAATGGAATTCTGTAAACAATGGCCACAAGTACATAGATTGTAGTTTCCTTTCTATCAATTTCAGAGCGAAAGGAGGAAACAGGAAGACGTGGCAAGTCGTACAAGTTCGCTCTACTGAACCAGTCCATAATTGGGTCATTGTGGGAGATTGGACATATCTTTGCCTTGAAGAATCAAAATTAGGTCAGACCTGTGACATTTGAAAGAAGATTTAGAGTAATACTACAAGGCTGAATTTGAAATATTGAGGATCTGCAATTATATAGATAATTCAATTTCAATATAGAGCTCCTCAAAAGCAAGTAAAAGGTGTGTATTTTTTTCCCGAATTGCATAAGTCTTGTTTGAAGAATCAAGTTGAATTGATTCTAAGGGCATATTGTAGAATAGATATCAGTATTGGATTCTAAAATGGCCCCTAAAAATAATTCAACACCCATTAAACCTTTAAAAGGCTCTACTATGACTCATGAAGACGAAGAATGGCAACATGACATATTAAAATTACAAGAGCAAGTGCAACAAATTTTGCTCTCGCAAAGAGCAACAAAAAATGACATGGAAGTTTTGAAGAAATGCATGGAAACTAAGATGGATGGTTTGAAGAAAGGCATGGAATCTAAGATGGATGGTTTGAATAATGGCATGGAATCTAAGATTGATGAGAAAATGGAAAACATGAATAATGATCTAAAAGTAGACATGGAAGGTTTGACAAAGTTGATACAAGAAATGTTTCCTAATGGTGAAAAGATAGTAGAGAAAACTCATTATGAGAACAAAATAAATGCTAATTGTGATTTCATAAAATCTAATGTTGGCGGGAAGAACCACCATATTCCAAAAATGGATATGAGCAAGTTTGATGGAAAAGATCCTGTAACATGGATACTACAAATGGAGCAATATTTTGATCTCCATAATGTGAAAAACACACAAAAGGCACGCATTGCAACTTTACATTTAGAAAAAAATACATTTGTATGGTATCGATGGCGTTTCTCCCGTAAAAAAATTGTCACTTGGTCAATTTTTACATAGGAAATGATAGCACATTATGAGGATACAAAGAGAAACACCTTCTTTAGCCAATTGATAAATCTCAAACAAAAGGGTTTAGTGGGGGATCACATTTAGGACTTCCAAAAATTTAATATAAGGGTAACTGATATTCCATAGGAACACAAGATTGATCTCTTCATAGGTACTTTAAAGGATAACATCCAACATGAAGTTCGTGTTTTGGAACCTGATTCATTGGAGAAGGCATTCAGGTTGGCAATAAAAATTGAATGTAAAATTATGGCGACAAGGAAGCCTACCATTCACTTCTATAAAAAGGGAAGTGTTGCTACTCCTATATTTCCATAACCTACAAGGTTTACACCACAAAAATTGGAAGAAAAAAGAGAAAAAGGGCTTTGCTACAGTTGTGATAGCAAATACACTAAAGGTAATAAGTGTGGTGAGAAGAAATTATTTTACATAGATTATGAAGAGGAAGAAGAAAATGAACAAGAAGAGGATATACACCAGGAACCAACCCAAGAAGAGGAAGAAATGAGTCTGACCATATCGTGTAATGCATTGGCAGGAATTACCACTCCTCAAACTCTCAAGATAGAAGGACATATCATGAAGAAAAAGGTAATAGTGTTGATTGATTCAGGTAGTACCCATAATTTTATTCATTGTAAGGTAGCCAAGGAATTGAATTGTTTCCTATACCTAGCACCAAAATGTCAAGTGATGGTTGCAAATGGAGGAACTATAAATTGCTCTGGAAAATGCCATAATATCAAGCTAACCATGGGGGAATATGTATTGACTAGTCCAATGCTTTCCATTCCTATGGGAGGTGCTGATGTTGTACTAGGAGCACAATGGTTACAATCTTTGGGGACGGTAGCTTTTAATTTTCAAGAACTTTTCTTGAAATTTTTTTCAGAAGGAAAGGAAGTCGAATTACGGGGTATTGCAGGGAAGCCGGGAAAGATAATAAGCTCTAATGTCATGAAAAATCTTCTAAATAAAGAACAACAAGGTGTAATTGCACAATTATGCTCACTAGAAGTTCCAACATCAAAATCATCTATTTCTGCAGATCTCCAACAAGTCTTGGACAATCATTCCAAGGTGTTTGAAACTTTCAAAGGACTCCCACCTATTCGTGATCATGATCATGCTATTCATTTGATTCCAGGAAGTGTTCCTCCAAACATCAGGCCTTATAGATATCCTTACTTCCAAAAGAGCGAAATTGAACGTATGATTGCAGAAATGTTAGAGGCGGTATAATTCAACCTAGTCAAAGTTCTTTCTCTGCTCCTGTAGTATTGGTACACAAGAAGGATGGATCATGGCGAATGTGTCCGGATTATAGGGAGCTCAATAAACTCACCATTAAAGATAAATTTCCCATTCCTGTGATTGATGAATTATTGGATGAATTACATGGAGCAATTTATTTTACCAAGTTGGATCTTCGTTCAGGATATCATCAAATTAGAATAAAGACTAAAGATATTCCAAAAACAACATTTTGAACTCATGAGGGTCATTATGAATTTTTGGTCATGCCTTTTGGCCTTACCAATGCACCTTCTACATTTCAAGGGTTGATGAATTCCATTTTCAAACCCTTCCTTAGAAAATTTGTGCTAGTATTTTTTCATGATATACTAATCTACAACAGGTCTTGGAAGGATCATGTTCAACATGTTGACAGGGTGCTCAAACTATTGCAGGAGAAACAATTATATGCAAAAACATCAAAATGTTTCTTTGGAGTACAAGAGGTGGAATATCTGGGTCATATTGTATCTCACGAGGGTGTTAAGGTAGACCCTAACAAAATTAAATTCATTAAGGAATGGAAAGTCCCCACAACCATAAAGCAGTTGCAAGGATTTCTCGGGTTAACAGGGTATTATCGCAAGTTTGTTAAGAATTATGGGAGAATAGCAGCACCTCTAACAACATTATTGAAGAAAGATGCATTTTCATGGACTCCTGAAGCACCTAAGGCCTTTGAACATCTTAAAGAGGCAATGTGCCTAGCACCGGTCTTAGCTATGCCAGACTTCACAAAAACCTTTATTGTGGAATGTGATGCCTCAGGAAATGGAATTGGTGCAGTTTTAATGCAGGAAGGAAGACCCATTGCTTTTGAAAATCATCCAATCAAAGGAAAGTATTTACAGAAACCTATTTATGAGAAGGAAATGTTAGCAATACTGCATGCACTAAAGAAATGGAGAACTTACCTAATGGAAAGACACTTCAAGGTAAAAACTGATCATGATAGTCTTAAACACTTTTTGGAACAAAGACTATATTCAGAAGAGCAACAAAAATGGGTTACAAAGATGTTGGGTTATGACTTTGAAATAATCTACAAAAAAGGGAAGCTAAATGTTGTTGCAGATGCACTCTCAAGAAAGAATGAAGAGGTGGAAGCATTGCTTTGTGCCATTTCTATTATCCAACCAGATTTGATAACCGAAGCAAGAGATGAATGGAAGAAGGACAAAGATGTATGGACACTCATTCAAAAGTTGCAGCAAGATCCTAGTACATCTGATACATTTAGTTGGAAAAATGATTTCTTATGGTACAAAGATCGCTTATATCTTTGTAAGAATTCCCAACTAAAACAACTGATTCTCTTGGAATTGCACACTTCTCCTTTAGGAGGACACTAAGGATTTTTACCTAAGTCCAAAGGAAAGAGTGTCATCATGGTGGTAATTGATAGACTTACCAAGTGTGCACACTTTTGTGCATTATCTCATCCATTTAAAGCAAGTTCAGTTGCTACTACATTTATGGACACAATTCAAAAGCTACATGGAAACCCAAGGGTTATTGTGAGCGATAGAGATCCCATTTTTACTGGAAAATTTTGGACGAAGTTATTTTCTTGTTTGGGTACTCAATTAGCTCATAGCTCATCTTATCATCCTCAATTTGATGGTCAAACTGAGATAGTAAATAAATGTTTGGAAGGATATCTTCGTTGTTTTGTATCTGATAAACAAACACAATGAGTCAAGTGGTTACCTCTCGTTGAATGGTGGTATAACACTTCCTTCCATACTGCAAGAAAATATGAACCCATTTATGGCACTTTATGGATATCATCCACCATCCATCACATCATCTTTAAGAGAAAATTCGAAGGCTCAAGCAGTTGAAGATCACATCGAGCATCAACAAGAAGTTCTCCAACTCTTAAAGGACAACCTGAATTTGGCACAAAAACGAATGAAAAAACAGGCAGATCAACATCGCAGCGAGAGAAGTTTTGATGTAGGAGATTGGGTATTTTTATGGCTACAACCATACAGACAAATTTCCCTCAAGCAAGATATGAAGGATAATAAACTATCGCCAAAGTACTATGGTCCTTACAAGGTGTTGCAAAATATTGGTACTATGGCATACAAATTGGAGCTTCCTACTTCTTCACGAGTGCATCCAATTTTCCATGTTTCATGCTTAAAGAAGGTTATAGGTGAAAATATTCCAGTTCAAATATATTGCCAGAACTTTATGAGGAAGAAAAATCATATTGGAACCTGAAGCGGTCACAGAAATAAGAACTCGACAGCTACGGAATCGATCAATTTCAGAGTATCTCATCAAGTGGAAGAACTGTTAATTTCAGCTTATGTTTTATGCCATTTCAGATTAGGGCACAATACTGAATAAGATAGAACATACTAATAGATCAATAGAAGACAAGCCAATACAGAGATAATAAATGGTGGCGTTACGTCGATCAGCGGGATGCTTCTACCAGCAAAGTCTTCAATAGGTCATTCAGCCAAGCGTGTCACACATAACCCAGAACAACCCAAACAAAGAACAGTCCATATATATCACAACTCCAACACTATCCAGACAAAGAGAATTCCATCACACCAATGTGTGTCAAATGAACTCTAAGTCTCTCCAATATATAGAAATCTTTGGGGGTGTGTGACACGTCCTTTAAGACATTTAAGTCTATATTTTATTCCAGGCTGACCTAGTACATAAGTGGAATAAATTCAAAGTACATGTTCTGCTCATCCGATCGAGATGATCTTTAGATCAATCTTACACCTCTCTGAAAGATGAATCCAATAAAAATATTGGGATCATCATCTGAGCATCACAACCTGGAGTTTGGACCTAGTTTTCCAATTTTAACACTCCCTCTCAACTAGGGAGAACTTCGTCCACTAGTGCAATTCAAACATTGTGCGTCATCCCGTCATAAATTGCTTTGCTGGCCTCTTTATTTCAAAATAGAAGTGGGTCAGTCACAAAGACATCATACCCGGCTAACAGATTCATCCCAGAGGTCCAAAACCTCTATGGGACTCACAAAGAGTCTCCAACCAACTCGAAGTTGGTTCATCTGACCCAAAGTCAACAGCAGGTCCGAAACCTCACTATACTTGATCCTAGATCAAGTGGTTGGACTATGCCATCCTAGATAGAGAGTATGGAAATTTTTGATGCGTCCATCAGTCTTTTCTATTAGTCTCTAGCCTTTCCCATCTCATTGGCCAAATGAGAGGTAGTTCCCATGAGCCCTGAACTCAATGGGTAGGATGCATACGGGGCATAGATAATGAGAGGTGAACCAACTCAATAATCACAACGGTGGGGTCCAAGCACACCAACAAGGTTCGGAAAGCCTAGCCTTGTGGTTTCTCATAGCTCTGAGAAGCTGTCCCCAAAGCCCCCCAGAGCTCCCAGAGCTCATCGTCTAATAGGACCCTCAGAATAGGGTCGTTCCACGATACCAAGATTATCACGAAAGGTTAGGAACATGAACTTCCCCAAGGGCGTAGTGAGAATATCCGCGACCTGCTCATCAGTTCCTATATGATCGAATCTTACGGCACCTCATTATACCATATCCCGGATAGTGGTATCAACATGCTTGGATCGTTCGTGGAACACAGGATTCTATGACAAATGAATCCTTATCTAGTTATCACAAAGGATAATGGTGGCATATAGCACATGCTGGAACTACTCACTAAAGAGATTTCGCAGCCAAGTGACTTCACAATAGGCCATTCATGTTACAATGTATTCGGCCTCGGTGGTGCTCAAGGCTACCGACTTCAGTTTCCTACCTGCAACAGATCTACATGTGAAGTAGCATCCATATGTGCTCTTGCGATCCACCACACTGCCAGCCCAATTGGCATCAATATATCCATGGAGTGTCATACGCCCGGCAGTGTATCTCAGCCCCTGGTCTATCGTGCCTCAGATATATCTCAAGAGTTTCGTGGCACCAACCCAGTGAATGTTATGATCAACCATGTGTTGACTCAAAGTGTTCACTGCACAACATACGTCCGGACGGGTGTTCACTAAGAACATCAGGGACCCTACGATTTGATGATACTTGGTAGGATTTGCTAACATGGGCCCAGAAACATTGCCACTCAACTTCTTAAAGTTGAGATCCATTGGTGTCGACACGAACTTGCAGTCCACCATACCAAATCTTTCCAGAAGCTTCACAATGTATTTTCCTTGAGAAAGGAAAATCTCGCTAGGTCTCTGCCAGACCTCCAGGCCTAGAAAGTAGTGCATCAGTCCTAGGTCCTTCATCTTGAACTCAGCAGCAAGCTCCCTCTTTCACTGATGAATGAGAGGGTTAGCACCTGTCAGGAAGAGGCCATCCACATACAGCACTAGAATGAGAGGTTTCTCTCTATCAACCTTGAATTAAAGGTTTGGATCAGCATTACTACGAGTGAAGCCCAGCTTCATTAGGTAGCTATCTATCCTCTCGTACCAAGCCCTGGGTGCTTGCTTAAGCCCATAGAGGGCTTTCTTCAACCAGACATGGGTGTCCTGATCCTGGGCTTTGAACCCCAACGGTTGCTCTATGTACTTCTCTTCCTTTATCACACCATGCAAAAATGCCGTCTGTCTTCACATTCATCTGATGAAGACTCCAACCTTGCGTGACAGCAAGGGCTATGATAGATCGAATGGTGGTATATCAGGTCACAGGTGCAAATATGTCATCATAGTATATTCCTTCTTTTTGAGAGAGGCCACGAATCTTGCCTTGAACTTTTCTGCACCTCCATTAGATCCATGCTTGATCTTGTAGAGCCATAACTTTTTTGTCCTCCGACCTTGAAACCACATCCAGACATCATTTTTCATTATGGACTCATACTCTTCGTGCATCACATCCTTCCAGACTTGATGCTTTATAGCTTTCCTAAATAATTCAGGCTCATATTATACTCATGGCAATTCGATACCTCTGGTATTTATATGGCTTCTTGGTTTTCTTCCGGAATTTCCCCCTTGAAGCCATATATCTTTGAGCCATGAGGGTCTTATTTTCTTTCAGCAATGATATTAGCTCAGGAGCATATACAGTTGTATTCTCCCTCTTAATGCCAGTTTCTCTTGAGAGAGAAGACATCTATTTTTAAATGAGGGCATCCTAGACATCAACTTGGAGAGGAGTTTTGTACTCAGGGACCTGAATCTTATTCTCCCACTGTCAAAGCCATCTAAGAATCATAGCCATACACTGTCATATAGTTGTCATGTATCTTGACATGTATCATATGTTTTCAAATCATCATTTGTTAAAAAAAAACTCCACAGGCTTTGTTGACCATGGTTTCAAATACTTGACGGTACGTGACTATCCAAGGCTGCAAAAACTCTTCTTTTGTCTGTCTTCTTACAGTGGATTTTGTATCAACTCAGCAATTCTGCCTTATAATAATTGAGCTACTCATTGATCACAGGATTTGAACTGGTGCTTTAATACAGTGATTTATCCTCCTCAACATTACTATGCATTAGGCCTTAAATCACTCTGACTTATTCACCATACAAGGACAGACTTCCCCAATGAATTTTCCTGTCACTTGGATCAGAAAACCACAGAGTAGGTGCACATAGAGAACCACATGAGGGTTTGTGACCCTATCATGGAGATCGAAACATACCTTATTATCATATTTTCACGGTCTCAGCCCTCTGCTCCAAGGCATAGAAAAAAAAAAAAAAAACAACAGAAGCTCATCCTGCAATTTGCGCAAACATCATCCTTCATACAGACATTAGAAGAACCATAAAAAAATAACTTCGATCCTTCGTAACCACATCATTGAATCCTCCAGTCTTGTTATCTTTACAATACTTGCTTGCTGGTCAGTAATATAACTCCAGCATAATGGAAAAAACTAAGTGGTAATTACAACAGTGCATTTAGAGGTGGAGGCCTCCCACTTTTCTTTTTTTAATTTGCCTGCTTCTAAGCTAGATTCATCAGATTCTATTTCTAGGGCCAGTTTAAGATGCTGAATTCTCCATGTTGCGCGCTTCATGCTCCTCTTCATCCAGGGGGTGCAGTTTAGAATTTTCATTATCGTTATTATTAATAATTGATCCAGATACCAATCATTCCATCAGCTTTCATAGTATCAGCTTTGTAATTTCTGACATGTTGTTCTCTCCTTCTATTTAAGAATGCGGGAATTTGGCGGGAGATCTCTGCATTCAGCTGACACACACGAAGACTTCCTCATTCCTCTCCAGCGTCTTCTTTCTCTCTTTTCTCATTCACAGTCAAGAAATTTGTAACATTTTCTTCCTCCATGAATGAACTTTGTTTTGGGTGAGAACATGGTCAAAATCTGCTCTGACCTGTGAAGCCAGAGAATTTAAGCAGTCCATCCAGCACTCTACCGATGGCTATTCCGGGCCTGCTAGGATGCACTCAGACAATTCTTCCAAACTCACTTCACTTCTTACTGAAACTTTGTTGTTTTCATGTTTATATTATCACAGATTTCAGACTTAGTTAATACAAGTCTCCAATGCACCCTTTGACGTCAAGAACGGGGTGAGTATTTGAACTAACATAATGGATTGTTAACAGGGTTCTACCCTCATTACCATAAACTCCAGGAATGTGAAATTCACCAAAGAATTTTTTAAGAATAAACCACACTCTACATCGATACTATGCAGCAATGTTGTTTCCCTTTCAGATGAGCACTCCAACGCAAAATTCTTCATCTCTGCAATGTCCAGAATCGATGGCAGAAAATACTAACTCGAATTTTCCATTTTACCTGAACAAAAACCCAATCAAATCAACATGCTCACACTGACAAAAATCTACGTTCCACAGGATTTTTTTGCACCAACGTTAACAGGTTAATTTTGGTGTATGGCCAAGTTTTACGTCGGCATGCCACTAAAATATCCGTTTTCAAAATAACCTCCCAACAAACAAAAAAAATGAATGTACAGAAATTTTAGTTCGCAGATAGTACACAAAATCTCTTGGGCACAAGCAAGTGCCATCTGTGTGTAATTCTGACGGAGATTAGAGGTGATAATTCGACTTAGATATCAAGCAAAGATATCTTCGATGTCTATGTGCAGAAAGCGAGATGCGTAGTGTTCGCTGCTTCAGCTCCGCCAAGACCCGCAAAAAATCGTTTCGCTGGCCTTCGGTCAAGTTTCATGCTTTCCAAACGTCGGCATATTTTAAGTCAACGTCAGCATCTTTTAAGTATCGCGACATTGTTTCCAGTCATTGAAACACTTCCACCTACGGAGAACCAACTGCTTTACTAACTTACGCCCCTCGAAAATCGAAATCCACCCACAGCTGCTTTTGTTTCAGTGCTTTCCTTTAGGAGATTTGATATTGGGCCTGCGGCGTCCTCCAAAAATGAGGTAGGAATTGCGTCCCTCTTACAACAGCATACACTACCCTTCCATTCAGGCTGAGATAGACCTCTAAATCCACGCTGTCACCTACAACACTTGAGAAGTGCATACACTACCTTTTAGTTGCAACCCAGAATTGTCCCTAAATACTGCGGCTGAATTTTAGAGAAAGGATCTCCCTCCACGCTGAAGTTTAGGGCACCAAATAGCCCCACAGACTGCCCATGCTATCACTTGTTGTGGTGGTATGGCCTACAGCCTACCACACAGCCTTGTTGTAGCTTACGACACTCTTATTTTCCCTTTGAACAACCCTCTTCTTGCTGCCCTAGATTCTTGACATAAGTTGGGCGTTGTCTTCCCCTAGCTCTGATACCATGTTAATTTAAGATTATTTTCTATGCCATTTCACATTAGGGCACAATACTGAAGAAGATAGAACATACTAATAGATTGATAGAAGACAAGCCAATACAGAGATAATAAATGGTGGCGTTACAGTGATCAGCAGGATGCTTCTACCAGCAAAGTCTTCAATAGGTCATTTAGCCAAGCATGTCACACATAACCCAAAACAACCCAAACAAAGAACAGTCCATATATATCACAGCTCCAATGCTATCCAGAGAGAGAGAATTCCATCACACCAATGTGTGTCAAATGAACTCTAAGTCTCTCCAATATATAGGAATCTTTGGGGGTGTGTGACACATCCTTTAAGACATTTAAGTCTATATTTTATTCCAGGCTGACCTAGCACATAAGTGGAATAAATTCAAAGTACATGTTCTGCTCATCCGAGCGAGATGATCTTTAGATCAATATTACACCTCTCTGAAAGAGGAATCCAATAAAAATATTGGGATCGTCATCTGAGCATCACAACTCGGAGTTTGGACCTAGTTTTCCAATTTTAACAAGAACTTACCCACTAAAGATTCTACATGGGAGGATGAGAATTTTATATAGAATCACCCAGAGCTACTCAAGCGTTGAGGACAACACTTTTTTGAAGGAGAGGGGAAGTTAGGTCCCTATATTAATAGTATAGTACCTTATTGTTGTAACCCCCTTATTGTTATTATTGTACCCTTGTAACCCCCATATTGTTATTATTGTGCCCTTAAATTATTATTTTTAGGTCGGCTAGAATTACATTATGGCCCCACTAGGATTACATTGTGGCCCCATGGACTCCTATATATAGAAAGGAGGGTTTTTAATTTGAATCATCCAAGAATTTTTCATTCATGTAATGTATTGGAGGTTTCCCTCTCGAAGTGGCTTATTTCTAAGGCGTCGATATCTTTTTTCTTCTATTTTTGGATCTTGTTTCACAATAGTAGGCCCTTTCAATGAATATTCTCCCTCCTACTCTTGCACACGGGTTCTCTTTCTGGAGGACCTAAGCTCATACTTCTTATGCAACTGGGCTTGCATGAAGTCTACAAATTGTCTGCAATAGTCATCAATGTCTGGGTCTTCTGGAGACACTTCTTTCTTCCCTTTTTCTTCCTTTTCTTCTTGCAAGGTAATCTCTCCCTCCTCATCTTCTGAATAGGCCAGAAACTGATCATCCTGAAATTCATGAGCCTCTTCAATTGGTCCTTCCATTTGTCCCTCCAGATACAAAGTAGGTTGGATATGATCCTGCTGCTCCTTTCTATCTCGCTGAAATATCTGCAATGGAGTTTTGCGATATTGTGACTTGAAACCTCGGTTCGGAGCCATTTGATTTGATCAGGATGCTGAACTTTTTGCTTCCAATTCTAACTTCACCAGCTTGTTAGAAAGGTTTTTTATCATCTTGTTCATTTCTTCAATCTTGTAGTCCGCTGCTTCCCTTTCTTGGTTAGAGGTAGAGGCCTCCTCCTTACCTCTCCTCCTAAAATCATGATCTATTATCCCTTTAGACTTTCCAGTAGAGGCGAAATTTTCCTCCACCTCTAGCAAATCAGTCTAGGCTTGATCTAGAGATGCGGATTTTCTCTCTCTCAAGGTGAAGCCAAACTCAGACTCAAATGCTCCTACAAATAATACCTTGGCTAATGTTTGAGGAGGTTTCATATCAACAGGTAGGTTATTGTACAACTTGTTGAAAATTTTGATGAATTCAGTTACATCTTCATTATGCTTCTTTAACAATGCATTGAAATCTATAAGAATGTAACCATGGTCTCTCTTCTCTCCCCACTTTCGTGTGAAAGAATTTTCCATCTCCTCCCAGGTGGTTATAATGTGGTCATCCAAAGTTTTGAACCACTTTCAAGCTTCTCCATCCAAATATTGGACGAAAAGCCTCAACACTACATCCAACTATTCCACATTGAAGTTCTCAGCAAAAGCACAAAAATCTTCAATATGCTTCTGGGCAGCATTGTTGTCTTCCCCCGTGAACTGAGGCAAGAGCTTCATATAATATTGAGGCATATCATTTAGGATTTGAGGCAGTGCTAGTGGTGCATATTTATTAAGTAAAAATCTTCGTATAGCCATTGGAGGTGGTGGATTCTGTGGAGGGTTCTGATGTATGATAATTGGTATGTGCTCGGTCGAAATTTGCAGATTTATCTGAGGAGAACTCTGGAGTATGGTGACTTGTTTGACTTCCTCGGCTTCGGGGGTAGGATGCAAGGAAACCTCAGATTTATTTACTGACTCAACCTCATATTTATCTCAGTATGGTCCAAAACAAAGTTATTTGGGGGATATTTGAGTACTCGAGTGGTAGAACCAGGACCTTGGACTTGAGCCTTCTAGGAAGAGGACAGGGAGTCTTCTAATGATAATTTGGGTATATCAGTTTGAGCGAGCTGCTTTTCTTTCCAAATCCTCTTGAATATGATTTTTTTAGGGTCAAAAACTAAGGGTGTTCTCAACGGGGAGGTATCTGACCTTAGATGGGGCTTAGTGTAAGCTAATATTGCGAGTGATTTGAATTTAGATAACAGTGGAGTCGCCAAGGTGAGGGGTATACAACTCTCAACCCTTCATGCTCACCTGATTGAAGGGTGGATACAATGTCGTATTCCAGGGGAAATATTTTCAACTTTGATCCCTAGAAATGACGCCAAAAAGATGTTGTCACTCCTAGAGATATTCTTGAGTTGCTAAAGACCAGTGCCTAGGGCATCTTAAGACAAGAGGTTTTAAAGGTATTTTTCATGCTGATAAAGGGGCCTCCTGATGTGAAATGAATTAAGAAAGGTTTTGAAAGACAGTCCAGGATATCAGAGAAGGAATATTGGCAGAAATGAGTTCTAGCTTTAGATAGAAAGGCCAACTGAGAATGGGCTTGAAGCAGTCATCGATAAGAGTTGTTGCAAGCTGGGCCGAATATGAAATAGATGAATAGTTATAAAAGTAAAGAAAGCAGTATACAGTGTATAGAAATTATAGAATGTCAAAGCAAGGTGAGCTTATGCCAGCACAAGAATTCACCCATAAATGACATTAAAATAATAATGATATGAAAAGGTATTTGAAACAGGAATCGTGCCTTGAGAAATATTTAAAATGTTACTAAAAAGCAAGACATGAGTACCGTTAAAGATAAATTCATATCTGACTAATAAAACATTCGCATTCTGAAAACAACAATAACTAGAAGCAAATGTAAGGACAATGGACATTAAATTTAATCACAATTTGCAAGAAAACGCATATTGTTCATTCATCTCAGTAGGAATCCAGTGAAACAACAAACTAGCTTTGTATTACTTTTCCAAATGGCTCTTCAGATATGCACTAAGATCGATCCTCAAAATTACAAACAGAAAATTCACAAAATGCCACTTCTTTTGCTAAAAAATTTAGAACCCTTTTTCAGTCTGTGGTCCAATCTTTCATAGTCTATTACATGAATGCTCAGGGAAAATATTTTCCTAGACAAAATATTCCCTAGAAGATATGTATGTTTATAGTATCAATCAAAAACCAAAATTGATGATGAGGCAAAATGGCCTCTCATCTCAAACAGTGTGGCCTGGCACAGGCTATAACAAAAACATAACTGAAAATAAAAGAGTGCAGGGGTGAAATCAAGATTTAACCCATTTTTACAATACATAAAATATAAAAGTAAAATAGGCCACGTGGGCCAAATCATGAGTTTCATTTGTTGATGTTTCGGCGAGGGGTCCTGGATGAGGATGGCTTTGACTGAGCTAAAGATTAAGAGGACACCAGTGGACGAGTCGGAGGAGGTGGAAACTGATGAGAGGACTAAGAAACCAGAGCATTAGCATATTCCACACACTTTTTCCACGTACTGCTCCCTGGATATGGAATTGTGACGAAGGTTTTAAGAAGGGTCTGCATGTTTTTCAGCTTAGTATAATCAACTCGGACATTGAGGAATTTCTTAACCTGGAAGAGGAGGAAGAATCCTTTTCGCAGCGCGGCTATTATTGTATATGCCTTTAGCCAGGTTGTTCTTTCCAATGACACGTCCACGTTGTTCATAATTTCTGACATTTTCTGCTCATAGGTCATTAGCTTAGAGAACACGCCTGTTTGCGGATCCCAGCATGGTGGGAGACCTACTTCTACCAGCTTTTTCCACTCCCGATCGAATTTCTCCACTCCCTTCAAGGATAATGTTAAAAAACCTAGTGCTTTTGTGCGTGCGATCTTCATCTCAATTACTCTTCTGGCATCCATGACCACTCTATAACGGTTAGGGATTCCCTGCGTGTGCAATTCCTCAGGAGAGAGCTCATTCAGGTACTGAATATATTTCTTGGCCACTGCGTCCTTTGCTTCTCCATCTGTGCGTCCTTCCTGCAGCTGTGTTCTAAACAAGCAAATTTCAATCTTCTTGTCATCCATCATTGTGAGAAGGTTCTAATGTTGCCTGACCTTTGTTATTATGTATGTCCAGACAAATCTCCTCGCTTCCATGAGTGCCATGTTTCCTTTTATTTTCCCCTTTAATTCCTTGGTGGACTTATCTTGTGCCTGACTCTCCCCTCATAATTTTTCCACTTCCCTTTGTAAGGCCGTCATCACTTGATGATTCCATCCCAATGTAGTCTCAGCCTCTTTTAGTTGTTGATGGACTGAGCAGGTCTCATTAGAAAATGGCTTTGGGTTGGGCACTTATCTTCGAGAGCCTGTTCATTCCTAGAATCTCAAATCTATCAGCATGCTCGAATAGGAACAGGTAGAACACGAGGGAACAGAACTTGAATGAACCCATAGTGGAAATCTCTTGAAACTGGGTTTGGATAGCTGAAGCTAAGAAAGCAGGAATTTCTAAAAGGGTACCCTTCGGCATCATGAGCCATAGGAAATCTATACCCTCTTTAGTCACTTTGTTGACCTCTTGGACCCCTAACAACCCCGAGATGAGAAATAGGACAAACTGCACATTCGTTCGGAAAGTAGACAAGGGAACAGAGTCCATGGGCAGGAAAGATGATAGGCTAGAATCTGAGAGGAGGCTAAGAAAACTTATTTTTTCTTCCTGGGGTAGCTTTGATAATTGACAGGAGAGGGAGACCTCGGAGAACTCAACATAATTTTGGCTGAAAGGGTAGCAGATAGCTTTCCTTATGAGTTCGGGTGAAATGTGAAAAATCTTATTGCCCTTAGTAGAGAGGAACATGTATCTGCACTCATCATAGGCCTCCCCAAGCCAGCTAATAAACTCGGGAAAAAGGAATTTGGTCATGGCGATTTGGTAATACAGGCCTGACTCAATGACTCTGAACATGTCTTCGCCTTTTAGATAATATTTGAAAATCTCGAGTCTGATGTGGGCTACATAGAATGGGTAGAATGGGTCATGGATCCGTGCATGGGCATCGATGAGGGGTTTAGGTCCGAGAATAGTTCTGACCTCGCGGGCTTGTGGGGTTTCAGGCTCAGACTTCTTGGTTCTCATTTTCCCCATGACCATTTGAAAAGTAAAAACAGAAGGGAAAAAAGTGTGACGGTAAAATAACTAAATACCTGAGAATAGTGGAGGTAGCCTAGGAAAGTGGCACAGGATTGAAAATGACCCTGCACTTGATTTTTAACCTCCATTGAGAAAGAAACCAGTTAATAACCAGTATTTTACATAGTACGAGAGTAAACCAAGCTTTTATTAGACCGAGTTTTACGGAATACGAGACATGGTGACAATTGCAGGGCTGGCATCATAAGGACGCCGAAAATGAGACACGTGGCGATGGTTTATTGGCTGACAGCAGCCGAGTAGGTGAAAGCCACATCCTGAGTTAAGGCAGGTACCGGTCTTCATACTGCCACCCTAGACTTACCTTACCTTTACTTACCAGCGCCAACTACCTTTCTTGATGGGCCCGCTTAGAACTTCGGCGAGGTTCATAGGAGCTTTGTAATCCATTATGGCACCCCACGGAATGCATGTGATTGGCCCGCCAAAAGGTGGCATCACCTTCTCAGTGGGCCTATCTTTTATCGTTACCGCTCTCGTTTGGGGCCGACGGAAAGTCCCTCCAATGTTATTTTTCCTTCATGGTTCCAATATGAAGTGTTGCACGTGATTTTTTGTTGTGTTATGATGTCGATCAGGTCTAGCATCCGCACTTGTACCTTAGGAAGATTCTCTTTCAAGGTCTTTTCCAACTTACTCAGGCTGCCACCTTTATAAATCTCTCGGATTTCCATTTAGCAGCTCTTTTTCCTTGATGTATGAGGTAGAAACAACAGGCACGATATATTTTAATAATATATCACTCGCAACATCTTATTATGTACTCTTATCACTTACTATTACTAAAATTATAAAGACATGTCTACTTTAAATAATTTTCTTATAAATACATAAAAATGGATATTTATTTTACATGATCTAAATAGGAAAGAAAAATGCATCAGCAAGTCTATTTGAAAGTCAAAGAAATTCCTCTTAATCACCATCACATTCTTTATCATTTAGTTCTTAGCCATAAAATATTTATTAATTAAAATTTTATTTATAACTACCATTAAAAAGAAAAGTCAAAATTGTTCCATTATCTATGAATAAAAAATTAAAACCTCTCATGCATCCATGCAAGCCCATGTGTTTCTCTTATGGTCCATAAAAATATGCAATCAACATTTTATACATGCATAATACTTCCTTTTAGCTTACAACAGTGCATCATAGGTATGTGCGCACCGCCTACAATGTGGTTGTGTTTTACAGAGCACCGAAGTTAGTGCATGATTATGTTTTTGGCGCACTAATATTGTTTTTTATTTATTTATTTAAAGTTATTTTTCCATATTAATAAATAAATTTTTAATTTAATAAAATAAATGTATTTTATGTATGAGGCCAATGTATTTTATATGTCAATCATTTAGCAGATACGTCAATAGAGGGAGCAACAACAATTGGAAATACTTAGAGAAATAATGAAAACAAAAACGTAGAAAAATAGTATAAACAATGAAATAACACAAGTACATATCACCACCAATCCTCTTAATATGTACCGAAAGTACATATCACTACCAATACATGTTTTTATCTAGTTTTGTGTCTTAATTCAAACCACCAATCCTTATCTAACACATCTGGGGAAAAATACACAAGGTTGCAGTGTTTTGGGAAAACTTAAGGCTCCCTAGCTTCATGCCACATCTTTCTAGAGTTGATAGATATCAACCCATTATCACAATATTCCTTTACATTTCCAATCAAAGGTGTCACGCCACTTACACCTAAAAATAACACATTGGAATGAAGATAAGTCCACTTTAATGATCTCTTGTAACTTTCCAACGTAACCTAATGTCCCATACATTAGGTTTTGATCATGGTGGCTAGCACGAGTAGATTGGTCGAACTCGACTTCCACTCCACAGTCTTGTGTCATGCATCCACATCGACATCCTTCATGCAAAAATGTTGCCTATATGCCCACATAATTGGGAACAAATGCACCTATAAAAAGTGAAAAAATCACAGAGTCATTTTTGTAATAAACCGAACATGATTAAAAATATAAAATATCTATAGATGTTACAATTCAAAGGTCAAATATGAAGTTAAAATTGTACAAAAAGATATTATAATTATTGAGTTGTTGCACCCAATCCCTATGTTTAGTGCACCCTCTTCAACATGCAAGTAACGACCAGATGCATAGTATTTATCTCTGACTTGATCAACAACCAACAGTTAGGGCATGTCATTGGCATATTTTATTTAAATTATTAGGATAAGGCACACTTTTACCATTTAATTGCTTGAATTGTTTTTTGTCACTATCCCATTTCCTCCTCTTCTCTTTCTACAATGCAACCCACAGTTTTGTCGCTTCCATATTGTAAAGAATGAATTTGTTAATGGATTCAATTTATGAATTCATTGTTGAAATAAAACCAACATATGTGTGTGTGTGTCTGTGTGTGTGTGTGTGTGTAGAAATTATACAAACACATGTATATCAATAGATTCAATTCGATTGAGCAATGTACTAAAGCTAGATATTGAATCCTTCTACAAAAAAATTGTGGAAAATAAACACAATCGCCAATCACAACAAGTGTAGAAAGAAACAAATCAAACCCCAAAATAGATATTTTCCCAGGGAAATCTTACTACTCAAAACCCCTCTATCATATATTGTATATTCCACGAGGAATCATGAAACAATTACAATGCACTCTTCTCACAAGAGTCTCCTACAATTTTCCTATCGTCTCACACTGATCCAAACAAAATCGGGCCAACACTTAGCCAATTCTTAGCCTACCTTTCTCATGCAATTCCTAATGAATGAAATCCCTATTCTTTAGGAATTTCAACCTTCCTTAACTGCGCTAAGTACCATGGGCATCCTGTGGTTTTTTAACTGCATCTAGGTAGTTTGCTAATATCACAACTGATAGTTAACTTCCCTTTAAACTTTTTCTCAATTGGGTCTCCACTGGAACTGACATGCATGAAGCTATTAATAGTAAATCATCAGTTGCATGGCAGATCACTGATTTTGAATTAAATCTGATTTAATTCACTTGATCTCTCACTAGTGCAACAACCAGTTACAACTAGTTCAACTGACCTTAACTCAATTAATTGATTTAAATTATTTCTCATGCATTAAACTCTTGCACTTAACTGCAACTTGAACTATAAAACATAGAATCACTCTTCATGCCTCACCAACCACCCTCAACTCGAAATTAATGAGCTAACTGAGTTTATCACACTCAGTTAACTATTACAAGTGATCATGAGATAAGATTACAATTTATTGTCCAATTTAATTAAGAGATAATTAAATTTGACACATATTCAATTTATTAAATAAATTTAATTTCACACTAATGTATCGCTAGGACCCATCACTACACGACCTATGGTCCCACACTATTGTAGGTGCTATCAATTTGTTTCTGGATGCCAATTTCTCTATTTCTTGTTGCAATCTTCAACAATATATATAGTATGTATGAGATCAAAATATGAATTAATATGAAGTTCAGTGTGAATAGTTATTGTGTAATAATTTGACAAATGATAAAAATTAACTTAATCTTTATCATGCACCTCTTTCCATTCGTTTCAAGAAGCTCCCCTTCTCTTTTGTCTTAATCCCTTTCGTCATCCCAAATCATTGCACCTGGTGTGTTGTCGATTTGCTTGATGTACTCATTGGCATAATAGAAAGACTCATACGATATATACCCCTCTTCCATAGACCTCTTGGGTTTTTCCCTTTTTCGAACAAAACCATTAGAGAAATTTTCAGCCTAAAACTATCCTCCTATGGAAAATTAATAAAATAGTAGTTAAAATAATAAAATAAGAGAGATGAATTTTGGAGGGAAAATGTGAAAAATACTTTTTTAATAGTAATTTTGGCTTATCTCCTTACAATTTTACTAAAATTTCAAGTGTAGACACTCGTTGGATGCGAAATTGAATTCACATCCAACGAGTACCCATTATGCATACTTTTAAGAAGACCCACATTGATAAAAATTGAATATAATTAAAAAAATCGTGTTGAACACTCTTTTTTAATGTATCTTTAATTTTTGTCAATGTGGATATTCTCAAAAGTATGCATAATGGGTACTCATTGGATGTGTAATTTAATTATGCATCCAGCAAGTGTCTACACTTGAAATTTGAGTAAATATATAAGGACATAAGCCAAAAATACAATTAAAAAATGTATTTTTTCGTGTTTTCCCTCCAAAATATTTACATGTACCTCTTTTTGAATTTAAAGGATTTTTATTGGTTTACATATTATGACATGAAAATTACGTTAAAATTTCATGGGCACTTTTAGGTTGAAATTTCCTCTAATGCTTTCAATTTCTTCATGTACCTCTCTAAGAAGAACATCCAATGATAATAAACGACCCAAACTAATTCAACCTCATCTACTAGGTGAATTAGAAGATGAACCTGCAAGTCCATGAAACTCGTCAACAGTTCCTTCTCAAACATATAAACAATCTCAGCTATCTCTTAACGCCACTATGGAATTCTAGCCAGATGAATCTCCTTTGATGTGATCCAATTTACAAATGCAAGTAATTTAGATATGGCACATTGTAGTTCTTGGGGGAAGTCATGATTCACACACCCATGCACAAGCAGAGAATAATGACACTACACAATAAATAGTACATTATACAAAAATTAATTATAAAATATCCCATTACATAATAATAAAAAATTCATTCTTTTGACATACGTACTCTTATAAGGTTCAAATATTCATGTGATTTCAACCATGATAAACATTCAACTACAATGAAGAAACATAGTAGTGAATACCCGTATAAAGAAGGAACCCTCAAATTCATTATAAATTTATTTTTCAAACAAAGTTCACCTTTCTTTAAAATCCATGGGACATCACCTTCTTTGAAAGACCAAAATGGGACAACCTTTCCTCTAGTGTCTTATCTTGGCCAGTGTTTCTTTTTAGTTTTTGAAGAAATAAGACCTCTGCTAAAAGTCAATGTGTCACTTTATTTCGATGATATGTGCCTCCATAAAGAATATGAAACATTTTTAAATATATGTGTGGGATCTAGTAAGTGGGAAATATTAAGAGTCTCCCAATATGGGAGCTCATTAAAGACAAATTTCATTTTCATTGTATAAATTATGTTGTAGATTTGCAACTTCTCGTGAAATTTTAATCAAAATCATAACATACAAACCTACTCTATTGCTTTGAAGATATTAATTCACAATTTAGAAAGAAAAAAAATCAGAAATGCACTAAGAAATAACACACATGTAACAATTATTTTTATTTGGGGAAAGTAATATGCTAAAAACTCCAATGCCTCTTGCTTTAATCAGAAGAATAGAGATGGATTACAATTTCTTTTCTCAACTGAGCTCACTCTGCAAGTGCACAACCTATCTCTATACTTAGTGAAGGCCTCTGACCCAGACTTAGTCAATACTTTCCTTTTCTTGAGCCCCTAATTCCTTGCATTGTTCCTTGAGGAATTAGGACCCTATTAAATAGGAAATTCCTCTAATTCACTACAAAATTCCAAACTATGGTCCACCTGACCTCATGCAACATATGTACACTCAACTAGTTTACAATTGTTGGTTAACTGACTTGGAAACTCCACCACAATTGAGAAACTCAAATTATTTGCATTAATGAGCTAATTATTAGTTGATTGATCAATTAAATAGACGATTTCTAAGTTAGACTGATGTCCCACTACTTAACTGACCAGCAACTAGTTCTATTAATAGTTACAACTAGTTTAACTGATTACAACTGAAATTAACTCAACCTAGGCTCCTAAACTTAGGAATCACTACATACAACTGAACTTCATGCCCTTAACTCAAATTATGTGCTCTTAACTGAGTGACAAGAGCCATTTCACCTCATTTAACTCCTCCAAGTTGTCTGTTGATGTGGATTTGAATTTATTCAATATAAATAAGGAAAAATAAAAATTAAGACTTTCTTGTTACATTTTCAACATTCACCCCAATAGGAAATTTCTCAACATAGGTGTCGAAGAAATCTGGTTCATCAAACATAGTCTCCCCATTTGAATCAAACATTTCTGGAAAATCATTCTCCTTTTCTATCTCATATGCTCTAAGCCATTCAAATGGCGTCATTATTGCAGGCCTTTGGGTTCTCTCGGGTTTACCATTGAAATAGGATGTTGCTCTTCTATAAGGGTGTTATTTTTGGAGGAATAACATGGAGAATTTATACATTGGCTTTCGTAGGTGTTTGGACCACCTAGCTATTAGATAAATTCCACAACATTTACACCCATGATACCCTTTTGCTACAAGACTACAAAACTATTGTATATAGGATGGCACGTTAGCGACCATGAAGATATGAAAAATTGAAATGAATTAAATCAATATGTGAAACAATATTGTTACTAAAAAAATCAATAAGAAGGTATCCATTTTAATGCCTCCATTGCCAACTTGTGATGAAGAACTACTATTGTTGTTTTCATTCCTAATTGGTGATTCCGGACATAGTGGGAAATTCATAGGTGGTTGATTCAACCATTCTTTGTATGCTTCCTCTCTAAGTCTTGCTCTCAATGTAGCCTTCTCTCGATTTGACGTTGTAGTGGGGTGCACCAGAATATGGTAGGTGGGTTTCTCATCATCACTAGTATCCTAATTTCAAAAAATATTGAACATCATTATTACAATATCAATGATATTAGTAAGCACGACAATGAAATTGGTTTGTTGAAATTTCAGTATATCAAACAATTATTACCATTGTTGATCCAAGACTACGACTAGAAGATGCCATGTTCTAATTGGTAGGGTGAAGAGGTTTTTCATTTTCATCTACCAACTTTTTGTGATATTTTTCTCTTGATAAGATCTTTCGACGTTTTTGAAAACAATATGGAGTAATATCTTCTACATCTAAATTCGATTTTGAATCTGGATCTTGCAAATAATTTTCATACATTTTTATTCAAATTGACGTGGATTAAAAAAAAAAGAATTAGATAATCAAAATATAAATCAAATATGAACTTACTCGAGATGGAAAGGGAGAACTCCATGAATAACTTTGATTAGCAATATGGAACGAGTTTGAATTTGAAGAATTGGCCATTTGATATTATTGAGATTTTTCCCCTCTATTTGAGAAAAATAAGAAAAAAAAAAAAAAAAAAAAAATATATATATATATATATATATATATATATATATAGATTAATCTCAAGAACCATATAACCACAATATGAATTTCAAATATAGTTTTGAAAACATTTTTCAATAACAAGACAACTTTAAGCAAAAATTTTATACTATGAACTATTGTAATTCATGTGGATGCACTCTAAAGGATAATTTGAGATTAATATGTCATTTTATGTCAAAAGAAAATTTCAGATAACTTTTAAAATTTATGAATGCCAATTTCTCTGTTTCTTGTTGCAATCTTCAACAATATATATATATATATATATATATATATAGTACGTATGAGATCAAAATATGAATTAATATGAAGTTCAGTGTGAATAGTTATTGTGTTGTAATTTGAAAAATGATAAAAATTAACTTAATATTTATCATGCACCTCTTTCCATTCGTTTCAAGAAGCTCCCCTTCTCTTTTGTCTTAATCCCTTTCGTCATCCCAAATCGTTGCACCTGGTGTGCTGTCAATTTGCTTGATGTACTCATTGGCATAATATAAAGACTCATACGATATATACCCTCTTCCACAGACCTCTTGGGTTTTTCCCTTTTTTGAACAAAACCATTAGAGGAAATTTCAGCCTAAAACTAGCCTCCTAAGTAAAATTAATAAAATAATAGTTAAAATAATAAAATAAGAGAGATGAATTTTGGAGGGAAAATGTGAAAAATACTTTTTTAATAGTAATTTTGGCTTATCTCCTTATAGGTTTACTAAAATTTCAAGTGTAGACACTCGTTGGATGCGAAATTGAATTCACATCCAACGAGTACCCATTATGCATACTTTTAAAAAGACCCACACTGATAAAAATTGAAGATACATTAAAAAATTGAGTTGAACACGTTTTTTTAATGTATCTTTAATTTTTTTCAATGTTGATATTCTCAAAAGTATGCATAACAGGTACTCATTAGATGTGTAATTTAATTATGCATCCAGCAAGTGTCCACACTTGAAATTTGAGTAAGCCTATAAGGACATAAGCCAAAAATACAACTAAAAAAAGTATTTTTTCGTGTTTTCCCTCCAAAATATTTAAATGTACCTCTTTTTGAATTTAAAGGATTTTTATTGGTTTACATATTATGACATGGAAATTACGTTAAAATTTCATGGGCACTTTTAGATTGAAATTTCCTCTAATGCTTTAAATTTCTTCATGTACCTCTCTAAGAAGAACATACATTGATAAGAAACAACCCAAACTAATTCAACCTCATCTACTAGGTGAATTAGAAGATGAACCTGTAAATCCATGAAACTCGTCAACAGTTCCTTCTCAAACATATAAACAATCTCATCTATCTCTTAACGCCACTATGGAATTCTAGCGAGATGAATCTCCGTTGATGTGATCCAAATTACAAATGCAAGTAATTTATATATGGCACATCGTAAGTCTTGGGGGAAGTCATGGTTCACACACCCATGCACAAGCAGAGAATAATGACACTACACAATAAATAGTACATTATACAAAAATTAATTATAAAATATCCCATTACATAATAATAATAAAAATTCATTTTTTTGACATACGTACTCTTATAAGGTTCAAATAGTCATGTGATTTCAACCATGATAAACGTTCATCTATAGTGAAGCAGCATCGTAGTGAATACTCGTATAAATAAGGAACTCTCACATTCATTATAAATTTTTTTGTCAAACAAAGGTCATCTTTCTTTAAAATCCATGGGACATCGCCTTCTTTGAAAGACCAAAAGGGGACAGCCTTTCCTCTAGTTTCTTATCTTGTCGAGTGTTTCTTGTTAGTTTTTGAAGAAATAAGACCTCTCCTAACAGTCAATGTGTCACTTTATTTCGATGATATGTGCCTCCATAAATAATATGAAACATTTTTAAATATATGTATGGGATCTAGTAAGTGGGAAATATTAAGAGTCTCCCAATATGGGAGCTCATAAAAGTCAAATTACCTTTTCATTGTATAAATTATGTTGTATATTTTCAACTACTCGTGAAATTTTAATCAAAATCACAACATACAAACCTACTCTATTGCTTTGCAGACATTAATTCACAATTTAGAAAGAAAAAAAAAATCAGACATGCACTAAGAAATAACACACATGTAACAAGTATTTTTATCTGCGGAAAGTAATCTGCTAAAAACCCCAATGCCTCTTGCTTTAATCGAAAGAATAGAGATGGATTAAAATTTCTTTTCTCAACTGAGCTCACTTTTCAAGTGCATAACCTATCTCTCTACTTAGTGAAGGCCTCTGACCCATACTTAGTCAATTTTTTCCTTTCTTGAGCCCCTAATTCCTTGCATTGTTCCTTGAGGAATTAGGACCCTATTAAATAGGAAATAACTCTAATTCACTTAAAAGTTCCAAAGTATGGTCCACATGACATCATGCAACATATGTACACTCAACTAGTTTACAATTGTTGGTTAACTACCTTGGAAACTCCACCACAACTGGGAAACTCAAATTATTTGCATTAATAAGCTAATTATTAGTTGATTGATCAGTTAAATAGATTATTTCTAAGTTATACTGATGTCCCACTACTTAACTGACCACCAAATAGTTCTATTAATAGTTACAACTATTTTAACTGATTACAACTGAAATTAACTCAACCTAGGCTCCTAAACTTAGGAATCACTACATACAACTGAAATTCATGCCCTTAACTCAAATTATGTGCTCTTAACTGAGTAATAAGAGCCATGTCACTTCATTTAACTCCTCCAAGTTGTCCGTTGATGTGGAATTTTGAATATCCTCAATCTAAATAAGGAAAAATCAAAATTAAGACTTTCCTGTTGCATTTTCAACATTCACCCCAACGAGAAATTTCTCAACATAGGTTTCGAAGAAATCTGGATCATCAAACATAGTCTCCCCATTTGAATCAAACATTTCTGCAAACTCATTCTCCTTGTCTATCTCATATGCTCTATGCCATTCAAATGGTGTCGTTATTGCAGGCCATTGGGTTCTCTCGGGTTTACCATTGAAAGAGGATGTTTCTCTTCTATAAGGGTGTTACTTTGGGAGGAATACCATGGAGAAGTTATACATTGGGTTTCGTAGGTGTTTGGACCACCTAGCCTCCAAAGAAATTCCACAACATTCACATCCATGATACCCTTTAGCTACAAGACTACAAAATTATTGTATACAGGATGGAACGTTAGCGACCATGAAGATATGAAAAATTGAAATGAATTAAATTAATATGTGAAACAATATTTGTTGTGGTGTGTTTGGTGCATGTATGTACGAAATCACACCAATTTAAGGGGCATGGTTTACCCCTTTAAAGTATTGGTAACAGGCAGAAAGAAGTGGAGTAAATGAGCATACTATATAAAACAATAAGCATGAAAATGTAATCTAAAAACTAAACTAAAACTAAACATAAATAAACAGAAGCTCTAACGAGTCAAATGACACATTAATGAAAACAGTGGCTCTAGGCCCCTCTTATTGAGTGCTGGTAGAAAGGGGTAGAATACTTAACCCTCTTTCCAAAGGGCCCCTAGACAATGGTTCTAGATCTCGATGAAAGGATGTTGTTCATTCAAAGTCTCGCCTCAGTGCAGTCTCCCTCTCTTTCTATTGTGTGGACTGAGCTTGTTGGATGGCCAACAAGTGAGTCCCCTCTATCTGCAGCTCCAGGTCACACACTGCTAGTATTTCTTGGGAAATTCTGGCCAACATAACAATGTGATCACCCATTCTTCATCTCATGGTGGCTTTATATAGGGGATTTTAAATCCTACTTCCCTCCCTTGGTACATTGTCGATGGTGACCCAAGGGAGAGGTATGATTCCTTTTTGTGCTAAAAATATTCCATTGTGTACTCACATAGTGTCTAAGGAGGCGTTGGTGGCTGTCCTTAGGCAGCTTCATGTAAGGAGTAACTTGTCCTTTGCTTTATGTGGTCCCGGATAGTGACATTTTTCCACTCTCAAGAATGCGCGCTTATCGGGCCAAAAGGCGTGCAGAAGGCACTCTTCTTGAAGGATAATGCACGCAATCAACATTTAAGACTAGTTCAAATTTGATTTCGTTAAACCTTTTAGGTTTTTAAATACTTTCTGGATCCTATAATGTCCTCCAGCCCTATAAATCATTTGGCTTGACATTAATTAATGTCATCTTCTGCTGTACGATTTTCCAGTGTTAACAATTTCCCCCTAATGTGTGAGGTCTAAGAAGGACTTTATAACTGAAATACATTATAGTTTCTTTTCTGTATCGTGCATAAAGAGAGAGAGATCTGCGTGAAGCCTTAGGTTTGAACACACCCCGCACTGTTTCAAAGAATGACCAAGTGTAAGGGATCCATGCAAACAAATACAATTTACAATACATATACAAAATTTCAATCAGGCAGGCATGTCCCATGCTCGTGATGCTATGGTTAGTTAAAAAAAATTGATAAATGTATATTCTGTCATGTCACTACTATGGTAGTGATACTGGCGGTTGTTGACGAAGACTGTTGACCCCTCAGGGGCATTTTTTCTTTGTCGATAGGTGGAATGTGGTACCCATAGGTGTAAAATTGGTATGGCATATAGATGCGCAATGTACGCATAGGTACTGGCTAGGACCTTCCTGTGTAAGCTTTGTTGGCAAAGATGCTTATGGAGGCACGGGTCTTCAACAGATCTGATCAAAGTGAAATGGTTGTAAGGTACGATACCATCTTGACATGAAAGCTTTTGTCATAGTCGAATGTCAGGAGGATTGATGACATCTATGGATAATGATGTCTCCCACAGTGCCACCCGAGGATACCTTTTTTCATGGGGAGTGGTGATCCAAGGTACCGCTTCCTTTTTGGAAAAGAGGTGTCAAGGTCGACAAAAAGGAAGCCTCAACCGAACCATGGGTTTTCCACCTGAGGGATCGGGTACTTGGATGTGATGGGTTTAACATAGGCATGTTGGCGAGTGGTGACTGAAAACTGATGATGGGAATTCAGTGGCCCGAGGTCGGGGTATACTTAAGCAGCTTGGCGGCAGTCATAGTTATTGCTGAAGGGGAAAATTCATGGAGTCGGTAGGACTTCCAGGGCAGGTGTAAACCGGCTATGAATGTCATGATGGTGCATGCATGGGGGTGAAATACTCCGACCAAGGGTGTTCAGGGACTGTTGCCATGGGATAAAATATGAAATGCGAGGGTGAGGGGACAAATTGAACCGTTTGCAGTCCTTGTACACTTATAAAAAGAATAAAATAATGGGGTTTGGTTTGTACAAAACACAGAGATGGGTACCCCAAAACATGAAAAGTGTTCACTCACTGATGTTGTGAGGAAGGTGTTTTGTTGGGGGTGGGGGTCCCATTGGTTGGTCTCATGTACGGGGTTGATGAAGCAGATGAAAAAGTATCGCAGATGGGATTATGTTGGTGGAGGTATGGTGGGCCAATGCGAGGCGCGGTGGTGTGCTTTTGATCTGCTTGTACAACCGTGTCATCCGGAAAGGGGGTTTCAGCTTGTATGGTAAACTTGACCTTATGCATGATGAATGGATAGGCATGAGGTGCTTCCCGGACTGAAGTGGTATGGCCATGGCGTCACTTATTTTGTGATATATAGTCTACTGTGGGTGACGGGCGCCATGGAGGGGATTCTCTACCAACCAACGCCGATGTTTATCATGTGCAGGATGGGGTGATGATAAACATGATCGTATATGAGGAGCCTATGGTTTATTTCTAATGGAGAAATGATTTCAGGATATGCAGAGTATTCTGGGACTCTATCATGCTGGGGGTAGAATGATACCTGCTTTGGAACTTTTAGGAGATAACGTTGTGGATGGTTTGCGAGATTTTCTCGCAAAAACAACTACCTCAAGTGAAAGCATCTTCTTTATCAAATATTATTGAAAGCCATGAGCTTTTAACAAAAGAAGATGAGAGAGGGCATACCTACCGGCGTTGAAAATTTATTTTTTGGGAGTGCGATTGTGTGGCATCGCCTCTGTTCACTTGGGAGTTGTTACTTGGCTCCTAGTTTTTATTTTAGTTGGGTTTGCCCCCAGACTCAGATCATGGGGGGAATTTGACGGTTACTGCCCCCTGTCCTCGATCTCCCCAAATACAGATTACTGCTGCCTAGGTGACCTTAGGTCAAAGACCCAACAAAACCATCTGCAGCAATCAATGTGCTTGATAACTCAAGAGGATGAGGCAACTAGGTTCCCTTATCCCTGGTTGGTGTATGGTGGTTTGGGGGGAGGAGGGACAAATGGTTGTCTTTTTGGTGATTGTTTCTCATCCTGCAGGTGTGGGATGACACGAGGTTATCTTGATAGGACTGCTTGATGGCATGCAAGGCGTCCCTATATCATGGGATTTCTAGGCAATGATAGGTATAGTGTCCATAGTTACTGTATATTGCACATGTGTGATTGGTACACAATGCTTTGCATTTACCTTTGGTGGTAGGTTCCTTTTTATGGGAACACGGCGTCGCGATGTCTGTTTTAGAGCCAAGGAGTGGTTTTAATGCATCCAGCTCTGAATAGATATCAGTAGGGTGACCTATTACGTCGCATATGGCGCAGACTGGTGATTCCCGTTGAACGGCGAGGGTCACCAACTTCTTTCCTCTCTTCTTCGTTTTCTTAGTCGTAATCATCAGTTTTGCAATGAGAATTTCCTTTATAGGGGTGGTCTCAACTGTTTCTTGGGTGGGTGAGGGCTCCTCGAGACTGAGAGGCTTCAACCCTGTGGAAGTAACTATTTGAATCACGATTCTCATTAGACAAAAACCCACACGCCTACAATCTCCAGAGTTAGGATCCACGAGAGGCGGTTATTCCATGTCACAAAACACACGGGGAGCATTAAAACCAATGTCCAACAATCTCCCCCCAACGCGAGCCAAGTGAGTTTCGAACTCGAGACCTGTCGCTCTGATACCACTTGTTGGAATCATGATTGTTTTTAGACCAAAACTCACAGGCCTACAATCGCCAGATTTAGGATCCACAAGAGGTGGTTATTCCATGTCATGAAACACACAGGGAGCATTGAACCCAATGTCCAACAATAACGTGGATGGCTCTTATTTTGGAAGGATGAACGAGATATCAAACTGGGAATGCTAACGATATGTTGGGTAATACCAATGTTTCCAAAACCCGCTGGGAGACGAATCCAGCTGGGGGATAGAGGAAAGCAGTTTGGGAGGCGGCGTAGGCTAGAGAGGCTGAAATAGCTGATGCTTCAGTGTCGTTACTGCTTGATTCCATCTCCTGACTAGCCTCGGCGCTTGACGTGGACAACATGCATATCGGAGCTCCTGTGACATCGAGTGATGCCTCAGGGATAATAGGAGGATCTACTAGGAATGACCCTAGAATGGATGACGGTTTGAATTGGCCAGGGCCATTTTCTTGGTACCGTGAAAGACCATCCAAGGTTGTATATACATAGGGTAGAATTATATCTTTGTTGGTTAGGGGACGCTTCTCGCTATGTGTCATATGGTCTAAATTAATGATGCGGTCCTTGTGGGGGAACATCATAATGTGGAAGACGGAGGAGGCTATGACATACATGGTGTAAATATAACTCCGTCCGAGGATTCTATTATAATCCAAGTGAGCATCCAAGACTTCAATGTCTATGTGGACTATCTTTCCAGCTAAACAGACTGGGACATTTTGTTAGAGGCTGATAAGGGTCGAGGGAAGACCATTGTATGCTCGAAGAGTGATGACTAAGGGTTTTAGTTCGGGACAACTTAACTTCTGCCAAACATTTTTTGACATGATGCATGTGGGTGCACTGTCATCTATGACACACTGGTGGATAATGATATTTTGCACCGATACTGGTATTTGGAGGTTGACCATGTAAAGAAGCCAGGGGTGGCTTTGTCTAAGTCAAAATCTATCAGGCGCATATCGGCAGGGTCGATAGTGCCTAACGTAGAGAGTAGGGCTTTCTATTGTTTTGGGCAGGACTGCAATACTTCCAAAGCTGACATAGCAACAGGAGATTATGCTAAATCGTCCACGTTGCTATAATTATGGGTCGCTTTGGAGTAGTTTCCTACTCGCCTATTACGTCCCTTTGCCATTTTCGGCAATGGTTCTATAGGCATATTTGAAATGGTCAAAGGTGCAGTCAGTGCACTAGTACTTTCCCCTGATGTACTGGTGTCTGGTGGGCTGTCGTAGTTTCCATTCTGGGTTTGGAAAAACATCTCTTCTCCAGTCATGTAGATTTCATGACTGCTTTTCTAGGAATCGTCTGTATTTTGCTGGTGAGTGCTTACCGTCCCTTGGTTGGGGAAAGTTTCTAGCATAACGACTGGTTTCCGGGAAGATCCTCCTTGTCTTCAGTTACTCTGTAGCTTCTTTGGATTAGGTAGATCGGGATAGTGGTGAGTATAGTGCCCATATTCACCACATATCGAACAGGAATGGTTTGTTCGAAGAGGTGGCATTTTCTCTACCGTTGGGCATTGCTTGGCTCCTGCTTCCGATTCTGGTTGGAATTACCTCCAGCCTGGGATCGTGGTGGGCACTGCTAGTTGCTGCCCCCTATCCAAGGTTCCCTTTTGGCTTGTTTTTGGATTTTTTCTTTACCATGTTAGGCGAGTAGTTCTCCTGGTTATATTGGTGTGGTTGGTTTTGGGACGTCCACACAAAGTTCACCTGTGCATTGTTTTGCAGAGGTGGGTCGTGTGCTGGGGACTGAGCGGAATGTGGTCCCGGGTTTGCACCTGACTGTTGGAGGGGATTTCTCCCGTTATTTTTCCTTTTGACGTATTGATTCCCCTGATTCGAAGGATAAGGTCCTCCTTGGTGATATGCTTGCACCCTATTAGTTAAAATTTTCTGAGGCATATGATGACTTTGAAAACCGGGTTGAGGCACGTTTTTGGTAGAACTATATGTGTAACCGGAATTTTGACTATTTTTTCCTAGGTAGCCCTAGGTCATTGACCCAATTAGCTCGTCTGTAGAGTTCGACACACCTGGCACTTTTTGATAAGTTTGCACGCGCGGGGCGTTAGGCAGGATGTTATAAATGTATCCTGACTGCGTCTAAATCAGCTCCAGCTTTTGGGCTTTGCTGATTGCATCCTCTTCGAATGTGGGATTATGTTGTGCCACATCCTTTGAAATCTCTATTGTAAGAGTTTTCAAGAACAAGTCTAAGAGGACCCGGTCGTCGAGTTTAGATTTACATAAACTGCGACACCGCCTCCATTCATGGAGATGGTCTGAGATATGGACGGTGGGGGTTTGTCTAAAATGAGTCAGTAATTTCATTTCGGAGTCATTGTGAATGGGTAACTGAAAATATGTTAGGAACGCAGTAGCAAGGGTGCTAAAGGTTCTATGTGAAGTGGATGATTGCTCCACGTACCATTTTGCGGCCACTCCAGTGAGAGTGCATTGAAATAATATCAATCGAATAGTGTCGTCAATGATACTATTCGATGAGCACCATAGGTGAAAGGTCATGACATGATTACCTGGGTCTTCAACTTGCTTGCCTTCAAACTTTGGTATATCTGAAGGGAGCTTCGTGGGCATGAGAGGCCATGTAGGATCGTGCGCGATGGGGTCATTCGTTAGCTTGATTAAATCGAGTAGATTCAACAAAGTTAAGAAAGGTGACTGAGAGGTTGACGCCATTGCAATGTGTGAAGACACAAAGTTCTGGTTAGAACGAGGGTTAGTCTGCGACGCACCCTGCTGTGTATTCAGCTAGCTTCCCAAATGGGACGCACTCCTCTGCCCCCTAGGGGTTTTGGGAGGAGTTGTATGTGGTGTGGTGTTGGGAGACTGACTAGGGTTCCCAACTACGGCTGCCCCAATAAAGGAAGAACCAATGACGGTGGCAGTGTTCCGTCTTTGATGCCTGAATGGAGAAAGACCTGGATCCCATCCCGGTAATGGGGGGAGGTCTAAAAGATGCCTGGATCGACGAGGTTCCGTTGGGACCTATTTGGTGTCGCCCAGATTTTGGAAAATTTTTGAGAGGATAAAGTCTATGATCAAAGAAAAATTCTTGTCACATACATAAAGAAAAGTGAAAAATAAAATATATTTCCCTTTAAATTAATCTATGTGATCAAGCAGTCAAAAAAGTGGTTTTTGTTTGTTTGCGTATGATACTCAAAATCCTAGAATACCTATGTGTCCTCACACACTCAAAAGTAACTGGGCCTTGAGAATATTTCTTGCGAGAGTTGGTACAACATCCCATAAGAGCTGGCGACGTCCCCAGTCAGCCGAAGAGAATCCACCAAGGTAAGGGTAGAGGGTCTGACGCTTGCCTGCACCTTCACCTATAGGGTAAAGGTTGCCCTAGTTTTTGGCCACTAATAACCACCGTCCCACATGAGCATTCTTCTTGGGATTCTTGGTAGTAAACTAACAGTACCAAGTATCAGGCAGGTTAGGTAGCCCCAACTGATACCGCACACACTACGCCTAAGCCTAACCCCCTCTGAAACAGGTCTCTACCGCGCTCGGGTTTTCTTTGTCGTGGGCTGATAGGTGGATTTCAATCTCCCTAAATACGCAACTTCTATTTTTCAACATGAATTATGATCAAGGCGGCTTATTGGATGCCTACCCCCTTGATCCTAACTTAAGCTATAAATTCGTTTGTGGCCCCTGTGGGGAGAATTTAGTGAGTTTGGTTAAGTTAGTTTTAGGTGTCTTTCTTCGATTAGTGGGTGAGTGTGTGTGAGCATAAAGTGGACAAGCACATAGTTTGAATGTGTGGATATCGTTGATCCTTTACAAAATCCCCTATTTAAACTATGTTGTATTGTTTCTGGCTCAAATGGAAAACATGTGTGAATAATGGGTCGCTTTCAAATTTTCCTAGTTAATCTATGTGACTAACTATAGGGAGATGGCTAATTGTGAATATGGAGTTTTCATATGCTTACCTAGAATCACCGGATGGTGCAAAGGTAGCAGAGATTACTTTCTCTTCTATAAACATTTCAATCCTAGTCCCGCAATTCCTAGTGAAAAAACTAAACTAAACTAAAAACTTTTACACTAGAACAAAGAAAACTAGCTATGCATGAGTGGTCTTGGGCCACTTACTTGGACTAGTTATCTATGTGTGAGTACCAAAATTTGCAAAACATAAATTTTTCGGAATGCAAGTTAATTTTCCCCCTACTTAAGCTATGTGAATATTTTGCAAAAATCAACTTGAAGTAAAACTGACACTAAGCCTACATAAAGCAGCTAAAAGTGAGTTTTAACAAGCTGTGGGGTACCACAACTAGTGCTGGCAGATGCATTAGGGGCTACCAAGCACCTTACAAGCAGAAAAAGACAAAATTTAGGGAGAAATTTCTCATTCTATAAATTGTGCGCAAAAGGCTGAGACAGGTGTGCTTCCTGTGCGTGGGTCAGCACTGAATGCACGCCCTGCGCATCTGTGAGGAATAAACACGCAAAAGTTCCTGCAAGTGAAAAAAAATTAGGAGTTGCTCTTCTTCATGCTGTCACTCAGGGTGAATCTAGGGACTGTAAGAGAAATCATAGGACTATCAGCTCCACTCCACAGCATAGACATAGGTCTCTTGCAAAAGAAGGCACAACCATAAAAACTTGGTAATAAAACATTAGTGGAGTCGCCAATCCTGTTGTGGTGTGTTTGGTGCATGTATGTATGAAATCACACCAGCTTATGGGGTGTGGTTTACCCCATTAAAATATTGGTAGCAAGCAGAAAGAAGTGGAGTAAATGAGCATATTATATATAACAATAATCATGCAAATTTAATCTAAAAACTAAATTAAAACTAAACATAAATAAACAAAAGCTCTAACGATTCAAACGACACAATAATGCAAACAGTGGCTCTAGGCCCCTCTTATTGAGTGCTGGTAGAAAGGGGCAAAATACTTAACCCTCTTTCCAAATGGCCCCTAGACAATAGTTCTAGTTCCCGATGCAAGGATGTTTTTCATTCCAATCCTCACCTTGTTGCAGTTTGCCTCTCTCTCTACTGTGTGGATTGAGCTTGTTGGATGGCCAACAAGTGAGTCCCCTTTGTCTGCAGCTCTGGGTCACACACTATTGGTATTTCTTAGGCAATTCTGGCCAGCATAACAATGTGATCACCCATTCTTCATCTCATAGTGGCTTTATATAGGGGATTTCAAATCCTCCTTCCCTCCCTTGGTACATTGTGGATGGTGACCCAAGGGAGAGGTATGATTCCTTTGTGTGCTCCAAATATTCCATTGTGTGCTCACATAGTGTCTAAGGAGGCGTTGTTGGCTATCCTTGGGCGGCTTCAAGTAAGGATTAACTTTTCCTTTGCTTTATGTGGGCCTGGATAGTGACATTTATCCACTCTCAGGAATGCGTGCTTATCGGGCCAAAAGGCGCGTAGAAGGTGCTCTTCTAAAAGGATAATGTGCACAATCAGCATTTAAGACTAGTTCAAATTTGATTTCCTTAAACCTTTGATATTTTTAAATACTTTTTGGATCCTGTAATGTATTCCAGCCCTGTAAATCCTTTGTATTGACATTAATTAATGCCATCTTCTGCTATACGATTTTCCAGTGTTAACAGTTTCCCCCTAATGTGTGAGGTCAAGGAAGGACTGTATAGCCAAAATACATTACATTTTCTTTTTTGTATCGTGCATAGAGAGAGAGAGAGAGAGATCTGTGTGAAGCCTTGGGTTTGAACATGCCCTGCACTGTTTCCAAGAATGACCAAGTCTAAGGGATCCTTGCAAGAAAATGCAATTTACAATACATATACAAAATTTCAATGAGGCGGGCATGTCCCATGCTCGTGATGTTATGGCTAGTTAAACAAAATTTACAGATGTATATTCTATCATGCCATTACTATGGTAGTGATACTGGTGGTTGTTGACGACGACTTCTGACGCCCTCAGGGGCGTTTTTTCTTTGAAAATATGTGCAATGTGGTACCCATATGCATAAACTTGGTATGGCATATAGTTGTGCAATGTACGCATAGGTTTTGGATGGAACCTTCTCGTGTAAACATTGTTGACAGAGACGCTTATGGAGGCACCGGTCTTTGACGGATCTGATCAAAGTGCAATGGCTGTAAGGTACGATACCATCTTGACATGAAATCTTTTGTCATAGTCGAATGTCAGGAGGATCAATGACATATGTGGACAATGATGTCTCCCATAGTGCCACCCGAGGATACCCCTTTGCATGGGGAGTGGTGATCCAAGGTACCACTTCCTTTTTGGAAAATAGGTGTCGAGGTCGACAAAAAGGAAGCCTTAACCGAACCATGGTTTGCCAACCTGAGGGGTTGGGGACTTGGATATGATGGGTTTAACATAGGCATGTTGGTGAGCAGTGACTAAAAACTGATGATGGGAATTCAGTGGCCCGAGGTCGGAGTATACTTAAGCAGCTTAGCGGCATTCATAATTATTTCTGAAGGGGAAAATCCCTGGAATCGATAGGACTTCCAGGGCGGGTGTAAACCGGCTATGAATGTCATGATGGTGCGTGCGTGGGGGTGAAATACTCTGACCAAGGGTGTTCAGGGACTGCTGCCATGGGAGAAAACATGAAATGCAAGGGTGAGTAGACTAAGTGAATCATTTGCGGTCTTTGTACTCTTACCAAAACAATAAAATAATGGGGTTTGGTTTGTACAAAACACAAAGACGGGTACCCAAAAACATGAAAAATGTTCACTCACTGATCGCGTGAGGAAGGTGTTTTGCTGGAGGCGGGGGTCCCATTGGTTGGTCTCGTGTGCAGGGTTGATGAAGCAGATGAAAAAGTATTACAGATGGGATTATACTTGGGGAGGTATGGTGGGCCAAATGCGAGGCGTGGTGGTGCGCTTTTGATCTTCTTGTACAATCGGGTCGTCTGGGAAAGGGGGTTCAGCTTGTATGGTAAACTTGACCTTATGCATGATGAATGGATAGGCATGAGGTGCTTCCTGGACTGAAGTGGTATGGCCATGAGGTCACTTATGTTGTGATATATGGTCTACTGTGGGTGACAGGCGCCATGTAGGGGAGGCTCTACCGACCAACGCAAATGTTTATCATGTGCAGGATGGGGTGATGATAAACATGATCGGATATGAGGAGCCTATGGTTTATTTTTTATGGAGAAATGATGTCAGGATATGCAGAGTATTCTGGGAATCTATCATGTTGGGGGTAGAATGATACCTGCTCTAGAACTTTCAGGAGATAACGTTATGGATGGTTTGCAAGATTTTCCTGCAAAAACAACTACCTCGAGTGAAAGCATATTCTTTATAAAATATTATTGAAAGTCATGAGATTTTAACAAAAGAATATGAGAGAAGGCATACCTTCCGGTGCTAAAAAATTATTTTTTGGGAGTTCAATTGTGTGGCATCGCCTCTATTTACTTGGGAGTTATTACTTGGCTCCTAGTTTTGATTTCAGTTGGGTTTTCCCCCAGACTAAGATCATGGGGGACATTTTACGGTTACTGCCCCCTGTCCAGGATCTCCCCGAATACATATTACTGCTGTCTAGGTGACCTTAGGTCAAAGACCCGACCAAACCGTCTGTAGAAATCAATGCACTTGATAACACAAGAGGATGAGGCAACCAGGTTCCCCTGTCCCCGGTTGGTGTATGGTGGTTTGGGGGGAGGAGGGACAAATGGTTGTATTTCTAGTGACTTTTGCTCGTCCTGCAGGTATGAGATGACACGAGGTTCATTTCCCGGATACTGGGTGGGGGGATCCTCTTGATAGGACCGTTCGATGGCATGCAAGGCATCCCTATATCACGAGATTTCTGGGCAACGATAGGTATAATGCCCATATATGCTACAGATAGCGCATGTGTGATTGGTACGCAATGCTTTTCATTTACTTTTGGTGGTGGGTTCCTTTTTACAGTAATGCGACGTCTCAATGTCTATTTCGGAGCCAAGGAGTGGTTTTAATGCATCCAGCTCTGGGCAGATATCGGTAGGGTGGCCTATTATGTCACATATGGCACAGACTAGTGATTCCCGTTGAACGGCGGGGTTCACCATATTCTTTCCTCTCTTCTTGGTTTTCTTAGTTGTAATCACCGGTTTTGCAATGCGAATTTCCTTTGCAGGGGTGGTCTCAACTATTTCTTGGGCGGGTGAGGGCTCCTTGGTACTAAGGGGCTTCAACCCTGTGGCAGTAACGTGTGTGGCTCCTATTCCAGAAGGAGGAACGAGATACCAAACTGGGAATGCCAACGATATGTTGGGTAATACCAGTGTTGCCAAAACCTGCTAGGAGACAAATCCAGCTGGGGGATAGAGGAAAGGGGTTTGGGAGGCGACGTAGGCTAGAGAGGTTGTTGTGGTCGATGCCTTGGTGTCATTACTGAATGAGTCTGTGTTTTGACTAGCCTCGACACTTGATGTGGACATCATGCATACCAGAGCTCCTGTGACATCAGGTGATGCCTCAGGGATAATAGGAGGATCTCCTAGGAATGACCCTAGAACGGATGATGGTTTGAATTAGCCAGGGCCATATTCTTTGTACCGTGAAATAACTTCCGAGGTTGTATCTACATAGGGTAGAATTACATCCATTTTGGTTAGGGGACGCTTCTCACTGTGTGTCATCTAGTCTACAGTAATGATGCAGTCCTCGTGGGGGAACATAATAATGTGGAAGACGGAGGAGGCTATGGTAGACATGGTGTACATATAACTCTGTCCAAGGAGTATATTGTAATCCAAGTGAGTATCCAAGACTTCAATGTCTATGTGGACCATATTTCTGTATAAATAAAATGGGAAATTTTGGTAGAGGATGACGGGGGTCGAGGAATGACCGTTGTATGCTCAAAGCGTGATGACTAAGGGTTTTAGTTCGGGAGAACCTAACTTCTGCCAAAAAAATTTTGACATGATGCATGTGGATGCACCCTCGTCTATGACACATCAGTAAATAGTGATATTATGCACTGATACTGGTATCTGGAAGGCGACCATGGAAGGAAGCCAGGGGGTGGCTTTGTCTAAGTCAAAATCCATCAAGCGTGTATCGGCAGGGTCGATAGCGCCTAACGCAGAAAGTAGGGCTTTTCGTTGTTTTGGGTACGACTGCAGTACTTCCAAATCTGACATAGCAGTGGGAGATTGTGCTAAATCGTCCATGATTCTATAATTATGGGCCACTTTGGAGTATTTTTCTACTCGCCTACCATTTTTGGAAATGGTTCTATAAGCATATTTGAAATGGTCAAAGGTGCAGTCGGTGCACTGGTACTTTCCCCTAACGTACTGGTGTTTGGTGGGGTGTCATAGTTGGGATTCTGGATTTGGAAAAACATATCTTCTCCATTCATGTATATTTCATGGCTGCTTTTCCCGAAATCGTCTATATTTTGCTGGTGAGTGCTTACCGTCTCTTAGTTGGGGAAAGGTTCTTGCATCACAGCTGGTTGCTGGGAAGATCCTCCTTGTCCTCGGTTACTCTGTAGCTTCTTTAGCTCAAGGAGATAGAGACAGTGGTGAGTATAGTGCCCGTACTCACCACATATCAAATAGGAATTTTTTGTTCGAATAGGTGGCCTTTTTCTATGTCGTTGGGCATTGCTTTGCTCCTGGTTCCAATTCTGGTTGGAGTTACCTCCAGCCTAGGATCGCGGTGGGCGCTGCTCGTTGCTGCCCCCTGTCCAGGGTTCCCTTTTGTCTTGTTTTTGGATTTTTCTTTACCATGTTAGGAGAGTAGTTCTCTTGTTTATATTGGTGTGGTTGGTTTTGGGACGGCTGCACAAATTTCACCTGTGCATTGTTTTGCAGAGGTGGGTCGTGTGTTGGGGACTGAGCGTAATGCAGTCCCAGGTTTGCACCTGACTGTTGGAGGGGAGTTCTTCCATCAATTTTCCTTTCGAAATATTGATTCCCCTAAGTCGGAGGATAAGTTCCTCCCTGGTAATACGCTTGCGCCCTCTTTGTCAAATTTTGCTAAGGCATATGATGACTTTGAAAGCCAGGTTGAGGCACATTCTGGGTAGAACTATATGTGTAACCGGGGTTTTGACTGTTGCTGCCTAGGTAACCTTGGGTCATTGACCCAATTATCCCGTCTGCAGATTTCGATGCACCTAACACTTCTTGATAAATTTGCAGGCGTGGGGCGTTAGGCAGGATGTTATAAATGTATCCTAACTGTGTATAAATCAGCTCAAGCTTTTGGGCTTTGCTGATTGCGTCCTCTTCGGATGTGGGATTCTGTTGCACCACATCCTTTGAAATCTCTACCATAAGAGTTTTCAAGAACAATTCTAAGAGGACCTGGTCATTGAGTTTAGATTTACATAAACGGGGATGCTACCTCCATTCATGGAGATGGTCTGAGATATGGACAGCAGGGGTTTGTCTAAAATGAGTCAGTAATTCCATTCCAAAATCATGGTGAATGGGTAATTGAAAATATATTAGGAACGCGGTAGCAAGGAGGCTAAAGGTTCTATGTGAAGCTGAGGGTTGCTCCACGTACCATTTCACGGCCACTCTAGTGAGAGTGCTCGAATAGTAGCGTCAATGATACTATTCGATGAGCACCACAGGTGAAAGGTCATGACATGATTACCTGGGTATTTTGCTTGCTTACCTTCGAACTTTGGTATATCTGAAGGGAGCCTCGTGGGCATGCGAGGCCATGTAGGATCGTGCACGATGGGGTCACTTGTTAGCTTGGTTAAATTGGGTAGATTCAACGAAGCTAAGAAAGGTGACTGAGAGGTTGACGGCAATGCAATGTGTGAAGACACAAAGTTCTGGTTAGAACGAGGGTTAGTCTGTGATGTACCCTGTTGTGTATTCAGTTGGCTTCCCAAATGGGATGCACTGCTCTGTCCCCTAGGGGTTGTGGGAGGAGTGGTATGTGGTGTGGTGTTGGGAGACCGACTATGGTTCCCAACTACAGCTGCCCCAATAAAGGATGAACCAATGATGGTGGCAGTGTTCCGTCTTTGACACCTGAATGGCGAAAGACCTGGAACCCCTCTCGGTAATGGGGAGAGGTCTAAAAGACGCCTGGATCGACGAGGTTCCATTGGAACCTGTCTGGTGTCGCCCAGATTCTGGAAAAATTTTAAGAGGATAGAGTCTATGATCAAAGAAAACTTCTTGTCACATACATAAAACAAAGTGAAAAATAAAATAGATTTCCCTTTAAATTAATCTATGTGATCAAGCAGTCAAAAAAGTGGTTTTTGTTTGTTTTCATATGATACTCAAAATCCTAGAAGACCTATGTGTCCTCACACACTCAAAAGTAACTAGGCCTTGAGAATATTTCTTGCGAGTGTTGGCACAACGTCCCGTAAGATCTAGCGATGCCCCCAGTCAGCCGAAGAGAATCCACCAATGTAAGGGTAGAGGGTCTGGAACTTTCCTGCACCGTCACCTATAGGGTAAAGGTTGCCCTAGTTTTTTGCCACTAAGAACCACCATCCCACGTAAGCGTTCGAGTCTTGGGCTTCTTGGTAATCAGCAAATAGTACCAAGTATCATCCGGGTCACGTAGCCCCAACTGATATCACACACACTGTGCCTAAGCCTAACCCCCTCTAAAACGGGTCTCTGCCGCGCTCGGGGTTTCTTTTCCATGGGTTGATAGGTGGATTTGAAGATCCCTAAATACACAACTTCTATGTTTCAATATTAATTATGATCAAGGCGGCTTATTGGAGGCCTACCCCCTTGATCCTAACTTAAGCTATAAATTCTGTTGTGGCCCCTGTGGGGAGAATTTAGTGAGTTTGGTTATGTTAGTTTTAGGTGTCTTTCTTCACTTAGTGGGTGAGTGTGTGAGAGCATAAAGTGGACAAGAACATAGTTTGAACGTGTGGATATCGTTGATCCTTTACAAAATCTCATATTTAAACTATGTTGTATTGTTCCTGGCTCAAATGGAAAACATGTGCGGATAATGGGCCGCTTTCAAATTTTCCTAGTTAATCTATGTGACTAACTATAGGGAGATCGTGAATTGTGAATATGGAGCGTTCATATGCTTATCTAGGATCACCATATGGTGAAAAGGTAGCAGAGATTACTTTCTCTTCTATAAACAATTCAATCCTAGTCCGGCAATTCCTAATGTAAAAATTGAACTAAATTAAAAACTTTTACACTAGAACAAAGAAAACTAGTTATGCATGTGTGGTCTTGGGCCACTTACTTGGACTAGTTATCTATGTGTGAATACCAAAATTTTCAAAACATAAATTTTTCGGAATGCAAGTTACTTTTCCCCCTACTTAAGCTATGTGAAGATTTTGCAAAAATCAACTTGAAGTAAAACTGACACTAAGCCTATAGAAAGTAGCTAAAAGTGAGTTTTAACGAGCTGCGGGGTACCACAACTAGTGCTGGAAGATGCATTAGGGGATGCAAAGCACCTTACAAGCAGATAAAGATAGAATTTAGGGAGAAATTTCTCATTCTATAAATTGTGTGCAAAAGGTTGAGACAACTGTGCTTCTTGCGCATGGGTCAGCACTAAACGCGCACCCTGCGTGTCTGTGAGGAAGAAACATGTGCAAATTATTGCAAGTGAAAAAAATTAGGAGCTTCTCTTCTTCAATCTGTCACTCAAGGTGAATCTAGGGACTACAAGAGAAATCAGAGGACTATCAACTCCACTCCACAACATAGACAGAGGTCTCCTGCAAAAGAAGGTACAACCACATAAATTTGGTAATAAAACATTAGTGGACGTAGTGGGAATTTCATAGGTGGTTGATTCCTAATTGGTGAATCCAGACGTAGTGGGAATTTCATAGGTGATTGATTCGACCGTTCTTTGTATGCTTCCTCTCTAAGTCTTGCTCTCAATGTAGCCTTCTCTCGATTTGACATTGTAGTGGGGTGCACTAGAATATGGTAGGTGGGTTTCTCATCATCACTAGAATCCTAATTTCAAAAAATATTAAACGTCATTATTACAATATCAATGATATTAGTAAGCACGAAAATGCAATTGGTTTGTTGAAATTTCAGTATATCAAACAATTATTACCATTGTTGATCCAAGACTACGACTAGAAGATGCCTTGTTCTAATTGGTAGGGTGAAGAGGTTTTTCATTTTCATCTACCAACTTTTTGTGATATTTTTCTCTTGATAAGAGCTTTTGATGTTTTTGAAAACAATATGGAGTAATATTTTCTACATCTAATTTCGATTTTGAATCTAGATCTTGCAAATAATTTGCATACATTTTTTATTCAAATTGACATGGATTAAAAAAAAAAAATTAGATAATCGAAATATAAATCAAATATGAACTTACTCGAGATGGAAAGGGAGAACACCGTGAATAACTTTGATCAACAATATGGAACGAGTTGAATTTGAAGAATTGGCCATTTGATATTATTAAAAAAATTCCCCTCTATTTGAGAAAAATCAGAAATATATATATATATCTATATATATATATATATATATATATATATATATATATATATATATATATATATATATATATATATATATATATATATATATATATATTATTTTTTTAATATCTAAGATTAATATAAAGAACCATATAACCACAATATGAATTTCAAATATAGTTTTGAAACCATTTTTCAATAACAAGACGACTTTAAGTGAAAAATTTATAGCATGAACTATTGTAATTCATGTGGATGTACCCTAAAGGACAATTTGAGATTAATATGTCATTTTATGTCAAAATAAAATTTCAGATAACTTTTAAACCCTATCAGTATGTTAATCAAGATAAAATCCATTGTTCTATTTAATTAATAAGAGCTCCAGGGAATTTAAATAATACCGGCACCAATTTTCGACATTCCAAAAAAATAAAAAATAAGTTATCATATTAGAACTCTTTCACACAAAAATGCACTGACACGTTTAAATAAAAAACAACACTGGCACACAATTGTTTCCTGAATTTATAAAATAAAAATAAATTCAACTGTATTGGTGCTCTTTTAAAAATAAATCGTGTCATTGCATTAAAAAAAATAATCACACCATTTCAGCACTTCAAAAATGAAAAAAAAAAGAATCATTTCGGGGCGTTGAAAAAATATGGCACCCCGGAAATGTCAATGTCATTTTTATATAAACTCACCGGTGCGCTTGACTATCAAATGCACCAATGTGTAGATAAATTGAATAAAAAAATTGTGCTTTTTTTCTTTTTTAAATTTAAAAAATGAGTGGCAATTGATTTTTCGAAATCTAATTTCATAATGTCATTTAAATAGTATAAATCTATTCACCATTTCATTATTTTACCCAAATTTTCAAGGGAGTGATTTTCAAGAGAGATATACGAGGAGCATTGTGCAATAGTGGCAGAATACTTTGGAGCAACATAACTATCCATAAAATCAAAAGCTAAAAGGTATGGTGATTCACTCAAAAAACTGCATAGTAAGTTTTAAATTTTATTGTTTATTTTACTAATAAAAAAAATTACAATTTTTGTTAGGGTTTAATTAAAAGAGAAAAAATTTGCAAGGGAATATCATATCAGAGCTACAAAATATTTTGGATCCACTGAAATATTAGAAGTTGAAAGGTATGGTGATTCACTCAAAACTCTGGATAACAAGAATCTTAAATTTCACAGTTAAAATATTTTACAATTTAAGTGAAATTTATTCACATTTCAAGAAAAAAATTAAAAACTTTGTATAGTAAAAAATTTACTATAGATTTTACAAGTAAAAAAATTTACGATCTTTGTTCCTATTTAAATTTAATTAAAATTTAGAAAAGAAAAAAAAAACAAAAACAAAAAAAACAAATCAATACTTACCTTAAACCCTTGCTTCCTCTTGCAAAATTTCATATTAGGGTTTAACTTTCTCTGCGACTTCTCAATTAGGGTTTTTCAATTTAGGCATTTTAGATTCAATTGGTTTGTGTACTTACTAAATATAGATAATTTAACATATAAAGTACAGAAATCACTTATTGAATTAGATCCAAACATTATTAGTCATATCCATTTTTTTAAACGGTTATATGTTGCACGGTACGCCATCTATAACATAACACACAATTAATACCTGAATAATACAACGCGTCAGTAAATTATAACACTTTCAATTTAGTCTAGTTTGTTCATCGTTGCTCCCGGTATAATATAACACGCCGATGCATCTGTTCCTAATAGCATCATTAAATCATTGTGGTGCGTTGAGCCTTACAAATTGCACTGTCGACCCTCTTCGATTTTTAAAAAATGTTTATATGTTTCACGGTGCACCCTATGTAACATAATGCAATAGGGCTACTTGAGTAGCACAATGCACTGGTATATTATAACACTTCGGATTTTGTGCAATATTTTCATTGTTTCTCCCAATGTAATATAATGCACCGGGTCTCCTGTTTCTAATAGCACTATTAAATCATTCCACTATGTTTAGTATTACAAATCACACCGTCAACCCTCTCATTTAAAAAAAATGACTATATCTTGCGCAGTGTGCCCTCTGTAATATAATGCACTGGGCTACTTGATTACGTCAACGCCTTGATATCTTATAACACTTTTGTTTATGTCCAATTTGTTTGTCGTTGCTCTTGGTGTAATATAACGCATCGACACGTATGTTCCTAATATCACCATTAAATCAGTATGATGTGTTTATATTTACAAATCGCACCATCCTAATTTAAAATTAATTTTCCATGACGATGTTTAACAAATAAAATCCCAGTGCATTTAATCTTATAAATGCATTGGTGCGTTTACTCAGATAAACACACCAGTTACTAGAGATTTTTTGGCTAAAAATTATCTAATTTATTTGTAAAATATATCTAATGGCTTCTGCATTGAATGGTACATGTTGTATATTGATAAAAAATGGCTCTGAAGGTCTCAAGTAACAAAAATATTGATCGACACAATGATGGTACATCAAAAAAATCAAAGAAGACAAGTTCTTTGTAAATTCTTTATAAAATTAATATGTTTGAACCATATGTAAGTTTAACTAATATTTATTAGTTGGTGTGTGTCATGCAGAGCCACAAAATGTAGAAGATCGATAATATTATTTCTAATTTAAGTGAAAAGAAGCATAAAAGCCCAATAGAAAAATTGCATAATGATGAATTAGGTGAATTAAAAATACTATTCAATGAGTTTTTTTCATTAATAATATACTTAAAATATATATAAGATAACTTATTTCAAACAATCTATTAATTCATATATGTTAATATTCTACACGGAGCAACAACGAAGGAAAATATTAATGTTTTTATAAGAAAATAAAATTTACGGAACATGTAAATGACGATGAATCGGTCCTTAGCTCATCTGGAGTGGTGGTGGAGGTTAATGAAATGAGGGAAAAAATTTATAAAACTATGAGGGATCTAGTGGAACGAACGTATAGACTTATTTTCCACTTATAATACAAAATTTAATGCAATGATTCTAAGAACGAAGTTATATCTAAACTACAGGAAGCATTTCCAGAGCAATTGTCAATGAGACATGTCAAAATTGCAATACCAAAAACATACAACAACAAAAAAGAATCATTCAAAAGTTAATATTCCTAATTATATAAAATGATTTTATAGAATTATATGTGTATATTACTACAAACCATTAACTTATTAATATTGATCTTGTTATATTTAGTTTTCATATATCATTATAAAAATAGTTTATTATTTTTTTCATGAAGATTATGAAAATCCCAAATGATCAACTCACTGATATACGAAACATACCAGTAGGAATATCCAAAAAAGTGTATAAGGATATGGTCAAAGAAATGGACATATTTGCATAATAGGAGGAGCCATACAAAAAACAACCTGCTTCAAATGTATGTAATCATGATTGACTTTGTACATATAAAAAATTAATTTAGCATTAAATATTAATTTTAAAGTATTTTATTTTAGAAAAGAAGACGATATGGAACTCATTCAACACATAAAACAAGACGACAACGAAGAAAATGGTTGATTTCAAATCTTGTGGGTAATTGTTAATATTTCCTTATAATAACTCAAAGTTTCATTTTTGCATATTTTAAGCTTTTTTAGAACAACCATCCTTGAATGTCCTCAAACAACTACTAACATAGAAAGAAGAGTCATAAGAAGAATCGATTGACATTGGGTTAAATAACAGTTCTGAGTATATGTTGGCATATCAAAAATTAATTGTGGAATTTGTAAGTATCTATGTTGTTTTACTTCTTTGAGTTTATAATTAATAGAACAAAAGAAAATTATATTAAATATATGATTTATTATGAGGTATAAAACTTGCAGGAAACAAAGTGTGGAACTACGCCAAAAGAATAGTTGTTGAAAGAAGGCATGAGATTTGGTTTTGAAATAATGTGCATAATTCACTAGTCACTTCTTACTATGGTACATTGTTTTTTTATTTACATTGATGTATATTATTTATTTCAATTTTCATTATTCTCGCCAATGTAGATACACTCATTACACTTTATTTTTATGCTTGCAGATGTAACAAGCTCAAGAAGATGAAAACAGTGGATGTAATAAAAAAAACAGTCCTCCAAATAACCCAAATCATGGAAGTAGCTCGAGCATTAGTAGCAGTTCCAATGAAGAATGATGATCTATTTGGATATCAATACAACCTATTGTATTTTTTGAAATAATTGTCTGTGAAAATCACACATTTTTTTTAATGTAATCATGGACATAGTGTCCCAATTGAAAGACAAAGGGTTACCAATAACAATCATATTTTGTATGACAAAGAGCCTTTTATTGATATTTAATAAAATACATTTTAATTTATTATATTGTGTTATCTAATGTTGCTGTGAAATGTTACACTACTGATTAGATATATAGATGATTAAATAGTATAATGAAGAGATGTGAAATCTCATAATATAACAAATTAATCCAAACATCATATACAAATTCATTAATCAAATATTAATATATATGAATACTATTATAAGATATATGTCGATTTCTCAATGAATAACAAGTTTTAAAAATTACAATAATTGCACTGTCACAGGTTGATGTCTCAAAAAAAGAGAAAATATCAAACAAAAACACCAATACATCCATAAAATAAAAACGCATCGGTGCTTTAAACTTTAAATAAAAGCACTGTGACGTAATATTTTAGCATAAATGGTGCCTTTTGGGAAAATGGGAGCATCGGGGCTTTCAGATCTACAAGCACCGGTGTTGTTTTTAATTAATGTTCTGGTGCATTATAACTCTTAACGCACCAATGCTTTCATAGAACTAAAACCCCTCGGTTCTACAAAATATTATTTCCATGCCTAGTGCACTATTAAAATCAGCAACACTAGTCCCTCTACATAACTAACGCATCAGGGCGTTTATGTAAATGAGACGTTTCAATGTTGCGTTTTTAAAAGAAAGCACCGGAACTACAATTATTTTTTGCATGCACCAGATTCATTCCTTCGTCAAAGAACGACCGGGAATTTTTCTATATACTAATCGGTGTGGTATATTTTTCAAGGTCCGGTGTGTTGATAATTTGGTAGGATGGAGTTTAATTCAATTCTCTACTTTATAATTACTTGTGAACTTATTCCTCTTGCTTATATCTTTTCCTTATTAGCTTATTATTTCTTTCATCAAGTCAATTATCAAAACAAAAGAGACACAAGTTTTAGGCTCTTCAAGTCAAGGCCAAAACCTCTACCTCTTGGAGAGGAAAACCCACAAGTAATTCTTCTTATAGACTTTCAATTTACAAGTACCATTACCATGACACAAACCCTTGACCTTTGTATGCCTCCAAGACCTTGTCACTGCTCTTTTCTTGTCTCCTTATGTTGATCTCCTTTTCTGCACCGTTCTACACCAATACTAGAGAACTCAGTCTCTAACTGATGTGCTTCTTTTCATGGACTGAAATTGGCCTCCTTGACAAAGACAACCCTTTTGTGTTGACCCAATCACAATGAAATACTTCACCGAGATGCATCCTCTTTTTGCACTAGGTTACAGTCTTGTACTTCCTGCAATTTACCTTCGTTCTTCTTGAAGTGACCATGTTGTAGATGACCCAAGACAAAGATAACTTATCCTTGTTCCTTTTCTATGTCTTCCTCCTTTTCAGCATTGTATTATGCATAAGATAACAAACATGTGTCTGCAATTACCCTTAGCCTTCCTGAAGTTACTATGGTGTCTTCTCTCCAAAACAGAGAGGCCTTATCACTATCATATTCCTTATAGCCTTCATTGTATATACTTGTCTCCTCGTTGTATTATAACATAGAATTATCCCTTCTTTAACTTCAAACTTGTTTGAATCATGTGAGATATCCGAATTGTTCTTTCGAAATGTCACAGATCTGAACTGTTTCATGTCTAAGATCCCAAATATATCCCAAATTTTCTTGCTGTCATTTCTACGCAGTTAAATAGGGTATTTATAGTTGTTCATCCATGTAATTAACTGACCTGACCTAGTGAACATTTATGTCTATTTCCGGGAGTCGACATGACTTCTAGGAAAACTTAATCATCTGGTATGAGGCAAACTTATCAAGGGATATTTGGAGCATCTTCAAAGCCATCTTTAAGGAGTGATTTGACAAGGTTAGGAGGCATGCATTTACATCAGTCATAAGTGTAACAACACTTCATAGACATGACTCTAAATTGTATATGTTTATGACAAGATGAAAAATCCCTAAAGACATCAAGAATACATATTTGACCTATAATAAAAACTCCTTGCTCATGAAACCCATGAAGAAAGATTTACAAAAATAAATTATATTATCTGTGTATTCTTCATTACATAAATTCATAATTACATAGTAATTATGAAGACCAAACCTAATTACTCTTTCCAACACTCCCTCTTAACTAGGGAGGTATTCATAATGGTACATGGTTACTTTCAACCTGAAGAATCTCATAAGAAGAATCGGATTGGTTATCGCATATGTATAGCATCATATCAACAAACATTGTCATAGTGCAAGGCCTTACTAACAACTCCATCTCTCAACGAGACAATGAGCTACAATGTTGGCGAGACCAATGACTTATAGACACCATCGTTATTGTCTCTCCAAGGTACATACTCCACCCAGATGTTCAAAAAGTATTACCTTCCTGGACTATTCTTATCTTTGGTATCTAATCCTCAAATAATATCGATTCATGGCTACTCTTATCTTGAATGCCCCATCACATTATCAAAGAGTATCGGATGCCAGATTATTACCCAATTCTCTATTATGTCTTCCCATTTGAATACTATAATGATGTGTCTATCTTTCCCTCTCAACTAGGGAGGACATATTCCACAAGGGAATGTTGATCAGGTGATCATGTCCAAGTTGAAAAAATGCTCAAAAATGGAAATACTCAGAATTGGTTGCAACCTAAACGACCTGAAAGGCCTCTTCGATGTGATTCTGGAGCCATGAATAAGACTCAAATCCAACGTCGTATGTAAAATTTATTGCATTTTGAAATCGCCCAATGTTCTTCAATATTAAGTATGGGTTCATGATTTTAATGTGGAGAAATATTTTTAATATATTAAAGTTTAATTAATGTTTTATATATATAAATATTTAATATTTTATTTGATTTAAAAAATCATATATTATATTAATGTTTCTATATATATTAAATATTAATTAAAAAAAAAAAAACAATAATTATATTAATTAAATTCACACATTTAAAATTAAAATTCAAAATTTAAAATTTAAGATTTTTAAAATTTAATGGAGGCATTTCATTTTTATTAAAACCCAACACCAAAGTTGGTTTACAAATATGTTGGCATGTGTTCGCATGTTAAGTTAGTGGGGGTTAACGTATCACGTGGTGGATTAAACCTCCTCCCGCCGTAAACAGCAAATTATAAATGCCGACAACGGTCACATGACGGGTTACGAAAGTTAAATGAAACAGTTTTCTTGGAACCATACTCCGCACTCTTGGTTCCAACGAGATTAGCAGCTATTAAACCATGACTCCAGCCTTTTGATGTGGTTTTTGTTCACATGCGGGTTATAGCATTTAATTTCAAGTTTATCCAAACAAGTTTTGGTTCCGACGGTTTCAGAGCAGAGTTGGCATGTGACCACTCCCGCTTCTCACAATAAATTTCAACGCTAACTGTCTGCGATTTCTGGAGCACGCCCACCAAATCAGGCGGAGTTGCCAAAATTTTCGACCTTAACTGGAGTTAGCCCACATTTAGTGGGGTTTTCAAGTGACATTGTGCAGAAATTTGTTTTGGTGATAACTTTCACAATATTGAGCCAAATTGGATGAAATTTTAGTCAAGTTTGGGTATTCTGAGCATTCTGGAGTGTTTGGGATAGGTTGCAAAGCGAAAATAGGTGTTCTTTAGCCACTTTTTTTTCATGGAATCTTGGAGAGCCATTAGGGCCATTAGGGAAATGGAGTTGTATTGGGCTATACTTCACTGTTTGAGGTGAAACAAAAGCCATTTTTAGCTTATTTTTTGTCTTCTGAATTCAATTTCATGGCTGTTTTTTCCTGTTTATGCATATTTCTCATTGTATAACCAATTTGAGCAACTTAATAGAGCAAGGACATGCCCATTGGGAGCCTTGGACCCGGCAAATGTAGCCCAAGAGGGGTGAATTGCCTCATCATGTTGTTGTGTTATGTTATGGTGAAGTTTATATACTGTGTATTTCTGATTTAAGATGTTAAACAGTAATTTCAATTAACATTCCCTCACACATAAACTCAGAAATAGTTACCAAAAACACTGTGTTTAAATTGCAAGACATGGAGAATAATTTACACACTTAAGATATGACAGAGATGGTGAGGATACTCTACCAAGAAAGGAATGATAGGCTTGTTGAAGAAGGGTCTAGACACCAGAAAGAAAAAGAGGGTTCTTCAGGAGGAAAGAAAAGTGATGACAAGTCAAAGAAAGGACATGGAGGAAATGGTGATCCACCATCCCCATCTTCATCCTCTTCCTCTACATCATCATCCTCAACTTCGGTGAATCAATCTCACAAGTCTAAAACCACTGGTAAAAGTCCATTTTCAAAGCTTGATGTTAAATTTGAGTTGCCTATGTTTAATGGTGAGGTCAATGCAGAGAAACTTGACAATTGGATAAGAAATTTGGAAGTTTATTTGAGGATACAAAACCTTCATGAAGACTACACCAAGATTCAGTTAGCCTCTTTGAGAATGGAAGGAGCAGCATTGGTTTGGTGGGAAGCCAAGACGAAGGATGAAATTAAAAAACATGGTAAGATCACTTTATCATGGGCTGAATTTATTTCTGCAATTAAACAGCGATTTTATTCATTAGCTCATTTACAAAAGGCTATCATGAATTGGAAAATTTTTAGACAACTTAGGGGAAAAAGTGTTCAAGATTACTCTCAAGAATTTAGACAAAGGGCTTTATTACTTGGATTTATTTGCATAGCCAAGAGACTTTGCTAAAATATATAGGTGGTTTACACAGCTATCTTATACATACTATCCTTATGTTCAATCCTACTAATCTAGACGAGGTTTGTGTCCAAGCCATGCATTTAGAGGCTAGAGGTAAACAATATTTTGATGGGAATGAGGGTAGTGAATTTAAAGGAAAAGGAAGAAAAAGAAATCCAAACTCTAGGAAATAAAAAGGGAAATTCTTTTGTACAAACTGTTCCAAAAAAAGCCATGATGAAGACCATTGCTGGAAACTTCATCCGGAGCTGAAACTAGAAAAATTTGAAACCAAAGATAAGGCCAAAGAAAAAGGAAAGATGGTTGCAACTGCTGAACAAGCCTTAGGGTCTAAATCAGGAGATGAAACTAAAAGCATAGCCATGGTACTAAAGAACATAAAGGGGAAAGAGATTGTAAAGGAAACAAATCTCAGTTCTAGCACTTTAAACTGTCACATAGAAGCTCCAAATGTAGAAAGGAGGATAGAGTTGTTTCATGTGAGGATAATAGCCAAACACACAAAGATAGACACACTATTTGACAGTGGGTCACAAGCGAATCTCATCTTAGAAGACTTAGTCAAGAAGCTGAAACTTGAAACCATTCCACATCCAAAGCCATATCCACTTGGATGGATTTGCAAGGATGCTAATTTACAAGTCTCAAGAAAGTGCATGTTGTGCTTCGCCATAACAGCTCATTATGTTGATTTGGTTGAACTAGATGTGGTACCGCTTTACATTACAAGCGTGGTGTTGGGTAGTCTGTATTTATATGACAGAAAAGCGATCTTCCATCACCATGAGAACAAGAACCATTTGTTCAAGGATGGTAATTAGTTTATTATGAAAGCACATCAGAAGAAGCTATAATCTTCTTTAGTCAACGCAGGACAATTGAAAAGGCTTGTCAATGCAAGTCAAAATATGACTTTGTTGATGATTAAGAAAAAATATTTTGTACATAATCATTTTCATGTTATTGTTGATGTAAATGATGATATGTTTCAATCTAAAAGCAGGTCGCCTTTGGAAGAAGATGACAAGATGTTGCAGAAAGTGCCTTTGGTTTTGATCGATGTAGAGAACAAAGTGTTGATGCAAGGTGTTGCAAAAATTCAAAAGAGGGTAAAGCATGCAAGAAAAGAGGGCACAAAGTTCAGCATGGGTCATTCCTAGTTTCAGAATGGCAGATTGGTATGGCGAGAAAACTTGGTCAATAATCGACACAAATACATGGCACATTCGGCAAAAATTTTCCATAAGGACAGTTGGCAAGGTGAATCTTATTTCCAGTTTCCTTTGAATGTAGACCATTGTAGGAACGGTATGATTTCTGCAAATTATAGTTGTTGTTTTGCAAATTTCAAAAATTTGAATCATGACTCAGTCAAGTTTAGCAAGAGTCGGTCAGCGGATTCAAGGAAGAATTTATCTTTTTATGAGAAGCTCAATTTATGAATTCAAGAAGATTTCAGTGGTTCATGGTTGGAAGAGTGGAGAATTACTCTCCTCATCTTCAAATTCTGTAAATCAGAGAGCTTTTGGGGTCCAAAATCTTCCCATTTGGGAGGTGTGATCAGGTGATCATGTCCAAGTTGAAAGAATGATTAGAATTAGTTGCAACATGAACGACCGGAAAGGGCTCATTGCTGTGATTCTGGGGCCGCAAACGGGACTCAAATTTGACATCGTATGTGAAAGTTATTACATTTTGAAATCTCCCTATGTTCTTCAATATTGAGTATGGGTTCCATTAGGGGATTTTTGAGGTCTAAAATGGGCCTCCTAAGGAAATAATAGAATAATAGCTAAACCAATAAATTAATATTTATGAATTTTCAATTCACTTTTTGCACCAAAATCCATGTAACCATAGTTAAATTCAATTCAAAAATTTTACCAAAATAAAATTAATAAATAAGAACGAGCTTTTCAAGAAAAAATCATTATCCTTGAACAACTAATGCATTTGTCCTTTGTACTTAAATAACTTAAAATAATATATAAATATAAATTTATAAATTCTTAATTATATTATATGCTATTAATTAAAATTTATATTATTTAAATTGTATAATAACATGTAATTAATATACTATATAAAAATAAAATAATAGAATATAATATAATAAATGTATAGGGATATGCATTGTTTCTTTCAAGAAATATGAAATGACAATAATATTATTTTATTCAAAAAGTGTGAAATGACATTTATTATGAGTACTTTACTTTGACTTTAAAAGTACTTAGAGCACTACCATGGTTAACCATGATTTTTTATCCCCCATTGAGAATGTGACAAGTAAGTACCTTTAACTCAAGAAATGCCACCTCAACCATTAGGGATGATGTCATCCCCTAAAATGTGATTGGTTCTCATAAAGTGAATTTTGATTGTACATTTTCCTTAGGAGGCCCATTTTAGACCTCAAAATTCCCCTAATGATGATTTTAATGTGGAGAAATATTTTTAATATATTAAATTTTAATTAATGTTTTATATATATAAATATTTAATATTTTATTTGATTTAAAAAATCATATATTATATTAATGTTTCTATATATATTAAATATATTTTTTTTAATTTTAATTATATTAATTAAATTCACACATTTAAAATTAAAATTCAAAATTTAAAATTTAAGATTTTTAAACTTTAACGGAGGCATTTCATTTTTATTAAAACCCAACACCAAAGTTGGTTTACAAATATGTTGGCATGCATCGGCATGTTAAGTTAGTGGGGGTTAACGTATCACATGTGGTGGATTAAACCTCCTCCCGCCGTAAACAACAAATTATAAATGCCGACAACGGTCACATGATGAGTTACGAAAGTTAAATGAAACAGTTTTCTTGGAACCATACTCCCAGTTCCAATGAGATTGGCAGCTCTTAAACCATGACTCCAGCCTTTTGATGCGGTTTCTATTCACATGCGGGTTATAGCACTTAATTTCAAGTTTATCCAAACAAGTTTTGGTTCCGACGGTTTCGGAGCGGAGTTGGCATGTGACCACTTCCACTTCTCACAATAAATTTCAATGCTAATTGTCCGCCATTTCTAGAGCATGCCCACCAAATCAAGCGGAGTTGCCAAATTTTTCGAGCTTAACTGGAGTTAGCCCACATTTACTGGGGTTTTCAAGTGACATTGGGCAGAAATTTGTTTTGGTGATAACTTTCACAATATTGAGCCAAACTGGATGAAATTTTAGTCAATTTTGGGTATTCTGAGCATTCTGGAATGTTTGGGATAGGTTTCAGAGCAAAAAAAGGTGTTTTTCAGCCATTTTTTCTTCAGGTAATCTTGGAGAGCCATCAGGTCCATCAAGGCAATGGATTTGTATTAGGATATACTTCATTGTTTGAGGTGAAACAAAAACCATTTTTAGCTTATTTTTGTCTTATGAAATCAATTTCACGGCTGGTTTTGCCTGTTTAGGAATATTTCTCACTGTATAACCAATTTGAGCAACTTAATAGAGCAAGGACATGCCCATTGGGAGCCTTGGACTCGACAGATGTAGCCCAAGAGGGGTGAACTGCCTCATCATGTTGTTGTGTTATGTTATGGTGAATTTTATCTATTTTGTATTTCTGATTTAAGATGTTAAACAGTAATTTTAATTATTCCCTCACACATAAACTCAGAAAAAGTTACCAAAAACACTTTGTTTAAATTTCAAGACATGGATAATACTTTGCACACTTAATTTAATGGAAATGGATACTTTTCATAGCATTACAAATAGTTTCATTTTCAAATCAAATGTACTCATTCCTATACAAGGAATGTACTTAATCTCATTCTTAGTAATTCCAAGTTTCTTCCGAGTAAGAAACATACCACCAGGATCCCTCTTAACCAGGGACTTGCAGCAGCAATGGTGAGACACCCGGCTGCTCATGAAGAATTCCTCCCTTCGATGTCATGAATTTCTTCGATATTGAGGAGTCTTCAACTTTGGGATAGCTTCATAGGGCACATATCATCCATAAATTTCATCCATGAGTCATGTAATCTTTCAGAAAGTGATTCATTAGTCTTTCTCATATGGTCCATCTTCATGCCATGTTGCTTTCCTTCGAACCATATTTCTTCTAAATATATTTCATCCTTCCATATGGTTGGCAGCCCTACATAAACTTATCCAAATATACATATACATATGAACTTTTAAATCAAAATTTACCTCAGTGTATTTCACCATGACATCTTCTAGTAGGCATCGACATCCTTTATTTAGATTGACACATGTCCTAAAGATATGTATTTTCAAGGGTCTTCATCTTTATCAGACTTTTATTAGAGTCTACATATCTTCCCAGGAGATATCCCAGTCAAGTCTTCTTGGCTTCTGGATGATAACTACCTCTTATCATGGTTTCACTTTCTGATCTCTTATTTTCTTTCTCCACACACTTTTACTTCATTCCCAGGAACTTTCAATATAAAATTCCTTGTTTGTATAAAACCACATAATATTCCATATGAGGACATATTATGTTGATTTTATATGTTATTTCCAACATGTGTACTGGAAGATATTCTCCTTATTTTGATCATACTTCTAAATATATAAGTCCATTACCTGCAACCATATGACATGACTTCATAGCATCCAGCGTAAGCATATATGTACCTCATCCATTTCCTTTTGATTATCCTACAGTAATTTTTCTTAGAATGAATAATCTCATTCCCTTGACCAACTTCATCAATATGTCATCATATCCTAATCCCATAATTTTCTAAGATAGAATTCTCAATGAAAACATTTTTCTTTCTTCCTAACCAATGCATCCAAAGAGGACTCCATTGGAAAATGTAAATACCTATTTCCATATATATTATTGAATGATTACCCTTGATCTATATGACTGCCTTCCATCAATGTTGTTATTAGTGAGGTTCCCAGGAGCCACATATTTGTATTCTGGACATCCTCCTATGAAAAGTTCTACTTCCATGCTTCTATCATGATGTCATATCTAAAGTGATGAATTAGTGTACAATGCTTCCTAACATACTATTTTACAATCAATAAAAACCTCTTAAAGAGGAATATTATCTCAATCATAGAGGAGATTGTTCACTTCTTCTTTCTTATATTAATTTTCATCAGGTTCTGACCCTTTCTTCTGTGACATGGGCTTCTTCGCTTTTGATATTTTCCTTTCTAGATTTAGTACAATCCCTTTTATAATTCCCAAGTTAATTACATCCAAAGAATCATACTTTTTCCATATTTCTCCTTTTATTCTGAGGACCAAATTTATCAAATCCTCCTTTCCTCCTGCACATGGTTGCAAAGGCTTGATTTTATTCACTCGGTCTTGTATCAATTTTGGCTTTCAATCGTGTTTCCTCTATTTTACATAGAGACCACAAATCTTGGAATGGTGTTGCTTCTTTCTTCCCATATATGCTTGAATTAAATTTTCCCCATTCTTCTGGTAGAGCATTCAACGCCATTGTAGTAATTTCATTATTAGACATTACTTCTCCCAATTCCTACAACTGGTCTTGTATTTCAGAAATCCTCATAAAATATGAAGTGATTCCTTCCTCTCTTGACAACTTCAAGTTTTATAGTTCTTGTCTCGCGGAGATTTCTTCTCATGTAGTACTTGCGAAGAACTCCACCAATTTTTCATATATTTATTTTGCTGTTTCTAGTTCTGATGCATAGGGAATGAGTGAGTCCTTAATGGATTCTATGAAAATCCTCTGGGCTCTTATTTCTCCCTTCATGTACTTGGCATGAGATGGAGCATCTTATTTTGAAGGTTGTGTTGTAGTTCCTTTGATGTAGACCATTACTTCATTTTCAATTAGATTCAAATTTTTCCTTTTCTTCCATGCACGCAAGTTTGATGACCCAGCCAATTTTTTGCTTTCTTTGCAAAAATTCATTTTAACAAATTCAAATGACGTCATAGAAATACTTGTGTATATTTATTTCTTCATTCTATCATCTTCCTTGATGATGGCAGGAAATCCCTCTTAGATTAATGACTTCAAAGGAGGTAGGTGATCTTGGATCCTTAATTATCAAGGATGGCTTGATGATGTGTCTTCCAACAATGTTGAATAGGATTCAATATTGATAATCTTTGATGGAAAATATTACCTCCTCAATGTGTGGGTCCTTTGAATAAGGTTGAAGGTCTTCATGATATGGATTTAGGGTTTTCTTATAAACTGATTTAACTCTTCAATGTATACTTTGACTTTTTCTTTGATGCTTTCTAGAAAATTGATTCTTGATCTTTGATCCTTGAGTGTTTTCTTCTCAAATATCCCTTTGTATTCAACACCTTAGCTCTGATACCATGTTGAGAATTTGGTAGGACAGAGTTTAATTCAATTCTATACTTGATAATTATTTGTGAACTTATTTCTCTTACTTAGATCTTCTCTTTATTATCTTATTATGTCTTTCATCAAGTCAATTATCAAAACACAAGAGACACAAGTTTTAGGCTCTTCAAGCCAGGGCCAAAATCTCTCCGTCTTGGAGAGGAAAACCCGGAAGTAATTCTTCCTATAGACTTTCAGTTGACAAGTACCATGACCATGACATTGACCCTTGACCTTTGTATGCCTCCAAGACATTTGTACTGCTCTTTTCTTGGATCCTTATGTTGATCTATTTTTCTGCACCGTTCTGCACCAATACTAAAGAAATTTTTCTCTAACTGATGTGCTTCTTTTGATGGACTAAACTTGGCCCCCTTGATAAATATAAACATTTTGTGTTGACTCAATCACAGTGCAATTCTTCATCGAAATGCCTCCTCTCCTTGCACTAATAGAGGAAATTTTAGCTTAAAAGTGCCCATGAAATTTTCATGTATTTTCCATGTCATAATATGTAAACCAATAAAAATAATTTAAATTTAAAAATAGGTACATGTAAATATTTTGGAGGGAAAATAAGAAAAATTACTTTTTTTAATTGTATTTTTTGCTTATCCCCTTAAAGGTTTGCTCAAATTTCAAGTGTAGACACTCGTTGAATGTGGAATTTAATTACGCAACCAATGAGTTTCTACATTTGAAATTTGAGTAAACCTATAAGGAGATAAACCAAAAATACAATTTAAAAAAAAAAAAATAGTTTTCTTCTTTTCCCTCCAAAATTCATAGCTCCTATTTTATTATTTTAAATATTATTTTATTAATTTTCCTTAGGAGGCCACTTTTAGGCCGAAATTTCCTCTAATGGTTACAATCACATACTTCCTACAATTTTTCTTCGTTCTTCCCAAAGTGATCACGTTGTAGTTGACCCAAGAAAGAGATAACTTATCCTTAATCATTTTCTATGTCTTCTTCTTGCTTTTCAGCACTGTATAATTACACATAAGATAACATACCTATCTCTGCACTTACCCTCGGCCTTCCTAAAGTGACTGTGGTGTCATCTCTCCAAAAAATAGAGCCCTTATCATTATCATATTCCTTCTAGCCTTCATTTTATATACTTGTCTCCTCGTTGTATTATAATTCAGACTTATCCCTCCTTTTACTTCAGACTTGTCTGAATCTTGTGAGATATTTGAATTATTCTTCTGAAATTCCAAAGATCCAAATTATTTCATGTCTAAGATATCAGAGATATCTAAACTTTACTTCTTGTCATTTCTACGCAGTTCACTAGGGTATTTATTTTTTTCGTCCTTTTCCTTAGCCAACCTGACTCACTGAACATTTGTGTCTATTTCTGGGAGTTGGCATGACTTTTAGGCCAACTTGATCATCTGTTATGAGGCCGAATTCTCAAGGGATATTTAAATCATCTTCTAAGCCATATTCAAGAAGTGCTTTGACAAGGTTAGGAGGCATACACTTACATTAGTCATAAGTGTAACAAAACTTCATAGACATGAATCTAACTTATATATATTTATGACAAGATGAAAAATCCCTAAAGACGTCAATAAGAAGTCTTTGACCTATAATAAAAACTCCTTGCTCATGAAACCCATGAAGAAAGCTTTACAAAAAATATATTTTATTATCTTTTTCTTTGTTGTGTAGGTAAATCCCCTCAGCAAATAGAGGCGATCCCTCTAGCCCTAGGGTGGGTCTAGCAGCAAGAAGACATGCTAATTTGTCAGTTCCTAGTTAATGAATGAAATGAGTTGGGATAGATTATCCTACCTATGATCCAATGTGGTTGTCATAGCTGTAGCAGAGGTCTCTTGATCCTCATCCTGACCCATCACGATCCTTCAACAATGGTACTCGGGTGCCTGCACAAATATCAAAGGATGAAAGCAGCATACAAGACGATAATTGCATTCATAAATAGTTAATTAGTCAAGGAGAATTAAAAGTATTGCATAAGATAAATCACATTAACATAAGAAGGGAACCAAAACATCAGTCATGTATATATTATGAGAAAGAAAGATATTACAACCGAAGCCTTGACGTCACAGCCTCCTTCAGTGGGTCCAATCAAAACACGTCTTGAGCATTCGTCGGGGAATTTGGACGTGGCGAAGAAAAATCCTAAGCTCTCTCTCGACAAGGGTCTCTCTCTCTGCTCTATCTCACACCATCTATATCAGACTATTTTAGAAAAATGTTCAGCAATTCCTATTCAACTAGTTGCATCTATGTGAGAGAGGTGTATTTATAGAAGGAGAGGAGGAGGTTGGGATCCCTCAAATGGTGGAAGGGAGGCCTTATCCTTTTGAAGGTTGCCCCAAAAGGAGGAAACAAGAAGCCAAATGAAGGTGCTCGACGTTATGTAGTCGAACAACCCAATCCAAGAAATTCACCTGATTACCAGCCAATGATGAAAGTTGTTAACAAGCATGAGAGAAACCACCAATAATTACAATAGATCTCAAGGTACAACTAGTACAATCCACGGAATGTGAACAGTGATATGACTTCAAACACTCACAGAATCACTCGATCGAAGGCCAATGATGTGGACCTGTCGTTGAATGCAAAGAACTTTCCATTGAGGAATGCAAGCTCCAAGGTTCCAGAAGGGAGTCTCTAGATCAACTTCCTGGATAATGAGCTGAAGTCGACAGGAAGTGACCAAGTCGAAGGAGGGCCATAATATTTCCCACATCATCGACACGAGACAAAGGAACATCATTATAGTGAATCAGGAAAGAAAGAGGATTAGAGAGAGGTTGAAAACTACAATCGGAAACTTCTATTAAACATATCAGCGACACGAATCTGGATTTAGCAGTATTTGACATCAAGGGATCTGAGGTTATGATGACGTGGCAAAGAGCAGATGAGCGGTCAAAGAAGATTACCCAAACCCATGGAGTAAAAAATGACGAAGTGAGATGTCCCCAACCCAACATGAATCCAGATGAGTGTCATGTTCAAGAGCGACATACTACTGATGCGACTGAGAACTGGTTCCATTTTCCCCGACCATTGCTGGCGAGTACACCCATTATTTTTGGAAAACAATCTTAAAGGGGATATCATATGCTTTTCGTGTAATTTTTTCCTTCGGAAAAATCCATTGTAGTACATTTTACGAGCCCTAGGAAGGAGGAATTCGATGACGTCATGGTGACGGTTTCCGAAGTCTTTTAGTGTTTAACGAGTCTGACAAAGGAAGAACTTGGCATCTTTTCATGTTTAGAGAGTTTGAAAAGAAGCAGAAAAGAAAAATCCAACAGTCCCTTTTCGTAAGTAGTTCACAAATCCAAAAAGGTAGAAAATTGTGTCTGAGACAACCTCTTAGTCGCAATAGGATAAGGTATTCCTTCTTCATAAATAATCTATCCTATCCTGAAAAAGGGTTAAACATATACTAGGTAGATATCGTTTTGCAGCCATTTAACGAGTTCAAAACGGCAAGAGTCTCGGAAATATTTTCATTTTTAGAGAGCCAGAAAAGAGCTAAAATATGACTCCAACAATGACATTTTCATGTTTTTATCAAGTCTGAAAAAGTATAAAATACAACTTGTTACTTCATCGTCGTTACATTTAAAACCTGTCGCTGCACAAGAGACGCACGTAAAACCCATTTCTCGAAATAACATAGAAAAATAATCAAAAAATATGCTTTAAAACCTAATTAGGGTTCTAAAAAGTTATAAAATGCCAAATATGGTAAAAAATAAATTACTTTTCACTTTTACCTCTTATGAGCAATTTGTTACCCTTTTTCACTGCGATTTTGTGGCATTGACAACAGGCAATCTGGAAGACCAATCTTGAATCTGTTAATTCCAGGTAAGAGCTAACATCCTTCCCTGCATTTTGATTGTACTTTCATTACCTGCAACCCCAAATTTGTAAATCTATGGGGGGAATTTGCAAAAACTAGGACGTGGCAGTTAGGGCGGGTATCAGGCACGGACCCGTGCCAATCGTCCTAAAATTTGAATTGGGGCACGCCAATTGGCGTGACCGTTTCTAAAATAGTCACGCCAACCACGACAGTCAATTTTAGCATGTAATTTCAAACAAGGAGGCCCAAATTAATGATTCAAAAGCTTTGGATTTGGCTAATGACAGTCATATGAACGTTTTTACAGGTCTGAAAATCCAAAATGGTGATCGAATAGAAAGAACGAGAACATAGTGAAGAAGATGAGGAAGCCATGGGAAATAGAAGATGCATTGAAGCTATCAGAGATTGCGGGCTCAAGAAATTATTTATGACACCATGTCTTAGAGCTCAACCAGAGCTGTTGCAATACTTGATCAGTGTCTGGGACGTTGATCAATAAAACTTCATTATTCATGACAAAGAACTTGAGATTGAATTCTCAGATGTTTATTTTATAACCGAACTGTCACAGAGGGGGTCAGTACCAATCCTGACCGACACCCGACCCTCAATGGAGAACATGATTATGGTTATTGACAGGGTGTGCCCAAGGGCAAGGAAAGGATTAGGAAGAGGAAAAGTGGACATCCAAACTATTCTGGATTTGGCACTAAAGGTAGTTTTGCACACCATCACACGAGCTACAGGATTGTAGACGTTGCACGAGGCCACAAAGACATAGCTACTTCTTGATGTAGATTGCATGGCACTGACCCTCTACAACTTGGTAGAGGCGGTAGCAATCAACATGAAGCGTCAACTAACAAAATGCAAGAAAACCAAGCTGAAGCAGTTTGGCTATGGGTCCATATTGATATCGTTAATCTTGGAACGACTACCAATAATCCAGCGTCAGTAGGTGATAGTTTCGACACCACCAGCCTAGGAGCCACAGATGGCCCGTTGGGGAGCTTTGATGTCAAGGTTAGGGGGCGGTCAATATATTTCTTGGAGACCGGAGTTCTTTGAGTGGCTCCACTGACAGCTGATTGTCATGGAGGATTGGCCCTACTCTAGCACAGATTTCACGGGTGATGTAGATCTCTCGCTCCCAGAAGGAGAGAATTGGGATGAAGTACTAGGTAAGAATCATTTTTTATTTTGATGAGTTTTATGATTTTTTTTGTTATGCGTGTTCTGACATTAATCCATGTAATTGCAGATGTTGGCCCAAAGGGAATCTCCCGTGGGATCTCGGACTACACGAGATTTTATGATGTTCCTCGTGCATACCATAGACACACTAGAGGGGTGTCAAACTGTGTCCACCACTTGCTGAGGCAGCTTGTATGGGTCATGACGTGTTATCATGAGCATCATGCCGAGTAGACACCTAGGTTTTATTTTTGCATATTTTTTATATCTCAGGATGTAACCAAAACATACATATTTTTTGAGCTTATGATGAACATGGATGCAAACACTCAATATATATATATATATATATATATATATATATATATATATATATATATATATATATATATTCCTATATGGATCTTTTCATGTGATGATGATTTTTTACAAATTACACAAATTTCTATCTAATACAATGTTAGCTACCGTATCAGTTAATGCATTCATTCGTCTAGGAATATGTTGATATGTAATGTAATCAAAATGTATTTCCAATAAACGAACACGCAAATACAACCTTAAGATATGAGGGTTTCTAACAGAATAATGTCCATTAAGTTGAAGAACAACAAGCTGTGAGTCTAGGTTAACAATCAATGCACGAATGTCGAGGGTAATAGCCTCGGTTAATAGTTCAATCACAGCACTATATTCAGTGACATTGTTTGTAGATCGTCTTAGACAGATACCTTGAAGGTCTATCAACTCACCAGCAGGATCATAAATCACCCAGGCTACTGAAGACAGGTTCCGGGTACTACGAGAAGCACCATCTGCGAAACCAAGATAAGTGGTAATAGACATCTGCACAATAAGCAATGTTCCAATAATCAGGAAAATTCTCGCACAGCACACCAAGCCAAAAAATGTACAAAAATTAAAAGAACACCTATGTACACAAAACATGCACAAATGATTCATGCATAGTATTTTTTAAGATACAACCCATTTCTGGGTTGATCCAGAGGATGACATTCATAATCAATAAGCTCATAAGCCCCATTCCGCAAAACACGTTTAACAATGTAGGGCCCATGCCACATGGGTTTAAATTTTCCTGCCCCTAGCTTATTGTGAGCTTGGTCGTACAGGAGGACGAGGTCTCCTTCTATGAAGGAACGAGGGGAAACCAACTGGTAAAAATGAGCTTTGACCCGCTTTTTATGTGCTTCAATGACCAGAGTTGCAAAGCAGCGAGTTTCATCCAACCTTTTTAAGTAGAGAAGATGCTCTTCTTCTGGTGAAGTATTTAGCAGCAATTCAAAAACTATTTTGAGCGAAGGTATTTCACATTCAATCAGAAGGGTAGCTTCCAGACCGTAAACAAGATGAAATGGAGTGAATCTAGTTGCATCCTTTATTGAGGTTCGGTATGCCCAAAGAGTTGAAAATAACATGAGATTCCAATTTTTTTTGTGCATCCAAATCGTACGTTGAAGCATAGTGACAATAAATTTGTTCACGGCTTCAACCTGGCCATTGGCCTGAGGGTAGTACAGTGTTGAGTTGTCGTGACGCAGACCAAACTTGGAAGTAAACTTCGCCACCATGTAATTTCGAAAATGGGAACCATGATCAGTAACAATGGCTTTAGGGACACCAAACCTAGAGACGACATGGTTGAATAGAAACCGTGTTGCTGTCTTACCGTCAGCCGTAAGTATAGGCATTGTTTCGGCCCATTTGGTGAAGTAGTCAATGGCTACGATGATATAAGCATGCCCCCGGCCGACTGAGGGTTACACATCATAAAATTGATGCCCCACTTTGCAAAGGGACCAAAAGTAATGACAAGGTGGAGATGGGAAGGTGGCGTGCACATCTTGTGCTGATAGATCTGGAAATCATGGCACTGACGAACATCAATAATGCAGTCTTTGAAGATGGTGGGCCAGAAATACCCAGCATGAAGAATTTTTTGTGCAGTAGCATAACTAGACATGTGATCGCCACAGGCAGCACTGTGACAATCATTTAAAGCTTTTTCATCCTCCTCGAGAGTCAAACACCGACGGAGAATGGAATCTGTTAGCCACCAATAAAATTTGTCATATCAAATGGTGGCTAAAACGTTTTTGGAGCCTTCAAGAAACAGGTTTTATTGCTAAAAGTGTTATCTCTTGAAGACTCATGGAGACATCATGCCTTTTGTCCAAATCTTCAATGTTGTTTCCATTTTAAACTCAGAAATTCTGTTGATTCCATAGAGAAAATACTACTGCAAAATCCATTTTTCCCTTCCCTCCACCTCAAAACTAACCTTCATTTTGCCTCCTCTTTTCCTCATAAACTTACTCTATTTTTCCTTTTGTTCCATTTCCCCCTTCATAAAATCCCCTTTACAGAGTTTAAAACTCGTTTTTGAACTCTGCTGAAACCCCCAAATCCATTGAAAAACTTGGAAAATTTCATAAAAAATACATTTTTGTATTACAGACTTAAGCCCTTTTGGGCTAAGTCTTAAACCACTTCCCCATTATATGCCTTGGTGCTGGAACCAAGTGCTAAATCATTTAAGCGCTTATCGCATCGGAAAAATCAGAGCGCACAAGTCATTTTCTTATGTGAAAGCCTCCAATGCGATTAAGCCCTTTGTACATAACTCATCTCCGATCCATCATTTTCCTTTGTAAATCAAAAAACCCACTTTTCCCTAAGTTTGTTCTAAACGCGCCCAAATAATGTTTTTTAAATGTAAAAATGGGTAGATTGAAAAGCCCGCATCAAAAGTTCCGATGTGATTGAAGCCCATTATATAAACTTTGCTTCCCCCGCTTTACTCCATATAACTTCACCCGGGACCAAGAGTTAAAGTCCCAAGCGCCAATCGCATCGCAAATTTTTTGTCGAGTGCGTTAACATAATGCCGCTCCCGATTGGTCAACCCTTGATGAGTTCTCTGCCGTCGATCTGATCTGCAGATCGACGGTCTGTAGTTAATTGCATCGGCGCCTCCCGAGCTTCTTCCCCCGCCGATTGCATCCCTCTGATTGCATCTGGACTGTCCACGTGTCTAGATCGGATAGTCCAGATTGCATTCCCTGACTTTGGTTATAATGCATGTGCTCCACGTTATAAATGTTTTTTGGGCCACTCATAGCTGTTGATCTCTGCAGATCAACGGCCCTCATTAACCTTTTCTCCGCCTCCGTATTATTTCGTTCATACCCCATATTCAATCCTGGCCGTCAATCTGTTCCATCCAACGGCCCATATTAACCCGACAGGCCTGCCTCCTGTGGGTCCTGCTTTCTTCGAGATTCAATCTCAGCCGTCCAGATCTTAGATCAACGACCCACAATAAAACTGCTCCCCTTGCTTCTACCCGTGCATCTACCTCATATCGCATTCACTTCCCCACCGTCAAATCTGAGGCCCTTGATCTGACAGCCCACATTATGTATCGCATAACTTTTAGCGCGAAAGATAAATTCCCAAAGGCCGTGCGATATAAGTGGTTTTGAAAGGCCACCTGTCAGGCGGGAATGCATATCACGTTCAAAAAGGAAAAATCGCCTCCCCACCCTTTCGTTGCGCGAAAAAAATGTTTTGCCACCAAAACCACTTTCCCTCTTTTCCATTGTGTGTTATCGCGCGTGCCCTCCACTGTTGATCTCTGCAGATCAACAGCTTGGATCTAAACCTCCATTTACATATCTCACTCCGCCTCTACCAAAGGGTTTTCAACATACAATATCCACCGTTGATCTCGTTGGGTGGATCTCATCTGACGACTCATATTCATCCCAAAGCCCCAATTTCATTTCCTCCGTATTTTACCCCCGCAAAAGGAAGTTTCGCCTATTTCCTTTATTTTTCTTCCATTTCTTTATAAAGTGACTCATTCACTTTTGTGTGACCACAATTGATCCCCACCATTGATCTCTGCGCTATCGACGGTTCTGAATAAACGCAGGATTTCATAATATTTTTGTATTTTGCAGGTTTCGAAGGATTTTCCGATTATTTTAAAAATAAATAAATGATAAAGTCGAGGGTGATGATCCTCGAAGCTTTGCTTATTAAAAGGAAGATAATTCCAAAGGTTCTATTGCACGTTTCATCAATGCTTCATGGGCATTGATTCCATATGAGCCCCGTACGGCCCTACACATCAACAAGACACACAGCAATGCATAAAATAATTAAAAGAGTATCAGTGTCGAAGACAAAATACAGTAGAACAGAGGATTGAAGAGAGTTTTGGGATTACAGCTAAGATTGATTATCAAAATTCCTAATCCTCCAAATTAAAACATAGTTAAAGAAAATCATAAGTGTTTATCAGATAGAAAGATCTCCACTGCCACAACAGAGGCCAATCGATTCCTCTCAGCTACCACAAAGCCACCTGTTGCCTCAAAGCATTCAAACATAGGGCGAAGTTATTGATCAAAGAAAAGATATTTGCCTCAGCGCAGCTAAACAGTTAATTCTGCTAAAGGGACTTAATGTAAAAATATCAGCAGAGTTACTATAACATGAAACAGAGCCTTAAATTCAACAAAATCTCCCACCGAGATTAATTCATAAATGTAAATCAATTAATACAGAGAGAACATATGAAAACTTCTCCATTGATCCCCTCAAAGGTCGAGAAGCCTTAAGTCTGTATTAATTGACCTGGGAGATCTTTTATCCTCTCCCACCTCCTCATTCCTTCTATAAATACTCCTGTAGAAGATGAGAAAATTTTGGTTGCTGAACTTTGAAATATACTTGAGCTTGAGACTTCTACTTGTAAAAAGTGTTCACTGGCTCTTGAAGCTCTGCTTGTGATAGAATAGTTAGTCTGAGAAGTGAAAATGATTTCTAACCTGAAACACTGGACTTAATGTTGTAACTGGTTTGAAGCATCAATACAAGTTGATTTATGGGATCCTGTTCTATGTCGACGGTGATGTTATTTCTTATTGTAAATTGTTATTTTGTTTCCATTTTCTCTTTGTTCATTTTCTCTGATAAAGAACAGCAAGCATAGAGTTAGGATTTACTGTACATCAGTACCCTTCTCTTACTGATAAGCTTTATCTTAATGTTTTCTTCCAAATTTTGTTATTTAGGAATGATTTAATTCAGTTCAAGCAGTTAGGAATGTTGGCGTTCCCTCATCCTATTGTTTAGCTAAATATTATTCTTGAATGTTATTTTCAGTTTATGTTAAGTAGAGAGGAACTAAGGAAGATATGGTGAGCCCTGGTCCTAGTTTTATCCCAAAAGACTATCTGAAAGTTTCCCTTGAAATGTGTTGAAAGCTGGATAGTTTCAAAGTACTTACCAGATCTTAGACCATTCTTTGTTATCTTTTTGTTTGTCTTGAAAGTATACCAAGTAAAGCATAGCTAGGAGAGGTTTTGTGGTGAGCCCGGCCCGCTAGTTTCTTCTCCAACAGTTGCCTTTTAAGTTTCCCTTGTGTTTTTGAATGTTTTTCTATTGAAAGTGTATCAAAGGTTGGCTAGTTTCGAAGTACTTACGAGATCCTGGACTACTTTTATGTCTTTCTCAAGTGTATGTCAAAAGCTGGCTAGTTTCAAAGTACTTACCAGATCTTGGGCCGCTCTTTGTTCTTCATTTGTTTAATTCCCCTTCTTATTGTATCATTTCATTCCATAAATCAAAATTTAAAGAGATCCTTAGACATAGATGACTTGCCCCATGGACCACTCTTGAACCTGATTGTTTCAATTAAACCCTATTATGACTCCATAGCCCAATGGACTAAAACCTGTAATTATCTATCTTTTTGGCCGAAGCTTGTTCTATTTTCTTGAAACTTCTCACCTTTGAAACTCGTTGCATTTAGAACTTTCCCCTCAAACAATAATCATGCTCAACCATCCAAAACAAAAAAAAAACCCTCAGCCTTCATAACTAGCCTAATATCATCACCCAAAAGCTTTAAAGATAAATCCATCTTTGCAATTATTGGAGAGATCCCTCTCCAAATTCAGGAGGGCTAGATCCTAGAATCCCAAAGTGGTTGAAACGGTGTTTCTCCCTACGGTCGGACTTTTGGAAATCTTGCTGATTACAGGGAGCTAACATTTCTGGCGACTCCACTAGGAAACTAAGTCAAATTTTCATCTTGGGTTCCCTTCAAACTTCATAAAACCTTGTGAGTAAAAAGCAACCTTTCAAGCACTACCAAGTGATGGTAATCATGATGAAAACTTGTTTAAATCAGTGACAAACTAGGCAAACCCTAGGATTATCATAAGATTTTATCTAACCTTGAAAGATCAGCTGGCTTAGCCATAAGAGTAGATTGTCTTTGTCTCATAACTGTAGCTAAGTTGTGAAATAGATTTAGGACACTCTTAGAAACCACACAACTAAAAAATAACTCAGAAAACCCAAAAATATTTCAGATTGGAATTCAATAAACATGGTGGTGGACCATAAAACCGTTTACCTCCAAAAGAGCTAAAAGCCTCCACTTGGCGACTCCACAATCCTTAACAGACCTTAAGACTCCACTGGGAAGAACCCTTGTCATTATAACATTTTTTTTTAAACTCAGTTAGAGGATTGTAGGATTAATATTTGTATAAAACAAATTAGTTAACCTCTCAAATATTGTCATATTTGGTTGAACTTTTCTTGTTTATTTGGGTCTAAAAAACACAGCATAGTGGCTCCTAGAAAGATTCATACTAGAGCCTATCCTAACCCAGATCCACCTGAGATAGTTGATAACCTAGAAAGTATCCTTAGGAAGTCTCCTAAGATAAATTTTTCAACTGTTTTCAGATCACCCTTGAGAGCTAATTCAGTTCCTGAAAATATTTCAGCTCTACAACAATCACAAGTTGACTTAGTAAATCCATTTAGAACTAGGTCGCTTGATGATATAATTCAGCTAGATTCTGAGTCTTCAATTTCATCTCCAGAAACAAGTGAACATCCTAGTAGTAGAGAAACAACACCACCTGATTTCCACTTCCTTCACAATTTAGGTGTCTCTCATCCAAGATCAACTCAGCAATATACTACTGCTCCATCCACATCTCTTCATCCTACATCCACTGTCCAAACCACTCCACTCCAACCCACTTTACTTTTTGTTAATCCACCTCTTGTAAATCCACCTCCATCACATATCATGGCAGCATGGTATGCTCCCTTAGTCCTTCCTGTACCACTAGTCAATTTTCCACAGGACTATCAGTCTAAAATTCCATTATATTATAATAGTAACGTTACAACTGCATCACAACATGTGGATAAGATGAATGACTAATTTGACAGAAATGAAATTGATGATGAATATGTCAAATTAAGACTATTTGCTCAGAGTCCGGGGGGAGAAGTAAGGAAATGGTTTAAAGGCTTAACCCCCCATAGTATCAATGATCTCCAAACCTTCCATCAGACATTCTTAAACAAATGGGAAGTAAAGAAGAATCCTCTCCAAATCCTCTCTGATTACAAGAACCTCCACAGAAAAACTGGGGAAAGTGTACAAGCCTACTGCACTAGATTTAACAGTGTGTATAATGCACTCCCCCCAAATCTAAATCCTCCACAAGGCTCAGCATTAAACAATTTTCCTGAAGTTTTTGACCCCGAGATGGCCTATCAACTGAGAGAGAGAGAGATCCTGCAACTCTTGAAGATATGCAAAAAGGAGCTCTTGTTGTGGAAGTTAATTTAATGGAGAAGAGAGCAAGAATGAATATGAAAAGAAAGTTTCCTGTAGAGAGGAAACTACACCTTCTACTTCAAGCTCAAATATGGAAAGAATGATGGAGGAGATGATGAAGAGAATGAGCATCTTTGAGAGAGCACAAGCAAGTCAAAACCAAACTGCTCCTCAAAACAGAAACCAGAATCAAAATCAGAATTTTAGAAGGAACCAACCTCCAAACAGACCTAGGGAAGATGATCAACAGATCACTCCTCCCTTTCATCAAAATTACGTAAGTGAGGTTGAGGAAACAGATGAAATAATAGAGGAAGATGATATCAACATGCTAGGAGTAGATAATGATGACTTTGAGATTCATTATGATAGAAGACAAGGTCTTTATACACCCTATGATGACAAAAGAGATGATGATGAAAATTATTATCAAGACATAGAAAATGTCATCATTGAATCTCAAAGAGAATATGATCTTAGAAGTAAAACCAATCAAGAGACTCCCGACACCAAAACCTCTAACAAATCTTCACAAAACAGCACTGTAAACAAGCCTAAAATTGTCAAATAGAGGAAAAAAATAGTAGCTACAAATTCTGATAAAGGTAAAGAGAAAGGCACTCAAAACAGTACAAAACAGAGTGCAAACCTTAGCAGTACTAACACTTCAGCTAGTACTCCTGTGAAAACAATTTTTTCAAATGTAAATAGAACAAATCAGCAAGATGATGTTGCTGATAGTGTGGCAGTTAATAAGGCTGAGACAAGTACTTCAAAAAGTCAAATTCCTTTCAGCCTGGAGCAGGAAATTTCAAAGATTAAAATCTCCGTTCCCTTGACTGAGTTAGCTGCCCAGAATGCATATAGGACCCAAATTTTAAAGGCTTTAAATATATAAGAGAATAATGACACAGTCAATCTTAACGATGACCAACCAGAGCTTATTTTTGGTCCTAAGATTGAAGGTAAGTATCAAGAGGGACATGTTCCTCCCTTTTATGTGAGTTTAAACGTTCATGACAAGATTTTACACAATGATATGCATGATTCCGGGGCTTCTCATAATTTAATGACAAAAGCTGTAATGGAGAGCCTTGGACTAGAAATCACCAGACCTTATAAAGACCTTTACTCCTTTGACTCAAGCAGAGTTAAATGTTTAGGATTGATAAAGGACCTCTACGTTAACTTAGCCCAGATTCCAGCTAAATGTTTGGTTATGGATATAGTTGTGGCTGATGTTCCCCCAAAGTATGGAATGTTATTATCTAGGTCTTAGGGAGGCTAAGTTACAAGGAACTATGCATATGGACATGACCTATGCAACCATCCCTGTTTTTAATCAAACAAGAAGACTTTACAGGGAGTCCCATATGCAATACACAGTTACAAGCCAAGACAAACCTCAAAAATCTCCTCTGTATTCTGTAAATACAGGCCTTGATTCTTTTATCCTGTTTAATGATGAAACACTTAGTGAAAAGGTGACTTTAAATGAATTAATGTTCGATAGAGAGGAAGAAGAACACAACACAGAACTGTCAAAACAGTTCGCTGAACCTTTAAACTTTAGCGAACCAAACATAGGTCTTGAGCTGCAAGTCATGTGTCCTTTTCTTTTAAACCTTGACATTCAATAAATCATCCCTCAATACATTGAAAAACTAGAGGATTTAAAATAGATTTGACTAAGTGTTGATATGCCACAACAATCCGAAATCACTTTAGTTGAAGAGGACAACCACCAAATAGATGAAACTGAAAATAGTCCTTTGTGGAGTATGTATTTTGACGGGTCATGCACTAGAACTAACGCTGGTGCAGGTGTCTGTATTTTCAACACTGAAAACAACCACACAAAAAGCATTTCCTATAGATTAAACTTTCAGTGTTATAATAACATAGCAGAATATGAATCCCTACTTTTAGGCTTGTATTTGTTGAAAAAATTAGGAGCCAAAAGAATTAATGCATATGGGGATTTTGAGTTAATAATCAGGCAGGTCAATGGGGATACAACGCAAATCACCCAAGACTTAGGGCCTATCGAAATGACATCGTGGACCTTTTAAAAACTTTTCAGGAGTACCAAATAATTTTTGTCCCAAGAAAAAGAAATATTTCAGCCCAGAGCCTAGCCTTTGTAGCTAGAACATGCTTAACACCATATGAAACCCAAGATTGCACAACTCAGATTAAATTCAGACCAGCCGTTCCTGATAACGAAAAGTATTGGCAAGTATTCGATGGAGACAAAAAAATAGAAGACTTCATGCAATTCAGAAATGAATTCAAACTACATAGTTCGGATTCAGATTATGATACAGACTGCAACAGTGAAGAAAATTTTCTTGGTGAAGAAGAACTGTCTCCTGAACTTGCTGATATAAATCTGTTGACTAGCAAACCTGAAAATAAAACAGGACCGACTGTAGAGTTAGAAACAGAGGAGTTAGAAATCCTGCAGTCTAAAGATCAGAGTGTGCCTAAGGGTCTGGCCCCTTTAGAAGATTTGTTCAATTTTAACGATGTGGCCAAGAAGCCAAAATTGAAACCTGTAGAGACTGAATTGGAAGAGTGCAATATAGGCAGTAAACTTAAACCTATGATGATCAAACTGTCTAAGACTTTACCAACTCGCATTAAACTCAAATACTTAGAGATGTTTAAAGAATTTTCTGATGTTTTTGCGTGGAGTTACAAATATCATAAATCCTATGACACTGAGATAATACAGCACAAAATCCCTCTCAAGGAAAACCAAAAACCATTCAAACAGAAACTGCGCAGAATTAGCCCTGTTTAGTTGCCTTCGGTTGAGAAGGAGATAAAGAAAATGTATGAAGCTGGTATTATTGTCCCTATTAGATATTCTGAGTGGGTGTTTAATCTGGTGTTTGTTAGGAAGAAAACAGGAGAGATAAGGCTTTGTATAGACTTTAGAGACTTGAACAAAGCTTCATTAAAAGACAAATACCCTTTACCTAAGATGGATCATATTTTACAAAGGGTAGTTGGGTCTAGAATAATTTCTTTACTTGATGGCTACTCAGGGTACAATCAGATCTTATTCCACCCTGATGATCCATTAAAGACAACGTTTACTACGCCTTGGGGCACTTTTATGTATGTGAAAATTCCTTTTGGTCTAATGAATGCTGGTGCAACTTTTCAGAGAGCCATGGACATAGCATTCTCCGAAGAACTGGGCTACTTCATCATTATATACCTTGATGATGTTACTATTTTTTCAAAGACAGATGAAGAGCACTTAGAACATTTGAGAAAATTTTTCGATAAATTCAGAAAGTTTGGGATATCCTTAAACCCTAATAAGACACTATTCGGTCTCCAAGAAGGTAAAATTCTTGGGCACATTATTTCTGAAGAGGGTATTAAGATGGATCCGAAGAGGATTGAGGCCATATTGCAGATCTCTCATCCTCAAAACATCAAGGAGTTGCAATATTTCATTGGAAAGATTAACTTCTTGAGAAGGTTCATCCCCAACTTGGCTGAGCTCCTTAGAAATATAACAAACATGTTGAAGAAGGAGCAAGGGGTAAAATGGACCTTGGAAGCAAAGAAGTCCTTTGAGCTGGTGAAACAAGTGTTAACCAAAACACCAGTTCTAATCAGTCCTGATTTTTCAAAAGATTTTTATATTTTTTCATTTGCATCAGAACATACAATAGTTGTTGTCTTTTTACAGAAAAATCCACAAGGACAAGAGCAGCCTATTGCATTCTTTAGCAAGGCTTTGAGGGATGCCCCTCTGAAGTATAACATTATGGAAAAGAAAACTTTTGCTTTGGTTAAAGCTTTAAAATACTTCAGAGTATACATCTTGCACTCACACATCATTGCCTTTGTTCCAAATTCAGTTGTGAAAGACATTCTAACACAGGACCCAGATGGTAAGAGAGGTAAGTGGATAGCTGTTATTCTTGAATATGATTTAGAGATAAATCCCACTAAACTCATCAAAGGAAAAGTTCTATCTAGATTGATGGTTGAATCCAATTTTGAAGTTCTTGATATTAACATTATTAATGCTTTAGATGACCAAGAGGAAATCTCGACTCCCATTGTTGAAAACCATTTTATGAATTCCTCTTGGTATGCTGATATTCTTTATGTATTTCTTAAATTGAATACACCTCCTGGTTTGACAAAAACAAAGGCAAGGTTTTTGAAATTGAAATCTATAAACTGTTCCATTATAGATAGATGTCTTTATTGGAAAAAATCAAGTGGGATATTGCTTAAATTTTGCCTGATTTTGATGCAGAGAAGGTTAAGCACGAGTTCCATGAAGCAGGGTGTGGAGGCCATTTATACTGGAAGACAACAGCCAACAAAATCTTGAGGGTTGGTTACTATTGGCCTACTCTCTTTCTTGATGTACACAAGATGATCATTGCCTGTCGTAAATGTCAACTTTTTGAAGGAAAAAGGAAGTTGCTACCCTTATCTCTGCACCCAATCATTGTTGAAGCCCCTTTTCAACTGTGGGGACTTGTCTTCATAGGAGAAATCCCTCCACCATCTTCTGCCCAGCATAGATGGATTCTCACTGCCACAGGCTACTTCACTAAATGGATAGAAGCTATTCCTTATAGGAAAGCCAATGATTTTGTCATTATAAAATTCATGGAGACTAATATTCTCTCTAGATTTGGCTGTCCTACCAAGATCATCACTGATAATGCAGCAGCATTTGGATCAAGGAAGATGGTTTAATTCTGTCACAAGTATCAGATAATATTGGGGCATTCCACGACCTATTACCCACAAAGTAATGGACTTGCAGAATCCTCAAACAAATGTTTAGTGAAAATAATCAAGAAGTTGTTGGAGGACAACAAAAAGTCTTGGCACACAAATCTTGTGCATGCACTTTGGGCTGACAGATTGACTTTGAAGAAATCTATTGGTATGTCACCCTACCAGCTTGTGTATGGCACTGATGCAATTTTTCCAACTAGCCTTGGTGTGCCAGTCATGAAGTTGATTCAAGAGGTTCAGTCTGAAGATAATGACATGATCAAAAGAATAAATCAGACTATCCACCTTCAGCAAACCAGAGAGGAGGTTTATAACAAAGCATTACTAAAGCAGGACATCATTAAAAATCTTTTTGACAGAAGAACAAAGGCCAGCAATTTCAATGTTGGAGACAAATTTTTAAAGTGGGACTCAAGGAGGGAAGACAAGGGCAAGCATGGAAAATTTGACAACTTATGGCTTGGCCCTTACTTCATTCATTTAGCTGCTGGTAATAATGCCTATTTCTTATAACAGTTGAATGAAGCAGAATTGTTTGGGGGTCCTGTCGATGGCAGGATGCTCAAGCATTACTTCTCTTGATCCATGTCATGTTTTGAAAGCCTTTTTATCTTTTTCCATTATAATTATTTCATCCACCATTGTATTCAAAGTTAGAAAAATCAAAAATACAAAAACAGCAAAAGAAAGAAAAGAGGGCAGATTGTAAAAACAATAAAGGTACATTCCCATACCAACGAAAAGAGAAACAAATCTGAAAGTGTGTAAGCTTAAATACCACTCCTAAAAAACACACTTCTAGTTAGTCAAACAGCCTAATATTGAGTAATTAGTTTTAAATTTACTGCTGATAGGATAGTGAATTCAATTTGCCAAACTATTTAATCGTGGCTTATTAGTAGATAGATTAGGATAGAAATTAAAGGTTCAAACATGCTCAAAATTTGAACCTAACTTTTCAAAAGAGAGATGACTCAAATCTGTTTATTCTTTGAGTCAAGAACAGAGGTAAAAACTGGTTCTAATTAGATCAAAATCTGAACCAGAGAACAAAGGAAAACAGCTCAAACAAAAGTCAAAACAGAGTTGTAAAAAGATGAAGGAAGTGCTATAAGCTTTCAGATCTTAAGCCTTCCATTTTGTTTTAAATTTTCTGCAAAATAATGTCTATATTGAGCTTGTTTTTTATGTCATAGCTCAACATCAAGTTAGACTGTTCAATCCTGACTTGTATGTTTTTAAATTTCTGTTTTAGAAATTAGAGAATAAAAATCTGTTAGACTGTTTAATCCTAATAGATTGGTAGATTAGGTAGAGAAACATATGAACTCAATTGTTTAATCTGAGTTCATGGAGAAATAAGGAGTAGAAATAGATTAGATTTTTTTCTTTCAAAAGAATAAAATTTTGTGAAAAAATTTTGCCAATCCAAGTGCACTCTAAAGAAGAAAAAATGTTAGATCAGTAGGATTGGGTAGGTAGAACGCTTGTTGATGAAGATCCATTGTTTTCCATGGCTGCTAACATATTATTAGAGCAAGAAGATCATCCAAGCAAAGAAATCATCCCAATGGATGAGGCACTGATCAACCTCCCAGAGAATGCAAGTCTGAAGTTCTTGATGCCTTCAAGAAGGCACCATCCCCAAGTGGAGCCACGGTTAGCCACCAATAAAATTTGTCATATCAAATGGTGGCTAAAAAAATTTTGGAGCCTTCAAGAAACAGTTTTTATTGCTAAAAGTGTTATCTCTTGAAGACTCATGGAGACATCATGCCTTTTTTCCAATTCTTCACTGCTGTTTCCATTTTGAACTCAGAAATTCTGCTGATTCCATAGAGAAAATATTGCTGCAAAATCCATTTTTCCCTTCCCTCCACCTCAAAACTAACCTTCATTTTGCCTCCTCTTTTCCTCATAAACTTCCTCTATTTTTCCTTTTGTTCCATTTCCCCCTTCATAAAATCCCCTTTACATAGTTTAAAACTCCTTTTTGAACTTTGCCGAAACCCCCAAATTCATTGAAAAACTTGGAAAATTTCATAAAAAATATGTTTTTGTATTACAGACTTAAGCCCTTTTGGGCTAAGTCTTAAACCACTTCCCCATTATATGCCTTGGTGCTGGAACCAAGCGCTAAATCATTTAAGCGCTTATCACATCGGAAAAATCAGAGTGCACAATTCATTTTCTTATGTGAAAGCCTTCAATGCGATTAAGCCCTTTGTACATAACTCATCTCCAATCCATCATTTTCCTTTGTAAATCAAAAAACCCACTTTTCCCTAAGTTTGGTCTAAACGCGCCCAAACAATGTTTTTTAAATGTAAAAATGGGTAGATTGAAAAGCCCGCATCAAAATTTTTGATGTGATTGAAGCCCATTATATAAACTCCACTTCCCCCGCTTTAATCCATATAACTTCGCCCGGGACCAAGAGTTAAAGTCCCAAGCGCCAATCGCATCGCAAATTTTTTTTCGAGTGCGTTAACATAATGCCACTCCCGATTGGTCAACCCTTGATGAGTTCTCTGTCGTCGATCTGATCTGCAGATCGACGGTCCACAGTTAATAGCATCGGCGCCTTCCGAGCTTCTTCTCCTACCGATCGCATCCCTCCGATTGCATCTGGACCATCCAGGTGTCCAGATCGGACAGTCCAGATCGCATTCCCCGACTTTAGTTATAATCCATGCACTCCATGTTATAAATGTTTTTTGGGCCACTCATAGCCGTTGATCTCTGCAGATCAACGGCCCTCATTAACCTTTTCTCCGCCTCCGTATTATTTCGTTCATACCCCAGATTCAATCCTGGCCGTCGATCTGTTCCATCCAATGGCCCATATTAACCTAACAGGCCTGCCTCCTATGGGTCCTACTTTCTTCGAGATTCAATCTTAGCCGTCCAGATCTTAGATCAATGGCCCACAATAAAACCGCTCCCCTTGCTTCTGCCCGTGCATCTACCTCATATCGCGTTCACTTCCCCACCGTCACATCTGAGGCCCTTGATCTGATGGCCCACATTACATATCGCGTAAATTTTAGCGCGAAAGATAAATTCCTAAAGGTCACGTGATATAAGTGGTTTTGAAAGGCCACGTGTCGGGCGGGAATGCATATCGCGTTCAAAAAGGCAAAACTGCCTCCCCACCCTTTCGTTGCGCGAAAACAATTGTTTTTCCACCAAAACCACTTTCCCTCTTTTCCATTGTGTGTTATCGCGCGCGCCCTCCACAAACCTCCATTTACATATCACCCTCCACCTCTACCAAAGGGTTTTCAACATACAATCTCCACCGTTGATCTCATTGGGTGGATCTCATCCGACGGCTCATATTCATCCCAAAGCCCCAATTTCATTTCCTTAGTATTTTATCCCCGCCAAAGGAAGTTTCACCTATTTCCTTTGTTTTTCTTCCATTTATTTATAAAGTGACGTATTCACTTTTGTGTGATCACAACTGATCCCACCGTTGATCTCTGCGCTATCGACATTTCTGACTTATTTCTTCCTCTGCTCTTCCTTTAACCTCTGCAAACAGATCTACACCGTTGGATGATGCCATCCAATGGCCACGCTCCTCCCCACACCCTCTAAAGCATTTTTTACCCAATAAACGTAGGATTTCATAATATTTTTTTATTTTGCAGGTTTCGAAGGATTTTCCCATTATTTAAAAAAAAGAAATGACAAATTCGAGGGTGACGATCCTCAGAGCTTTGTTTATTAAAAGGAAGATTATTCCATTTCATCAATTCTTCATGGGCATTGATGACATATGAGCCCTGTACGGCCCTACACACCAACAAGACACACAGCAATGCATAAAATAATCAAAAGAGTATCAGTGTCGAAGACAAAATACAGCAGAATAGAGGATTGAAGACAGTTTGGGGATTATGACTAAGATTGATGATCAAAATGCCTAATCCTCCAAATTAAAACATAGTTAAAGAAAATCATAAGTGTTTATCAGACAGAAAGGTCTCCACCACCATAACAGAGGCCAATTGATTCCTCTCAGCTATCACAAAGCCACCTTTTGCCTCAAAGCATTCAAACAGAGGCTGAAGTTATTGATTAGAGAAAATATATTTGCCTCAGCGTAGCCAAACAGTTAATTCTGCTAAAGCAACTTAATGTAAAAATATCAACAGTGTTACTATAACATTAAATAGAGCCTTAAAGTCAATAAAAGCTCCCGCTGAGCTTAATTCATAAATGTAAATAAATTAATACAAACAGAACATCTGAAAAATTCTCCATTGAGCCCCTCAAAGGTCGAGAAGCCTTAAGTCTATATTAATTGGCCTGGGAGATCTTTTATCCTCTCCCACCTCCTCATTCCTTCTATAAATACTCCTGTAGAAGATGAGAAAATGTTGGTTGCTGAACTTTGAAATATACTTGAGCTTGAGACTTCTACTTTTAAATAGTGTTCACTGGCTCTTGAAGCTCTGCTTGTGATAGAATAGTTAGTTTGAGAAGTGAACATGATTACTAACCTGAAACACTGGACTTAAAGTTGTAACTGGTTTGAAGCATCAATACAAGCTGATTTATGGGATCCTGGTCTATGTCGACGGTGATGTTATTTCTTATTGTAAATTGTTATTTTGTTTATGTTTTCACTTTGTTCATTTTCTCTGATAAATAACAGTAAGCATAGAGTTAGGATTTACTGTATATCAGTACCCTTCTTTGACTGATAAGCTTTATCTTAATGTTTTCTTCCAAATTGTGTTATTTAGGAATGATTTAATTCATTTCAAGCAGTTAGGAATGCTGGTGTTCCCTCATCCTACTGTTTAGCTAAATATTATTCTTGAATGTTATTTTCAGTTTATGTTAAGTAGAGAGGAACTAAGAAAGATATGGTGAGCCCTGGTCCTAGCTTTATCCCAAAATACTATCTGAAAGTTTCCCTTGAAATGTGTTGAAATCTGGATAGTTTCAAAGTACTTACTAGATCTTAGACCATTCTTTGTTATCTTTATGTTTGTCTTGAAAGTATACCAAGTAAAGCAGAGCTAGGAGAGGTTTTGTGGTGAGCCTGGCCTGCTAGTTTCTTCTCCAACAGTTTCCTTTTAAGTTTCCCTTATGTTTTTGAATGTTTTTCTATTGAAAGTGTATCAAAGGCTGGCTAGTTTTGAAGTACTTACCAGATCCTATATTACTTTTATGTCTTTCTCAAGCGTATGTCAAAATCTGGCTAGTTTCAAAGTACTTACCAAATCTTGGGCCGCTCTTTTTTCTTCATTTGTTTAAGTCCCCTTCTTATTGTATCATTTCATTCCATAAATCAAACTTTAAAGAGATCCTTAGACATATATGACTTGCCCCATGGACCACTCTTGAACCTGATTGTTTCAATTAAACCCTATTATGACTCCATAGCCCAATGGACTAAAACTTGCAATTATCTATCTTTTTGGCCGAAGCTTGTTCTATTTGCTTGCAACTTATCACCTTTGAAACTATTTGCATTTAGAACTTTCCCCTCAAACAATAATCATGCTCAACCATCCAAAACAAAACAAAAACCCTCGGCCTTCATAACTAGCCTAATATCATCACCCAAAAGCTTTAAAAATAAATCCATCTTTGCACTTATTGGAGAGATCCCTCTCCAGATTTAGGAGGGCTAGATCCTAGAATCCCAAAGTGGTTGAAACGGTGTTTCCCCCTGCGATCGGAATTTTTCCAATCTTGCTGATTATATGGAGCTAACAGAATCAACTCCGATTTGGTAGAGTGTATCTCCGACTATACGATAAGGTTGCAATTAATGACGGATGTGTTGGCGAGCATCCTTCATCAACTCAGTCGGAAGGTATAAATCTAAAGATATATGATGATATCACCGTACCAAGGATTGAGGGTGCTAATCAGAAAAATCGTGTCGTCTAGAATACGTTCCTCGAAACTAGACGGAGCGGAATCGGAAGGGAGAGAGAAAATTAAATCGACAAAGGCTAATGACTTCTTCGACTTGGCAGTAGTGAACTCCAAATCGAACTCTTGGAGGATGAAAATCCACTTCGAGTAATTTCCCCCAAGAAATTGACGATTCAATATATAAGTCATAAGGTTGCAGTCAGAAATCACAGTCACTATACGCAATAGAATATAGTGACGAAAACGTTGAACATCTTGAACAGCATCCAACGCCAACTTCTCGACATGTGCATATCACGTTTCAGTATCGAGAAGGTTACGAGACAGATAATAAATGAAATTCTAGTCACCATCATCATCGTCTTGTACCAAATACATGGCAATTGTGCTGAATGCAATGGCCAAATAGAGGGAATAATCGCGATGATAATTCAGAGGAGCATTGACAAGCAATTTCTTCAGTGCATCGAAGGACTTTTGGGCGATCTCATCCCAGAGGAATGGGATTCCTTGCTTCAGTAATCGCATAAAACCTTTAGCCACTTCAGCATAGTTAGGTATAAAATGGTGTAAGAAGTTAGCATTCCCATACAGACTCTGCAGCTGATGTAATGAGGATGGAGAGGGGAGATTAACGATAGCTTCAACTTTGAGTGGATTGATACAAATCCCATATTTGGAAATGATAAATCCTAACGTCTACCGGAGTCAACGCAAAAGACGCACTTATGCGGATTCAGCCGGATGTTATAGCGTCGACGGTAAAGAAAAATCTGACGGAGATGATCAGGATGGTCTTTACGCTTAGCTGAATGAGCCAGAAGGTCATCTAGATAAGGATCAACAATGTGCTTGATATCATGGAAAGCATATGACATTGCTCGCTGAAATGTAGTCCCGGCATTTTTCACACCGAAAGGGAGCTTTTTATAAGCGAAAGTACACCAAAAACAGATAAAGGCGGCCTTATGTTGATCATTCAGAAGAATGTTAATCTGGTTGTACCCAGAAAATCCGTCCATAAGGGAAAAAATATCACTCCCAGTAGAGTCATTAATAATTTGATCAATAAAAGGAGTAAGATAATTATATTTAGGGCAAGCATGGTTAATGTCATGGTAATCAACACAGACATGAATGGTACCCTATTTCTTATCCACAGGAACAATATTGGAAACCCATTATGTCAAGGGAATCTGATAAATAAAACCAGCTTTGAGAATTTTTTCAGCTTCTCCCTTAATAGCGGCAGCCTTTCTAGGGTGCACAGTATGAAGATGTTGGCGAACAGGATTCGCACCAGGATAGGTAGGAATCTCATGCACCACTATACTTGGATCGATGCCGGCCATTTCTTTTTAAGACCATGCAAAAACTTCGCGAAACTCGTGGAAAAGGCTAGTATAAACCTGAACTTCATCGGAAGAACAGGTCACCCCAATATGGATGTTCTCGACAATTCCCGGTTTGACGAAAATGTCGATAGGCATCGTTTGTGTGATATTACTCGTTACCTTCCATAAAAAATTCGTGTGTCAAAATAGGCATTTGAAGCAGAGGAGAAGGAACCTGAGAAGAAAAACTCTCAAGACACGTACACATGGCCCCAAAGCCAGGCATGAATGAGGAACGATGATGACTAACGTCCCAAGGAGGATCCTCGGGAGACATAGTTTCCACGATAGCTTCATCGGAGGGAAATATCTCTCTCAAGGGATCGGGTGAATCCAAATCTCTGAGCTAAGGGGATTGAGAATAAGTATCAAGAGACATGCCCAAAGGAGCATGATCAGGAGGCGAAGGATCAGAAGCTGAAACAAGCTCGCAATAATTAATCTCGATTGGACTTAACAACATTGAATCTCAAAATCAATCAATCTACTCGGGCGAAGGGATGATCCACGGATCGTCATACCTAGAGATCATATTAACATGAACAGTGTTAGGTGGAGGAAGAGGAAAAATATCCATGAGGGCAGGATCTTTGAAGAGACTCGGCCCTATGCTCTCATAAGGCGTAGCAATTTGATCTACGTACAAAACATTATTCTCAGAAGAAGAAGTGAAGAGCGACAATTGATCAATGGTAACGATATTTCCTTTGTGCAGAAATCACAAAACACGAAAGAGTGGACAGAATGCACAGCATGGTGTGGGTCCAACTACGACCGAGGAGAAGATTGTAATTGAGCTTGGCGTCAACTACTTCAACCTCGACGTTGACTATTTTCCCTTATATGGTAATTAGTAAACTAGCGAGAACACCAAGAGGTTTATATTCCCTTCCATCATATGCTTCTAGAGAATTTGGAGACGAATTCATAGATGGAGAACCAATAGCCTTCCAGCAAGCATATGACATGATGCACGCAGATGTACCCTCATCCACAACTGCTAGATGGATATTCAGTCCATTAATTCCAACTTGTATTATGAGCGCAAGCTGGTGAGGAAGACGTGGGACGAAATTCTCCAAGTTGAAAGTGATAAGGCTCGAATCAGCAGGATCAACCCCACTGATCATAGATAGAAAAGCCTTCCTTTGAGACGGACAACTCTGAAGTACTAATTTAGACATTTCAGATGGCGCCTGAGCCAAATCCTCAAAAATAGTGTAATGTTGAGTAGCACGGGCGTTAGGATTGTAAGAAGACATACGGAGTACACCTTTGGAAGGTGACCATACAAGGGGCTCAGTACTGGGCCTTTCAATCTGAAGAGGGCCAAAAGCAGGCGGAGGAGGAGGACCATTAGCGATCTCTTTCCCCACTGCCTGACACAGTTCGATATAATATTTTGACCGGGTAGCTATGGAAACAAATGCCAAATTTTTCATCATGAAAACCTGAGAGCCAAATGGGGCAGAGGACTGAGGTCGCTCTACCAACTGAGTCTGGTGTGACAGAAATGGTTCTTTGAGAACAACTGGAGTTCCTTGGGTGCCTTTGAGAAATCGACTCACTTCGGCCAGTCGAGGATAGTCCTTAGTGTAGTGCTCTTCATCACAAATCAAGCAAGGATACTTCAGTTTATGTTATGAACCATCATCAGCACGATATTTTTGAGAATATTATTTTGGGGTATCAGCTTTGGCCTTACCTTTACCCTTCTTTTTACCCTTGGAAGTTTTATCCACTGGATTGGCCTGAACGGCATTCATTTCCATGGTTTTACCATAATTCAGGGTTGGCTGAGAAGTAGTATCATTGGAAGAAGTAGATTTTTTCTTCTTAGGATTCAGAGGAGAAGACTTCCAAGAAGTCTGAGACACGGAACCAATGATACCGTCAACGGATGGCGTTGCTGGTGATTTGGACATTCCAAGTCTAGGAGAATCAGGCAAGAGATCGTACAACGTGCCGGATGGAGAGTACACAAGATCAAGGTATTGGGGATGAGCAATGGCCTATTCCTCAGTGGCACATGCCCCCATAGAAATGTCCTTAGCAATAGGACTGATGAAAGAGGTAGTAAACCAATAAGTTAGAAGCTTATCAGGAATCTCAAACTTGATGACACGACAATGACGCCTCCATTCATGAATATGATCTGAGATATGGGTAGCTCAATCTTGCTTCAAGGATGTGAGGAGATGTGTCTCGATTTCATATCGAACTGGTAACTAAAAGTGTGTGAGAAATTCCATGGCTAAAGAATTGAAATCTTGAAAGATGCCACGAGATAATTCGATGTACCACTTGGAAGCGGCACCAGTAAGAGTCTATTGGAAAAGATGGAGTCAGATAGAATCGTCAACCCAAGAGTTAGAGGAACACCAAATATGGTATGTCATAACATGCGCTTGGGGTTCTTATCCAGATTTGCCCTCAAATTTGGGACAATCACCAGGAATTTTGATTGGAACTGGAGGCCAATACAGGTTATGAAGGATCAGATCGTTCATCAACTTTGACACATCAGGAAGTTCTAACATAGCGAGAAATGGTAATTGAGGATTAAATGGAATTGGAGGTCATTGATAAAGAACAGTGTTAACATTCCACCCAGGTTGAGAGAAAATTTTCCCCCATATGTTTTGTCCCAGAGGATTCTGTCCATAGGGGTTATAAGCCTGATAGCTCTGCCCATACTGGGGTTGAAGACCGGGATACTAATTTGAGCATACCATTGAGGTCCCTGCTAAGCAACATGTGGATTTTGCTACGAAATTTAAGCATTACCTTGAGGTGGATTATACACCATCTCGGATTGACTTTGAGGGTAATAAATGAAACCTTGGGGCACACTATATACTGCCTGAAATTGACCTTAAGGAGGGTAAGTAGCGCCTTGAGGTTGAGAAGGTTGTCCCTGCGGAGCAAGTTGAATGGGTTGCTGAGCAAGTTGAACAGGTTGAATCGGCTGTTGATCAGGTTGAATGATTTGAACTAGCTGTTGAGCGGGTTGAGCAGTTTGAATCAGCTGCTGAGGTTGGGCAGGTTGTCCCTGCGGAGCAAGTTGGCCTGGATACTGAGGGCCACCGGGTTTCCCTTGTGGAAGAGGTTGGCCCAATGGTTGGGATGGACTAGGTTGCCCCTGAAAACTAGGTTGACCTAGAGCAGGACCGTAGGGTTGTCCTTGTTGTACAAAATCCTGGCCTTGCAGAACATAGGGTTGCTGCGATTGTACAAAAGGTTGTCCCTGTGGTGGATACATTTGCCCCCCAGGAACATAAGACGCTCCTGGTTGAAACTGAGGTTGACCAGACAGACCGTAAGGTTTTCCTTGTTGGACCAAAGGTTTTCCTTGTAAGGGTTGTCCTTGTGGACCGTAAGGCTATCCTTGAGGACCAAAGGTTTTTCCCTGCTAGACCAAGGTTGTCCCTGTAATGGTTGTCCTTGTAAGCCCGAGGGTTGTCCCTGTAAGAATGGTCCTTGATGAGAAACGGTCTGATAGGGATCGGCCGGAGGAAAATAAATAGCTTGATTAGGATCAATGGGAGGAAAATATACGGGATTACCGTAGACATCATAATGATGGGGAGGATTTCCAAGAGCTTGCGACTACTGAGAACCCTAAGGTGTGGAATTTTGCGGCTGAGAATCCAGAGAGGGAGCATATCGTTGCTGAATATCCAACATATATTCATCGAATGTATAAGTAGAAACCATAGGTGTAGTGCACGTAGGATGGTTTTCCACATCGTGAGGCTGCGATCCACTCATGGCAGGTCTAACAGGCAATGTGGGATGGATAAAGATAGACTTGCAAATAGTAGCAGACCCTGGCGACTGAGTCATGCTAACAACCAGTGGAGATGAAGCCACAAAAATGGTAGGTCGGACCGAGACAGATGTAACAGTGTTCAATGAGATGGGTGTCAAAGGTGACATTCCTAATGTAGGAAAAACTGAGCTTCTAGTGGGAGCCACTGTACTAGACTGTGCCATGGATGCCACACGAGAAATGATCTGACCCAAGGTACAATAACGAGGTGGAAGATACACCAATTGGGGGGAAGGTTGACTGGATACATACGGGAAAACTTCTGGGAAAAGCTGATATTCCCCTATAGAAACATGCATCTCTTCACTACCAACAGGACTAGAAGAATCCATATCTGACGAGGTCGTAAGATCGTCGAAAAGACGACGAGGAATAGGGGGTAAAGCAGTGGCTAATAATGGTGATCCCGAAGTGAGAGGAGGGAATTCTTCCTCGCTTCCAAAACAAGACCAAGCACCTTGAGATGACCAATTGAAATCAACTGATCCTTCAGAGGAGACCGGGTAGTGAGAGGTAAGACACTCGGGAGAATAGGTTGTGAAAACTCAGCAGACCTAGTGGACTGAGGTGTTTCCAAAGAAACATCAGGAAAAGGACTACCACTAGGAGGTAGTGAAGAAGACGACGAAACTAGTGGTTCTGCCACCGTGACAATATTTCAACACAGGAATAAAATGAGATAGCCTATTCGAGGCTTCAAGATCAAACACTGAGGAACTACAAAAAAAAGCCAAGCAGAAAACTTTTAACAGACATGTGATCGTAGGCAATTAATTTTATGACATTTAAATGGAACTCTGTTGTTTCATGTTTTAAGAGTCGAGAAACAGGCAAAAGATGACTCTATTCACTTTCAAATCTAACGAGCATGAAAGGACAAGTGATCGATGATCTTTTCACTTTTAGAGAGTCACGAATAGATCAAAATGACTACTTAGGTAATCTAAGCAAGAGGGCGTACCAAGTTTCTGTGAACTGCCATATACACCTTGGTGATCAAATGAAAGAGAAACGACCAAGGGCTTGACGTATGTGTAGGTAGTCTCCCTGAATGTTGTGTTTGGTGTATCATGGTTACAAGGCAATAGACTCGGCTTCCTATGGATAAATTATTGCAACCTATGAGGGTCTCCCTTTATATACGCGATGGTACAAGGAGCACAAGTTTGTACTAGTGTTGTCTAATGCCAGATGGCGAACGACAGCTACTAGGTTTAACGACGCCGAAACACATCACTAGCCTAGACCTCTAAAATATGTACGTTAGGTTTCAATGCTTCCTTAGATTGATTGAATTGGTTTTTAAAGTTGATCTTGAATTAATGGTTTCAATTTCAAGGCCTTACCGAATGTGATCTTGAATTCCTAAATGCACACTACATGCAAAAGAACATCATTTATGTTTGATGAATGCTAACTAAGAGAAGGATAGGAATCTTTAACAAAGCAACAATCAATGAAAACATAAGAAGAGTTTCACTAATGCATCTAATACAACCAAACAAGAAAATGAAAATTCGTTCCTAGTTCACTAAGAGCTAGTTAAGCGAAAGAACTTTTCATTTTAGATTCAAGCGAAAGAATGCAATTTTTTGTTTTTTAGATGAATGAAGCACACAATGCACTATTACACTAAAAATAAAAGCAAACACTAGTTTTGAGCACTGCGAATGTAAAGGTCTAGAACGAATAAAGAAAACGCAATGCAAACATAAAACACATTTAAAACAAGGATGCACGCTTCCAAGCAAACAAAAGGCTTTCAAAACGATCCAACGAGCAATGTAAACTATGCTCGAAGTGACGAAATGGAGAGTAAATGAAAACAAAAGTGATCATCCAACAAACCAAATACACGAAGAATCGAGACAGACTAACACAATCAGTCAACGAATTGAAATGACAAAAATCAAAGTGACTCGAACTTAACTCAGAAGGCTCGGTGAGGAGAAGGCCGAACAAACAGCACAAGACACCTAGAAACCCTAGGGCTACAAACCCCACTAATAAGATAATGGACAAACAGCTGAGAAGACCAAGACTACAGAGTCAAAACAATATCAAAAGACAAATTGCAAGGCAAAGAACCAATCCAGAGCCAACAACTACTGAAAAAAAACTCAGGAAGAAGGTCAAATCAAATCATACAGGATTCAGCATCACTGTCAGGCTATAATCCGTGCCTAACAAGGGTTGGCACACATGTGAAAAAAGAAACAAGCGCCAACTGGCACGACTGTTCAAGGAAAAATCGCGCCAAGCTAGAAAAATATGGGAAAAAGATAAAACCACTGAGCAGAGGTAAAACTTGACACTTTGGAACTGAACAAGATGATTCAAAACAGTCAAGCAAGGTAGAAAATAAATCAAATTACCAAATTTGACTCGAAAATCCAAACGCTCAACAAACAACGAGACGACAAACATACACTGGTTCCCAGCGAAGTCGCCAACTTTTTGGTGTAGGTAAATCCCCTCTGTAGACAAAGGCGATCCCTCTAGTCCTAGGGTGGGTCTAGTAGCAAGAAGACATGCTAATGTGTCGGTTCCTAGTTAATGAATGAAATGAGTTGGGATAGATTATCCTACCTGTGATCCAACGTGGTTGTCGTAGTTGTAGCAGAGGTCTCCTGATCCTCGTCCTGGCTCATCGCGATCCTTTAGCAATGGTACTCGGGTGCCTGCACAAAGATCAAAGGACAAAATCAACATACAAGATGATAATTGCATTCATAAATAGCTAATTAGTCAAGGAGAATTAAACGTATTGTGTAAGATAAATCACATCAACACAAGAGGGGAACCAAAACATCAGTCATGTATATATTAATAGAAAGAAAGAGATTACAACCAGAGCCTTGACGTTGTAGCCTCCTTCAGCGGGTCCATTCAAAATGCGTCTCGAACATTCGTCGAGGAATTTGGACGTGGCGAGGCAAAAGCCTAAGCTCTTTCTCGACAAGGGTCTCTCTCTCTGCTTTGTCTCACACCAACTATATCAGACTATTTCAACAAAATTTTCAGCAATTCTTATTCAGCTAGTTGCATCTATGTGAGAGGTGTATTTATAGAAGGAGAGGAGGAGGTTGGGATCCCTCAAATGGTGGAAGGGAGGCCTTATTCTTTGGGAGGTTTCCCCAAAAGGAGGAAACAAGAATCCAAAGGAAGGTGCTCGATGTTATGCAGTCGAACAACCCAAGCTGACTTGCTCACGAAGTAGTTAGCTTGGAAAATTTGTTTCTATATTTAAAAAACTTTCCAAAAACAACTCGGCGTGGGCAGCTCACTGAGACAGAGCGCCAATGGGTGTGGGGCCCAGTGTTAATTTGCTTGATCGGCACGAGGCCATAACTGCCTGCCAACACCAACCCAAAAGCATGTGTTTTTTATGGTCTGTTCTAGGAAAATTCAATAGAAGAAATGTTCTCCTCATGGCAAGGGATGCAATGACACTTATTGCAAGGCATGACACTTCATATAAGTCACCGAAATGGTCCTCCAATGTGCGGGATGGGGATTGCAGGGACGGTGACAAAATGATGTGTAACAGTCTTCTTCAATACATAAATTCATAATTACATAATCATTATGAAGACCAAACCTAGTTACACTTTCCAACACGGTTCTCTTTAATTTGAACGCACCAATTATAAGCACGGGGGTGGTATACATTTCAGGTTCTAGAGAAATTTCACTTAAATGCCTCGATGCTTTTAATTATGTATGAAGCCCGATGAGAGTCTGTAAGTAGCGCACCAGTGATGCACATTCTTTAAAGCGCACTAAAAAAATAAACATCTTCTAAAACCTTCGGCCACCCAGATTTTTTCAGTTGTGATGAAGTTCTCTTATAAGCTACGTTAAAACATCCATTCCCATAAACAGATGTTTTATAGGATGTTTTTTTGACATTTTTTTTTTCAATTTTATAACATTAAATACCTCTGTTATAACCTCCACTAGAAGGTTGTTTCCTTGTAGTGTGGTGGGGGAAAGAATGCTTGGATATAAGGTAAGATTGTGCTTCATGGTCTCAACAAGAATTTGCGCTCGGATCTCCTTCCCTGGATCCCCACAAGAATTCAAGCTCAGATCTCCACAAATTTTACAAATAGAGAGGTCGCCTCCTATAGAACGAAGAATTCAATAGCCAAATGGATTATCTGACAACAACAATGGAATACATACTAACTCTTTTAACCGGGCAAGAAGAAATGATGAATGTCGAAGCCCAAGCTCAAATTGACCTTTTAAACGAGAAAATTGGTCAATTGCAAACCAAAATGACAAGTTGCAAGCTGCATTCGATACTTTGAACCTTTGGCTTGATAGAAGGGTTCCTTTGCATAGTGTCACATCTTTGAGTGAGATTTTAGGAGTTAACATGGTGACTAAGACACAGCTGGTTTTAGCGCCAAATTAACAGATGATGTTAAATGAAGATGCGACCAATAATTGGGACTCTGATTCTCTACAACCACGATAGGAAGAGGGAATTATAGTCAATATTAATCCTAGGCTTAATAGAGTGGGTTAGTCCATTTTAAGCTTAACCCATGCTATGCAATTATGTATTTATTTTAAGAGTTATTTTGGAGGATATTTAAGAAGTTTCAACTTAAAATAGCATAATGTAGTTAGAGAATTAACACTTTTGGTCTTTTTTGGACATTCTTGAACTTGGTTGATGAAGATCATGCAACAGATGTAAAAGGTTCTAGCCTTTAGACCAAATTGAATCAATAGAAAAACACTTACCCTTTTCATTAAAAAAAATCATTAAGTAGTAAAGTATCTTGAAATACAACCCAACACTATTTCTTTTTTTGGAAAAATCAATAACTTTCTATTAAAGAAAATAAAAAGTTACATTGAGTAGATGCATAAAGTGCATTCAAGAATTGTCCCAAGGGAACAGATAATGTGCATTAAGAACTCAAAGTAGCAAAGCTACCAAAAAAATAAAAAAATATAATTACAATTGGCCAGATAAACTGGTTTTCTCTTTTTTTTCCTTTTTTCTTTTGGACTTTTTTCCAAACCCCAAGAGGTGGAGTAGCTAAAACAATTTCCAACTCATTATTTCTTGGAAGGTTTTGGACTTCTTTATATGAATCTAAGCTCTCAGAGACATGAGATCACTTAGTTCCACCTAGTCCTTGATTGTTGCTATTTTCCTCATGTTGGTTCTCAAGGGTCGAAATCACTTCTGAGTTATTGAGAATTTCTTCCTGTTTATTTTGATCCTTTTGATTCGCTTCTCCCTCCTTTTGAGAACCTTGTTGATTTTGTGTCTCTGTATTTTGTTGTGTCTCATCCATTTCTTCATCCTCATCATCTGAGGATGGAAGTTCTGGGAATTTCCATCCTCTTTTCTTTGGCATTCTTTTATTTGTTTGATTTCATGTATTTTTCAAGTGTCATGTTTGATGGTGGATCCTGCATCTAAAAGCAATATTTTCAATATCTAACCATTGTGACCACTCGAAATCTTGATGCCTCAAATGAATACCACCAGGAAGTCCTTTTCTTAAATCCATCTCACAAAAATTTAGGGAAAAGTGAAGATACCATTGTCCATTCTTTCATGATCCATCTTTAGGAATCTTCCCAAAAAGTTCTCGAGGCCTTCTAGAACCTGGTGGCGTCAATAGGGAAGCGAAAGGTTATGTAGCCTTATCTAGACCATCATTTTTGTAACCACCATTTTGTTAGGATCAAACCCTGGAAACCATGGGTTACAAAAAGACTCGCCCTTCCTGAAAACCATAGTCCTTCATGTATGACATCAATACAACCCAACACTATTTCATCATAAATCAGTTAAAAAATATTAATATAACTTTGTTCCCTGCCTTCCTAATTAAAAAATATATATATTTAACTTTATCATAAACCTTAAAAACTAAGGTTAGAAAATGATGATGATTTAATTATTAATTTTAAAAATAAAGCTAAAATTAATCATTTAGAAATCTTGGAAAAGACATTCTAAAATAAAGTTGAAAATAAACATTTACCTTTAAAAATAAGATTAAAATAAAAGAATTTCAAATTGTAGTATATTGATTACAATCATTTTGTTATATTTGTAGAAATTATATGCACTAAGCATGCATATGTCCTAGATCCACCTGATCTCACCCTATTTAACTTTATGCAAGATACTGAATCATTCCACTTGTTAATCTTTTGCAGAAAAATTAATTGCACACACTTGTAAAGCATAAATAAAAATAATTGCACATAACACAGTTGTTTTTAACCGAGAAAGCCTGAAGCTGAAAACCCCAACTATATATTATGTATCATGGAGATCATATGAAAATCCTCATACAAATCTTATCAAGCTCTCAGTACAGTACAATCGTCATACACTAATCAGGAACAATCTTGCAAATCCATGCACCGATCTTTGCCTCCTGCTAGTCTTCCTCCACTGCACAATCCCTGCTGAAGAATAGCTCTAAATGAATTCGAATTACCCTTGCCTTGACTACGCAATCCTCATTGGCAACTCCAATGTGTGTGTGATGCAATCAATGCATCATTATAGTCATAACAGATAGTTTATCTTTCCCTTTCACCTATCTCTCCACTGGGTCTCCACTGAAACTTCCATGCACTATAGTTAACTGTTGTATTGTTCAATTGATTAATGAGTTATTATTTGTGAATTAATTAACTAATTAATTCACTCCACTCTCACTAGTGTATCAATCAGTTAGACTAGATACAACTAGCTCAACTAAGTCCTACTGAGTTAAACTGAATACAACTCCATAAACTACTCTTCCAACTATGTCATAACTCTGCCACTTGAGTTTTAACTGAGTCCTCCATGCATTAGCTCCAGTAAACCCTTGGGAATTGTGTAATTCCCTCAGTCCACTAATGTGCCACATCCGTGCACTGAAACAAAGTGCTCCAAGAGAATAAGTTTTTGTTTAGAGTCTGATTATTATTAAGAGCTAATAGTAATCGACATGCATCTATTTTTAGATTGACGATCTATAAATAGACTTCGCCCAATATTCTAAAAATAGAATTTCATCTTATTTTTCAACTTGATCAACCATCCACAAATAGCATCCTGCAACTTCTGAAATATGATCACCATGTCTAAAAATAGACTTGTGCCAAAAATAGCTTGCGGGCCCACTTAGTGAAGGCGACTCTTTTCACTAAGCTCATCATCTTGTTGAATCTCAACACTCCCTCTAAACAAGATAGGGATTATCCTTCACGCCGATCCCGCCTCTATGGTATTCGAATTTCCTCCTGGTGAGCGCCTTCGTCATAATATCTGCATCCTGATCCTCTGTAGGAATGTACTAAAGCAACATGATCTTCCGCTGCACACAATCTCTGATATGATGATACCAGATATCAATATGTTTAGATCTATCATGAAACACAGCATTAACTGAGAGTTTAATGCAACTCTGATTATCACAATGTATCATTGTGGGATCTAAATGTGAACCGAACAAACCAACCAGGATCTTCCTCATCCAGATAGCCTCACATGCAGCTTGACTTGTTGCCATGTATTCTGCTTCCATTGAACTGAGTGCCACAGATCTTTGTTTCTTGTTGTACCAAGAAAATGTCGTAGATCCGATACTGAAAATCCCCCCTTATGTGCTCTTTCTGTTTGTTGGGCTTCCTACTCAATCTGCATCCGTGAAGCCATTCAACTTCACCTCATCCATCTGTCTGTATTATAAACCATACTCAGATGTGCCCCTTAGATATCTCAAGACATGCTTGCCTACTTTCCAAAAGAGCTTGGTAGGCTTAACCATCACTTGTGAAAGCTGGTTCACTGCATAGCATATGTCTGGTCTTGTATTGACTAAATACATGAGCGAACCCACCAACTGTCAATAAACAGTGGCATCCACTACCTCTGTCGATGTAGCATCCTCTTTCTTCCAATTTCCTGGAAGAGGAGTGTCGATAGGCTTGCAGCCTTACATGTGAAACTTCTCTAGTATCTCCCGAGCATACTTGCCTTGAGACACAAACAGTTCACCTTCCCGCTGCCATATTTTCAATCCAAGGAAATAATGAAGGAGGCCCAAATCCTTCATCTCAAACTCCTTTGCAAGATCTACCTTGCATGAGTGTACCAACTGCTCATCACCTGTTAGTATTAAATCATCAACATAAAGCACAATGATTAAAAGCTTACCCTCCACCACAATCTGGTACAGGTTTGCATCTGCCTCACTCTTGGTGAAGCCAAGTCCAGTGAAATAGTTGTCGATCCAAGTGTACCAAGCACGGGGTGCTTGTTTCAGCCCATACAACGCTCTTTTGAGCCTGCACACATGCGACTCGCTGCTGAAGATCTCAAATCCTTCAGGCTACTCAATGTACACCTCTTCCTCAATGATCACATTAAGGAACGCAGTCTTCACATCCATCTGATGAATGTGCCAACCCATCTGCGCTGAGAGACAAGGATGTTCCATATGGAGAAATACCGTGTGACAGGTGCAAAGGTTTCTTCATAGTCAATCCCCTCAATCTGTGAGAAGCCCCGGGCAAAAAATATTGCCTTATACTTCTTGACACTCCCATCAGCAGCTTGCTTTACCTTGTAGATCCATCTTGATCCTACAACTGATTTTCCCACCGGCCTTGGAACAATCTCCCAAGCACTGTTTCTGACAATGGAGTCATACTCCTCCACCATGGCATCTACCCATGTGAGCTCCTGCACTGCTTCTTCAAAGAAGATGGCTCCATCATGATACACTTGCTCATAAGAGCCATGTATCCAGTAAATCGGTCAGGTGACTATCTCTGTCTGCGCTGTGATGTAGGGACTCCTACATTCTATGCCGCATCAAGCTTCAGTCTCTCAGCTTTCGTGGTACGCGTTCTGCCTTGTCTGATGTTTGGTTCTTCATGAGTGGACTCCTCCACTCCATGAATCTCATCCTGTGGTTGATCCACATCCAGAGGCTCATCTATGGGAACAAGAATTTCCTCCTCCGCATGCAAGTGTAGCTCCCTCTCAAGCGACAACTTCATGGCTTTCACCTCATTGAATTTTATATCCCGTCGCACAACAATCATCTGACTATCTGGAAAATACACACGATAATTATGGGGTGTTTCTATGTACCCCACAAATATCCCAACTTCTGCAGTCAGCTCCAGCTTCTTCCTGGCGTCCTTTGTCACATGAATGTAAATAGGTGAGCCAAAAATCTTCAAATGAGAAATATCAAGCTTCTTACCAGTAAAAGCTTCTTTGGGTGTACTCATGCTAAGTACTCTATGAGGACAACAGTTTTGCACATAAACTGCAGTGTTGCATGCTTCCACCCATAAGTGCATCGGTAGGCCCTGGTCATGCAACATCGCTCGTGCAGCACCCACGATCGTTATGTTCTTCCTCTCTGCGACTCCATTCTGTTGTGGGTTATGAGGCGTTATGAGTTCTCTTTGAATTTATTCTTTGCTACAGAAGTCTTTGAATTCTCCCGAGATGTATTCACCACCATTATCGCTCCGTAGAGCTTTCACTTGCTTCCCTGACTCCTTCTCCACCAATGCCTTGAACTCACAGAACTTTGAGAACGTTTCACTCTTCTTCTACATGAAGAAGATCTAGCATCTATGAGAATAGTCATCAACAAATATAACATAATACCTGTGTTTTTCTGTTGAAGCAACCAAGAAATGTCCACACATGTCTGTGTGAATTCTCTCCAGGATCACCGAAGCAGGGTTCTCCTTCTCATGAAAGTTGGTCTTCACAAACTTACCCATAGTACATCCCTTGGACTAATCTGACTACACAAGAGTACCCTTGGGAAGTCCAGTAGAAATTTTCTGCAAAATATTCAAAGCACCATGGTGAAGATGGCCCAATCTCCTGTGCCATAATTCGCCCTCATCCCAGCTCACCACTACTTTTGATTTGCCCACCATTGCAGCGCAGCCATATACCTCCAGCTTGTAGAGATTCTTAATTCGAACCCCTATCTTCTTGGTTTGACCCATTGTTTTATGTCAAAGGAAGGCTTTTCCCTCACTGAAAACAACATCATAACCCTTGTCTTCCATCATTGCGACTGAGACCAAGTTCTTCTTCAGACCTGGAACATGCATAACATTCTTCAACAAGAATGTATTACCAGACTCCCTCTCAAAGGTAATGGTCCCAATGCCAGTCGCACTGTACCGACCATCATTGCCCATCTCTATATGCATCTGGAGGTCCTTCTCCTCCAAGTCACTAAACAACTCTCTGTCTCCCGTCATATGGAAAGACGCACCACTATCAAGATACCACACCGATCCCAAACCAAGCATGCGATCAAAGAGAAATCAAGTTCAAATTGCGAGGCTAAGGCCTCTCCAGCTGCAACTCCAACAGCCTTCTTGTTCTTCTTCTTCTGTGGGAAGTTAGTGGCGAAATGTCCATGTTTGTGACAGTGAAAACATGTCACTTTGGACAAATCCTGCTTCTTGCCTTTAGCATCGGATTTTGAAGGATGTTTCTTCCCCTTCCCTTTCCTTGCTTTGGCACCCAAAGCGCAATTCTCTTCATCTTCATTCTTCGATGAAGAGCCATCCCCGGTACCCCGCCTTATCTCCTCCTGCACAAGATCCAACCAAAGTCACTCCCATCCTGGCAACTTCTCCCGTCCATTGAAAGAGTATTCGTAGCTATGCCAACTCTTTGGAAGCCCAAGGAGAGACAAGCTCACCAAGTCTTCATCATCAACAGTAACCCCCACACTTACCAATTCATCCTTGCAGTGGATAAACTTCGTGAGGTATTTTGGAATACTGTCGCCTTTCTCCATTTTTATTTTTCTGAGCTTGTCTTTAAGCGCCAAATTCCTCTGGTCACTTCTGCTTTGAAACAAATCTGTCAAAGCCTTCCACATTAAGAATGGAGTGGCTTTCCCATGAAGGCTGGACACAATATGGTCCTTCACACCTTCCAACAGAATCCTTCTCATCTTTGCTGTCTTCTTTTTCCATGCGTCAAGTAATGCAGCATCGCTAGATCCCGGCTTAGGAACATCGCTATCGATGAACTCCTTCAGTGCATTATCCTCCAGCACTGCCTCCATCCTGTCCTTCCAGGCTATGTAATTCGAGCTCCCATCAAGGGCATACTCCAATCGCAACCCATTGAAAATCCATTTCAATGTATACTCAACTTTTGCACCAAGAATCTTCTGTAGCAAATTCAAATTGTCCACCGGCACAAACTCACCAACACTTTACAATTGCAATATTCAATCAACAATGCTTCGATACCATGTAGAAATTATATGCACTAAGCATGCATATGTCCTATATCCACCTAATCTCACACTATTTAACTTTATGCAAGGTACTGAATCATTCCACTTGTTAATCTTTTGCGGAAAAATTAATTGCACACACTTGTAAAGCATAAATAAAAATAATTGCACATAACACAGTTGTTTTTAACCGGGAAAGCCTTAAGCTAAAAACCCCAACTATATATTATGTATCATGGAGATCATATGACAATCCTCATACAAAGCTTATCAAGCTCTTAGTACAGTACAATCGTCATACACTAATCAGGAACAATCTTGCAAATCCATGCACCGATCTTTGCCTCCTGCTAGCCTGCCTCCATTGCACAATCCCTGTTGAAGAATAGCTCTAAATGAATTTGAATTACCCTTGCCTTGACTGTTCAATCCTCATTGGAAACTCCAATGTGTGTGTGATGCAATCAATGCATCACTATAGTCACAACTGATAGTCACACTTGCTCTTTCACCTATCTCTCCACTGGTCTCCACTGAAACTGCCATGCACTGTAGTTAACTGATGTATTCTTCAGTTGATTAATGATTTATTAATTAGTGAATTAATTAACTAATTAATTCACACCACTCTCACTAGTGTATCAATCAGTTAGACTAAATACAACTAGCTCAACTGAGTCTATTAGTTAATGAACCCCAACTCCATAAACTACTCTTCCAGAAAAATTTGTGTCCTTAACTGCCGCAACGAGTTCTAACTGAATCCTCCATGCATGAACTCCAGTAAACCCTTGGGAATTGTGTAATTCCCTCAATCCACTGATCTGCCACATCTGTGCACTAAAACAAAGTGCTCCAAGAGAATAAGTTGTTGTTTATTGTCTAATTATTATTAAGAGCTAATAATAATCGACATGCATCCATTTTTAGATCAACGATCTATAAATACACTTTGCCCAATATTCTAAAAATAGAATTCCATCTACTTAACTTGATCAACCATCCACAAATAGCATCCTATGACTTAAATATGATCACCATGTCTAAAAATAGACTTGCGCCAAAAATAGCCTGCGGGCCTACTTAGTGAAGGCAACTATTTTCACTAAGCTCATCATCTTGTTGAATCTCAACAATATTTAGATTATACCAATATGTATTTATTTTGGAATATATTTTTAGAATTTTAATTTAATAATTAATAAGTGGATAGTAAAAAATTAACTTTATGAATCAAAAGTTTAGATTTATTTTCAAAGCAGTTATGTTTTTTTCTCTCTTAATTGAATTAATTAATTTAAAATTGTTACATGAACAAATGTCATATGAAATGAGTTTTGATTTTTTGGGCATGTGGTATTAATAAACATGATATGAATCCATGATATTGTAACATAACCTATTTAAAAAATAAAAATCATAATAGTAAAGTGGAGATAAATGTTCATGGTTACATGTGGGAGAAAAGAGTGTATTTTTTGTTCTTCCGGAAAAGTGGAAACATAAAAACATTTCATTTTAGAATGTGAGGCATTCAAAGACAACACTAAAAGTTATGCAAATATTCTGGCAGCTAGCTCTTGGGATAATCTATTCAGCAAGGGGTTTGTCAAGAAGCTGGGAACGTTTATTGTGATGCTTCACAGGAAAAGGGTTGAACAGAACAACCAAATGAAGAAGTAATATGCACCATAAGCTATCTTTAGTCTCGTGGACGTTAAAATGATTTCTTTCTTTCTTTCTTTCTATATTTATTCTTTTTATAATTAATAATAATATTATTTAAAAAAAAAAGGATGAAATTTAATGATTTATCATATTTTTAAAAAAAATTAGCACTTTAAGATGTATCATAAGGCAAGTATTTTAATGTTTATAATGGATTGATGCCTGTCAAAATTTACCAACCATTTAATTTATATGGCTACCCCAAGACCAGCCTAAATCCATCTTAGCTCATTCATCTCAACACTTGGTAGAACTAGAATTAAGATGGATCTAGGATGGTTTAATTCCCCCCTTTAAATAGACTATATTCAACATGGAATTATTATTATATATTTTAATTTGGGCCTTTATGATCCATATCATGACAAATAAGAAAACTTTTTGTAAAAATCACATCATCAGATTTCTGTCAATGTGTTTTGAATTATCCAATGTGCTTCATCCTTAAGAAAAGATGAAGAACGAGATCTTGGCATGAAGTTAAATAGATAAAGAGAAAAAAATTAATTTTTTATAATAAAATAGTTAGATTTGACTAAATAAATAATATTTATTAATGGAGTAGTCTAACTTAGACAAAATAGACTTTTTCACGGAATCATGTAATACAATTTCAAGAAAGAATGTGATCTTTTGTTGTTTAAAATGCATTTTGGAATGCATAAATGGATTCAGCACTTTGAAAAACCCTAGAGGCATTGGAATTCTACATATTAAACAACTTATACTCAAATTTTTAACAATATCCATCGGATTTTGGTTAAAACTAACCTGAAAAATGTCGTCAAATAGGGCATTTCGTCGATAAATTAGACGACACATTTCTTAATAAATAATATTTTAATACAAGGAAATAATTGTTAGAATATAGTTGTTAATATTGAATTAAGGAAAATAATTAAGCAAAAGGAAAATTTTAATGAAATGAATATCTAAAAATAGAAATAAAAATAACATTTAGATCAAACCTAAAATGTCAAAAAATTAAAATCAATATAATATTGCAATAAAATAAAAATAATATTTAGGTCAAACTTAAATAATCAAAACAATTAATTCTAAAAATCTAAAAATAATAGATGGTCAAACTAAAATAAAAAATATTTGGGTCAAATTTAAATAATCCAAAGAATTAAGTCTAGAAACTTTAAAATAAATAAAAATAATAAATGGTGAAACTTAAAATAAATAAATATAATAATAATAATACTCAAGTAGGTCAAACTTCACGGGGTGGTTGCGCCCTATGCTAGGGGGAGGAGACATGTTAAAAAAAATCCATCCAACTAAGGGCCGGTATGTTAGGGGGAGGAGACATGTTAAAAAAAATCCATCCAACTAAGCGCTGGTATGGCCAGGCTGGGTGCGATCCCTAGTGACTTTGACAACTTAGATGCCCCTAGGTTGCGACTTCTCAAGCCACATGTCAAGCTTGGAAGATGACATACAACTTGACTAATAATAATAATAATAATAATAATAATAATAATAATAATAATAATAATAATAATAATAATAATAATACAGAGAAGTAAATAAATAAATAAGTAAAAGTAAAAAAAATTAATTAATTATTTAGTTAAATTAAATAAATAAGTCAATAAAAAAAGAAATTATTAGTTTATTAGTAGTCTAAATAAAATATATATATATATATATATATATATATATATATATATATATATATATATATATATTTTGTTTGGTCTCTTTTCAATCTCTTAGCTTCCCTAAATGTAAGGTGAGGTGATGGAAATGATCTTAGCAATGACTTGAGCAATTTTGTCTTTTATGCATATTTTGCTAATGCCAAGGAGTGAGTCCTCCCATGTTTGCTATCTCTCCGAGGAGCGAGTCCTCCCATCTTTTCTATCTCATGGAGGAGTGAGTCCTCTCATGTTTGCTATCTCGCATATTAGTGAATGCTTTGATTTATTGAGTTACTTTTATTTTTATTTACATTATAATAAATTAATATTTTTGTTTAACTTAAACAAAATAGACTTTTTCACGGAATCATGCAAAACAATTTCAAGAAAGAATGTGATCTTTTGTTATTTAAAATGCATTTTGGAATGCATAAATGGATTCAGCACTTTGAGAAAGCCCAGAGGCATTGGAATTCTACATATTAAACAACTTATACTCAAATTTTTAACAATATCAGTTGAATTTTGGTTAAAGCTAACTTGAAAAAATGTCGTCAAGGGCATTTCTTCGATAAATTAGATGACACATTTCTTAATAAATAATATTTTAATACAAGGAAATAATTGTTGGAATATTGTTGTTAATATTGAATTAAGGAAATAATTAAGCAAAAGGAAAATTTTAATGAAAGAAATATCTAAAAATAGAAATAAAAATAACATTTAGGTCAAACCTAAATAATCAAAACAATAAAATTAATAAAATAAAAATAATATTTAGGTCAAACTTAAATAATCAAAACAATTAATTCTAAAAATTTAAAAATAATAAATAGTCAAACTAAAATAAAAAATATTTGAGTCAATTTTAAATAATCCCAAGAATTAAGTCTAGAAACTTTAAAATAAATAAAAATAATAAATGGTGAAACTTAAAATAAATATAATAATAATAATAATACTCAAGTAGGACAAACTTCAGGAATTTAGTTAAATTAAATAATATATGAAATTAATATACGAATTTCCTTAAAATAATTAATATAGGAATTTTTGTTTGACTACATTATTAATTAATTGTTGAATTTTCATAATTATTGTTTTTCAAATAATTAATTTTTAATTCTTAAAGTTTTTTCAACCATTCATAATATCTCAATCCTTAATTAATTATTTTATAATTTCATATATTAATTTTCCTACTACTTCTTATTTCATAAATTAAATCAATTTATTCTTCAATAGATCTAGTCAAAATTTAATTGGATAGATTTTAAATCCATTACACAGTTCTCCTCCGAAAATTTCTAACAATATGAATAACTGTGAAAATCTTAGATCTCTTAATTTTTATTACTCATCTCCATAATAAGTACTGAAAAAATTACAATTGTTCTTTATACTAAAGAATAAATTATTATTTTTACTCAAGGCCCACTTTATATCTTTGTATAAAGATATATAGAATTTAAGCCCACTTTATATCTCTATATAAAGATATAAATTACAATTGTTCCTTGTACTAAAGAATAAATGATTTTTTTTTTACTGTAGGCCCACTTTATATCTCTATATAAAGATATATAGAATTTAAGCCCACTTTATATCTCTATATAAAGATATATAGAATTGAGGTGCAATTGAAATATTCCATTAGATTGATACTATGGCATAGATATATAGAATTAAGGTGCAGTTGAAGTATTCCATTAGATTGATAATATGGTGTCTTGGAGAAGCATGATTCCCTCGTCCTACTCTACTAAAGGCTACTGAGGCATTAGATTGATACTATGGCGTAGATATGAAATATTCCATTAGATTAATACTATGGCGTAGATATATTGAATTAAGGTGCAATTGAAGTATTCCATTAGATTGGTAATATGGCATTCTTGGAGAAGCATGATTCCCTCCTCCTACTCTACCAAAGGCTACTAAGGCTACCATGGGAAGACTATTGTAGTCATGGGTTGGCTAGGTCTTCAAGATGCATTGCAACTAATATGTGTATTTTACAATGCAATCAAGTATTTTCTATTTATACAATTAGTCAGTGATACCTTTCCCAATATTAGTAACTAGTGGAAAATATTAAACACCTTACAATAGCAAATATTAAGTATTATATAATCAGTGAATGATACCTCAACCAATATTAGTAACAGATAGCAAATATTAAACACCATAAGTCAAGTCAATTGTTGATTTACTAAAGGTGGCAAATATTAAACACCATACAATAAGTCAAGTCAATTGTTGGTTTACTAAAGATGAAAAAATATTAAACACCATACAATAAGTCAATTATTCATTTACTACCGACCTTTTTATATGATCAATTGAATTTTTTTATCTTGACAATTGAAGTGTTATAGTATTCAATGAACATGACCAAAAATAATAATAATAAGAATATTAAACACAATACAATAAGTTAAATCGATATCGATTATCCCATTACTAAAGGTAACAAATATTAAACACCATACCATAAGTCAACTTTTCGTTCACTACCTCCTCTCTTTTTCTTTTCTTTTTTTATCTGCTCGGTTGAATGGAGATATTGTAGTATTCATTGAGCAGGACGGAAAGATAGTAAGTCATTGATTAAGTTATTACATAAGGCTCAAGCCAATTGAATTTAAAATAAAATTACACCCGTCATCATTCATCTTAACTTTAAGATTAAGTGCACAAGTCTTTCCATGTTTAATGATTAATCAATAGAGTAAACACCAAGGAACGAAGTATATACTCAACCAATAGAGCATCGACCGCATCATACACCACGTACGCCTTTTAAGTCTATTCATAAGCATCCACCACTCTCGTTTTTGTTGGATAACGAATTTGTGCAAGGGTTTTCCAAAAAACGACCATGTGAAATAATCGATGGCAACTGGGAGGAAGGGAGGTCATTTCGGAATTAACCGTCAAACGTATATCTCATTTGGTATATCTCATTTGGAAAGAAGTAAATAGGGTCAAAAAGGAGAATTTTATTGACTAAAGAAAATTGTAATACATTTAAATTCGCGTCAGAGAGTTTGTGAGAAGGAGAAAATCTCATTTCACAATCTGCATAGTCATGAATTAACACATTTATTTTAAAGCGCACTTGCAGAGTGTAAAAAATAAAAAGTCAGAAAAAAATTGCTTTTCGGTGAATGTTTTGTTTGACGAGAAATATAAAAAAGCAAGAAGAATGTGAAAAGAGTCAAACAAGGATGACATAAAGCTCAAAGCTTGCAAGCAGATATTAAGAAAGAAAAAGGTTGATTTCATGGTTTTGAGGAGAGAAGAACTAATCTTCTTGCGGAAAAATAATCCCAAATTATTTTGGAAAGAACTCCAACAAAGAAAGATGCAAACTGAAAACAATATTACAGCTTCTAAATGGTTTGACTATGCAAGACAACTTTATGAGCAGGATCCCAAGGTTGACCCTCCTCCCTTGGTCAACACTGATACAAAACTCTTCACAGTGCAAGAGGTAGAGATGGGTATCAAGAAGTTGGGTGTTGGAAAAGCAAAAGACTTAGTTGAACACCAAGCAGGGGTTCCCCACCAATTAGACAATTAGTTTGGCAATACCTCTTTTCAAGAGTGGTGACGTCAATAACCCCTCCAACTATAGGACCATAATGATAAACCCCTTGTTTGCAAAGTTATTTGGAAGCATGTTAGAGAATAAAATCAGCGAGTGGGTAGAAGAAACAGATAAACGCGCTAAAGGACAAGCGGGTTTTAGACCTAAACATTCCACAGTTAATCATGGTATAACTTTAAGGCATATCATTGAGAAAGTTTGGGAGAAAAAGGAAAAAGTATTTTGTTGTTTTGTTGATTTCAGAAAAGCCTTTGACACGGTTCCTAGGGATAAGTTTTGGCACAGAATGGAGGAACTTGGGGTTCCCAAGCATTTGAGAGCATATGTGCATAGGCTATACGAAGAGGTGAAAGTCAAAATTAAAACTTCAGCGGACATTTCTGAGAGTTTTAGAAGCGATATCGGGGTCAAACAAGTTGTCCATTTTCTCCTACTCTATTTGGTTTATATATTGAAAAACTTGAAGAGTGGCTAAATTCGCAAGGGGGTGACGAGATACATTTGGGCAAGTTTGTTATAAGGCTTCTTTTGTATGCAGATGACCTTATTCTAATTGCTAAATCCGCTCTTGGTTTGCAAGGGCACTTACTTTCCCGAAAGCATTTTTGTAGAAATTTGGAGATGCAAGTCAATATCAACAACACGAAAGTAGTGGTTTTCTCTAACAAAAGAAATCATAACCAACACAAGTTCTACTTTGAAGGCAACATTTTCGAAGGAGTTGCGGATTACAAATACCTCGGAATTGACTTCAACAGAAATCTAAGTTGGGGTGGATGTAGAAAGAAAAGAACTTTGGGAGGTTGGAAAGCATTTTATGCTCTTCAAAATACGTGTAGAGAGGTAGAGTTATGGGACTGAAAAACCACTCTAACTTTTTTTGGGTTTTTAGTGATTTCGGTGATTCTCTACGGCTGTGAACTGTGGGCCAGCAGTACATCTGACATGCATTGGAAACAAATTGAGAAAATTCAGAAGTGTTTGATTAGAAACAATCAAAATTAAAAGTATAGTTCCATATGCTATCTTGTTAAGTGAAACAAGGGCGGCTCCTATTGAAGCAATAGCTATGATGTGGGTCACAAGGTATTTAAAAAAATTGAGCAAATGGAAGAGGGAAGTTGGCCTAAAGTTGTGTTTAATGACATATTGTGCACAAAAAATAACACTGGGATGCGGAAAAATAGCAAATGGTTTAGAAAATGGGGCATTTGCTTGAGCATGTGTCCCACACGCAGTAAAGAGATAAAAGCTTTTGTTATGGATAAGTTTCACAAATGTACTTGGGAGGAGTTAGGGAAAAAAAAAGAGTATTAAATTGAAGAGTTTAATCCCTCTCATAATTATCAACAAAAAGTGTACATAGGGGTCAAGATTTCTTAGAGAGCCAAGATTCTTATCGCTCAATTAAGGACTAATTCGCATCAACTATGTTGTGAAACAGGGCGCTGGAAAAGGCCAAAAGAAGTGTGGGAGAAAATAGTATGTATTTTTTTCTCTTCCAGAAAAGTGGAAACAGGAAAGCATTTCATTTTAGAATGTGAGGCATTCAAAGACAGCAGGGAAAGGTATGCAAATATTTTGGCAGCTAGCTCTTGGGATATTCTTTTCAACAAGGGCTTAGTCAAGAAGTTGGGAGAGTTTATTGTGAAACTTCACAGGAAAAGGGCATAATACAAGAGCCATATAGAGGAGCAATTTGTCCCATAGGCTATATTTAGCCTCATGGACGTTAAAATAACTTCTTCTTCTTCTTTTTCTCTTGGACCAGTGAGGGAGGTAGTCATGCTATTGATCAGGTTATATATGTAGGGTCCACCTCCATTTGCACAAAAACACTATCAAGGAACATAAGCACGGATGTTTGCTGAAATATGACAACTAATTGTCATTAATGGAATTTACCAGACAGACAAATTTTCTAACAAAGAAGCAGTTATGTAACGATGTAATGAAGTAGCTCATATTAATTGCGGTGGCCCGAGAGGCTTGTAACTAAGGAGAGAGTTATCATTGATTAATAAAGTTTCAAATCCCTTTCCCCGTGGAGGTTTCTAAGGTTTCCTTGACACCCTATCAAGGTTTTACCACGTCAATTTGTGTATTTATCTGTGTATGTTTGATTTTCAGTTTCATTTAGTTATATGCATTTCTTGTTCCCAAACCTAATAAGTGGTATCAAAGCCACCAACGCAGGAGCCTGTGGATCAGTCATTCTGAATTGAGGAGTGCGCATTGTGTGAAAGAACAATTTGACTATTGTTGTCGTCCACGATAGAAGGTACCGCAGCCAATTGCTAGAGAAGGAGAGCACGAAGTCTGAGAAGTGGAGGCTGCGAGCCATAACCAAACTGAGCCTTTAACCTATTGCTGATAACTTTGTAAGTCTGTTGTTGTTCACTTTTTTGTTAAAAAAAAAATCCACTGCTGTTTTAAAAAAAAACTGTTGTTGTTCCCAACCAGAGAGAAAGACGTTGTCTACGTTGGAGAAAAGAGGTTGTCACGCGGGAGAACCCTGGGGGTTGTGGGAAAGTCGTTGTTGGAGAAGATCGAGCGAAGATCAAAGTTGCGGGAAGTGTTATGTCTAGAGCGAATTTGTAAGAGCTGACTCTGCAGAAGACAAGAAGAAGAGAGCCATCATTTTTTTTGTGTTGAGGCTGGTTTTTAGTCAAGGAGCTGAGTCGTCCGGAAAGTTAAGGAAGGCATCAGTTGGTCAATTGGTGTCGAGTTCAAACGACGAACTAAAGTCTAGAGCCGACAACAAATTCAGATTTAAATTTACAGAAAGTTTACCCTGTTGATCTCTTTGGGACGGACTACCTAGCCGATTTCCCGCTATTGCCATTACACAGTAACCTATCGACCTATTCGAGTACAAATTTTTTTTTTAAATTTACAGTTTTTTTACAAACAGAAAATTGTGAACTTGCTTAAAAACAGAATTGTTGAAAAGGCGGTAATCACCGATATTTTTTTTTAAGAAAACATAATTTTTTTAGAGGGAATTGAAGAGAGTTTTCTGTGAAAAATCTGGAAATATTTTTTCCTGAAATATTTTTTTGAGTAGAAATTGAAAGTAGAAGATTTTGTTTTAAAACCCTAGTTGGAAATTAAGAAAGAAGGGAAACCAAGAAACCATAGTAGAAAGATTTCTAGAAGGAAGAAATACCCAAAATGACGAATGTGAAGTTCAAGGTGGAGAAGTTCACCGGGAAGAACAATTTCTCATTGTGGAAACTGGAAGTTAAGGATTTGTTGGTGTAACAAGGGTTGCACAAAGCATTATATGGGGTGAAGAAAAAACCTGCGAGCATAACAGATTCGGACTGGGAGGGCTTGGATGCCCGAGTACTCAGTACCATTAGGTTATGCTTGGTAGATCAAGTTCTCTTAAATATCGTTGAAGAGAGTACAGCTGTAGGTTTGTGGGAAAAACTAGAAACTTTGTATATGACCAAATCATTGACTAGGAGAATTTATTTGAAAAGACAATTGTACAGTCTTCAGATGAAAGAGGGTACAAAAGTTGCAGAACATTTAAATGTTTTTAATACACTTATTTCCCAGTTGTCAGATATGGAAGTTAAAATTCAAGAAGAAGACAAGGCTATAACCTTGATGTGTTCTCTGCCCAAGTCATGGGACCAATTCGTAACTTCAATCATTGTTAGCCCTATTGATTCTTTGAAATTTGAATTAGTTGTGGGTGTTATGTTATTTGAAGAAGAATGAAGGAAATCCAATATTGAAACATCTACACCAGAAGCCATAATAGCTAGAGGTTTGTCAAAGGAAAGAGGGGAGAAAACAAGAGGTTCTTCCAGATCAAAATCAAAGGGTGGCAAAAAGTGTAAAGCCAAGCTCTGGTATTGCAACAAAATTGGACACCACAAGAAACATTATTGGAAACGGAAGGAGTCAGAAAACCAAAATAAGGAAGCAAATCAGGTTGATTCGAGTATGATTGATGAAGTTCTAATTTCCGAAGTTCTCCCTGTTTGTAATGTCTCTCAAGATGTTGAAAATCGGCTATTAGACTCTGGTGCTTCTCATCACATGAGTCTGCACAAAAGTTGGTTTACTTCACATGAAGTTGTAAATGGTAGTTTTGTGTTTATGAGAAATAATGCATCTTGTTAGACTGTTGGGATGGGAAATGTAAAAATTAAAATATATGATGATACAGTTAAAAAATTATCTGATGTTAGGCATGCACCTGATTTGAAGAAAAACCTGATTTCTTTGGGAGTTTTGGAGTCCCAATGGTTATAAATTTACAGGTCATAATGGAGTGTTGAAAGTCTCAAAAGGAGCCTTGGTTATTATGAAGACTGAAAAGGTCAGAAACCTTCACATACTCAAAGGAAGCACTCAAGTTAGTGAAGCAGCGATTGTATTAGAAAAAACAGAAGAAGGTTCTCGTCTATGGCATCAGCGGTTGGGTCACATGAGCGAGAAAGGTCTTCATGAATTGCAAGTTGCTTCATGTTTTAAAATCCTTGAAGTTGGATTTTTGTAAACATTGCATGCATGGAAAACAATGTAAACAAAGGTTCAAAACTGAAAATCATAATAGTAAACAAATTTTAAACTACATTCATTCTAATCTTTTGTGACCATCTCCTACTGTGTCTTATGGAGGTGCATTATATTTCTTAACATTTATTAATGATTTCTCCCGAAAAGTTTGGATCTATATGTTGAAAAATAAAGTTGATGTTCTTAATGTTTTTAAATAATTTAAAGCTATGGTGGAAAAGAAAACAAACAAATGAATTAAATATTTAAGAACTGACAATGGCAATGAATTTACTTCTTTAGCATTTGAACAATTCTGTAAGGATGAATGAATTGTTAGACATAAAATTGTTGTTTATAATCCTCAACAAAATGGCGTTGTTGAACGTATGAATCGGACTCTTTTGGAAAGAGTCAGAAGCATGATCAGCGATGCTAACATGTTAAATGAGTTGTGGGCAAAAGCAGTATCTAATGCTTGTTATTTAGTTAACAGATCACCTTCGGTTGCCATAAACTATACAATTCTTGAAGAAGTTTGGTCGAGTTAGTCCTGTGATTATTCGCATTTGAAGATTTTTGGTTGTGATGCCTATGCTCTTATTCCTAGAAATCAGTGTTCAAAGTTAGATATAATATCAAAATGTTATGTTTTTGTTGCGTATGATTATGCAGTGAAAGGATATAGGTTGTGGGATCCTTCATCAGATGTTGGAAAAGTTGAACAAGAATACGTATCACCAAATCAGCGAATTCAATTGGAGACTAAATCTTTTCCAGAAAGTCGAAAGGAATGAGAGACTTTTGATGAAAAAGGTGAAGAAGAAAAAGAAAATAGAGAAATTTCAGAACCAATTCAACAACCAGTCAGTCTAAGAAGGTCTACAAGGGAAAGAAAAACACCCAAAAGGTATGAAGATTATGCTTCATCTTTTGCGTTGATTACTGAAGATGGGGAACATTCTTGTTATCAAGAAGCAGTAGATGATGCAGATAGCGAGAAATGGAAAAAGACTATGTAAGAAATAATGAATTCCTTAGCCAAGAACAATACCTAGGATCTTGTAGAACTTCCTAAAGGAAGAAGTGTTGTTGGGTGCAAATGAGTCTTCAAGTTGAAGAGAAAAGTTTATGGAAGTATTGACGCTGGTTGCAAAAGGGTATTCTCAGGTTGAAAGTATTGGTTTTCATGAAAAAATTTCACCAGTTGTTAAACTTGTTTCTATTTGTACTGTGTTGGCACTAACTGCATTACTTGACCTTGAGTTAGAACAATTAGATGTTAAAACAACCTTTCTTCATGGTGATTTGGATGAAGGTGATTTGGATGAAGAGATATATATGGATTAGCCAGAAGGCTTTGTACATGTTTGCAACAGAGGATTAGTTTGCAAGGTCAAGAAATCATTGCATGTCCTGACGCAGTCACTCAGGCAATGGTGCAAGTTTGACTCCTTCATGGTGAGCCATAATTTTATTCGAAGTGAGTATGATCATCATTTTGTCTTGATGATGAACCACACTAGCTGGTTCGAAATGCGTCGACAAAATCTCCCTCACTGTGATTTCACCGAAAGATTTTATACATATTTTATGGATCACAAAAGCCAAATTCCTAATAGTGAGTATGATCATTGTGTATACTTCAAAAGTTTCAGTGGCATATTCATTATCTTGGTGTTGTATGTTGATGATATGCTTATTGCAAGCAAAAGCATAGAATAAATCAACAGGTTAAAGGCTCAACTCTCTAGGACGTTTGATATGAAGGATCTTGGAGCGACAAAACATATCTTGGGCATGGAGATACACAGAGACAAAAAGAATGGTAAGCTTTGGTTATCAAAATAGAAATATATAGAGAAAGTACTTGAAAAGTTCGATATGAACAATGTGAAACCTTTCTTCGGATTTAAGTCCTAGAACAATTGAAGAAAAGTATATGTCTCGTGTACCATATGCAAATGCGGTAGGCAACTTAAAGTATGTGATAGTAACTACAAGAGCTCACACTTCACATGCAGTTGGAGTTGTCAGCAGGTTCATGGCAAATCCAAGGGAGGAACATTGGCATGCAGTGAAACGGGTGCTTCGGTATTTGAGAGGCACAAGTGACCATTGCATCAGTTTTGATGGTCGTGAAGGCTCAGTCTACGGATATGTGGATGCTGCTTATGCAAGTGATTTGGACAAAAGGAGCTCTACTACAGGTTATGGTTTTACTCTTGCAGATGGAGCAATCAGCTAGATGTCAAAGCTTCAAGAGACAATTGTTTTGTCCACTACTAAAGTAGAGTATATAGTTGCTTCAGATCCCTGTAAAGAGTCAATTTGGTTAAAAGGTACGCTTGATGAAATTGGAAGGACGCAAGAGAAAGTGAATGTATTATGAAATTATGCAGACATATTGACGAAGCCAATTACAATAGAGAAGTTGAGATGGTGTCTCGCTTCTCTTGGCTTGCAGAAGAGATGATGAATGGGCACGAGCAAGGGATTAGGAAAATTGTTGTCAAGGTGGAGTTTGTTGAAATATGACAACTAATTGTAATTAATGGAATTTACCGGACAGTCAGTTTTTCTAACGAAGAAGCAATTATGTAACGATGTAACGAAGTAGCTCATTAATTGAGGTGGCCCGAGAGGCTTGTAACTAAGGAGAGTTATCATTGATTAATAAAGTTTCCAATCCCTTTCCCCATGGAGGTTTCCTTGATACCCTGTCAAGGTTTTACCACTAAATTCATGTATTTATCTGTGTATGTTTGATTTTCAGTTTCATAAAGTTTCCAATCCCTTTCCCCGTGGAGGTTTCCTTGATACCTTGTCAAGGTTTTACCACTAAATTCATGTATTTATCTGTGTATGTTTGATTTTCAGTTTCAATTAGTTTTATGCATTTCTTGTTCCCAAACCTAATAATGTCAAGTGTTGCATAGAAATTTCAAATGACAAGACCCCTCAATTCTACATGGCAACTTTCCTCATGGATGCACAATGTGCAATGAGTGCCTTCCCGACCATATGAAAAATGTGCAATGGGTGCCTTCCCGACCATATGAAAAATGTGGCAACTTCCTCCTCCTATTCAATTTATTTATCAGAAGCTATAGAAATACAAGTACGAAAATTTGTGCAAGAAATCTTTGCCCCTCTTTACAAACTTGCCTTAGACGAGCGATGACCAAGATTGTCTAAAGAAGCAACCGTTTTCTTGGATCCAATCATAGATTGGTACATAGATCAAGATGACAACTACATTTGTCTATGGGGGCTCCACGACTCCACACATTTTGTCGACGATTGTTCTGACAAGTTATTGCTCATGGAGGTAACATACCAAATTAAAGGAACACGAGAAACGGATGTTCCCAGCTAATCCCCTCACAACTGGGCCTTTCACTCTGGCAGATTTTATTGCAACCTTGGAGAAAGCAGACGAGATGGAGTTCTACAAACTACAACTTAGACCTTCAAAGTCCATGACCCACTAAATAATATCCAGCCATTTCAAGCAGCAAAGATTAACTACGTTTCTTCCATCAAGATTGCCTAGAAGATGAATCTTGTAGATGAGCTCTCGACTTCCATACTGTCCAAACATGTAAGCACAAAGAGAGAAAGGATAATAAAAACTTTTTGAGATCAATTGCAAAAGTAATGGGAAGCATGAACTCTGGGACATCCATCCACTGAAGCAGCAAAGGTGCAAATACATCAGAGATAGAAGTTAGATGGAATAAGTAATGCACCGAAGGAAAATGCCAGGAAATATGCAACAGATCCTAAAGAAGCTACTACAACAATGGAGGCATCAACCCAATAAACCAAAAGATTGAAAAGCTACAGAGGAACCGGCCCCAAGCAGTGGGAAAGGAAGACCATGTGCACCTCAACATGGGCACCGAGAAAGAAGCCCAATAACACATTGAATTGAGCCTAGCAAACAAAGCAACCAGCAGCACAACAATAACATCTTGGCTAGAGTATTTAATCAGAAATAGATGCTTGAGCTTGCTAGAGTAACATTGTTAAAGAGCACCAGATAACATCCGTGATCAAGTGAAAGATTACCATAGACTATGTATTAAGAGATGCACAGAGTGTCCAAAGATTACCATAGACAATGAATTAAGAGATGCACAGATGCACAAAGACCTGGGAAGAAGCCTCCACAAGACATACAAAAGTATCTGTCCTCGAAAGAATCCCAAGTCGCACAGATGTTAGGCACAAGTATTGTTGTTTAACAATCTAAACTGTATTGCAAGAAGCTTCAATTGCACGTGCCCCGCCAACAACACAGTGTAAAACAATTGCGATTGATCAGATAGCTAAATTGTACAAATTTTGGATTTCTTTTATGTGAGGACAATTGGTCCCAAAAATTTCCCAAATGCACATTTGATGTGAACTTTGAAATTGTACTCTCTAAATGTTGCAGGTGTGCTAAGAGACTTCAAGATTTGGTAGTTAGATATATCTTGGGTAAAATCAGGAGTGATCACAAAGGCTTACACAGTGAACAAAGTCTTTATTTGCAGGTGAAGGAAACATCATATTATTCCTCCCACCAAAGCTCAAATCCCTTAAATAGTTATTCACCTACACACATGTTTTTAGTCTTGGAACTACAATCAATTTCTAGTTTCCAACATAACAGAGCAAAGATGGATAGAAAAGCATTGCCAACTAACTAATATAGCCAAAAATTTCAAAACAGCATATTTATGTATTTATAAATGACTGAAATTAATCCCTATTTAATTTGTTTGAGGAAATAATCAACAATGATATATGTATAAAAAATATGTTTTCTCTGGTTGCCAACATAGCAGGGCAAAGATTGATAGAAAAGCATTGGCAACTAACCAATATAGCCAAGAATTCTAAAACAGCGTATTTATGTATTTATAATTGAGTGAAATTACTCCGTATTTAATTTTTTTGAGGAAAAAAACAACAATGATACATATTAAAAAAATATAAATTCTACCACACAACTGATAAAGATTCCATAACAAAATTACAGATAAAGATGCCATTTTCAAACATTGAAAATTTCAAAATATATTGAAGCACGATGAGAAGAGAAGAATAAGTAGGTTACGAAGAAATGTTAAAATGGACGACCTTTGACAACATTCCCAATGCAAACATCCCAATGACCTGCTAACTCCACTCTCTCCAACTGTCCTATTCAAGAAATGGTACCTCGACTTTCCAGTCTTGACTACTTTAGCAACTACCTTACAAAAGGGTCCTTTCATGCCTTCAACCTTTTAAGCAAAGTCAAGGATTCCAGTGATTTCTAAATTCATAATTAGGTATCTTAAAAAATATAAAGAAAAGTCTGCTCAGCTGCAACAGGCAGGGAGGAAGAGGTAACTGAAAAGACCAAACCAGTGCAAACAAATGGCAATAACACAGATCCATTATAACAGTTGATGACGATATGGATCATCACATATGCAACTCTTTTCACTGCTCAAGACAAGCTCAATTCTGTAATACCAATTTGAATGTGGAGTAAAAATTTATTTGAAACTACTCCAAGGACAACTAGCAGGCACGCACTATGACTGGACAAGAATCACCAATTGCAGACTTCAGTTTCAGCTAGGAAGGCTCCATGAAAAGGGCTATTCAAACCAGAGAATGTGCTTTACAAAACATCCCGGTGTGAGGCCAATCATAAGACTTCCAAGAAATTCATTATATAATACAGTGAAACTACTTTTGTGAAGCCAATATGTGGTTCTGTTTTATGTTTTTGTTCAATACAAATCCATCATGTAATTCTGCCAATGACACTAAGTGTTTCGAAACTTCTACGGAAAACTACTTTTGGGCACCCCTATAAACGCTATGTACAATCTTATTTACTTTTCCCAAACCACAGGACTTTGATGTTACATATACCATACTGAAGTATGGAAGATACTTTCAAACTCGCCTGACTAAAGCTGAGGATACCTAGAAGAGGTAGTTTTCTAAGATCAAAATTAGTAAAGTGCAAAAAAATGAGTCAAGGTAGAAATATATTATGAAGATAATGGCTTATCTAAAAGATTAAAACTCAGTAACAAATCCATCTTATGAAACAAGACCCAGATCAGCAGCAATATGTCACTGAGGCGCCTCCTTTGTTCTTTTAAAGTGGAGTAAGAAACCCACCTAATTGAGCACAATCAAGAGCAATGTCAAAGATATGTATATATTCCAAATTGCAAACAAAAAGCACTTATGCATATGAGAAATCCGTTTAACCAGACAAGTTTCACATCCACTGCCTTATACTCAGAACATTCTTATACACTAAACCGTTGTCAGGTCAGCATGGACATCACAAAACAAAAGTCTAGAACAGATTTTACTTCTATAAACTCTATTATCTACACTCATACTGAATCTGATCTCCAAGTGTGGTTGATCTTTTTATTCCCTGAAAACAACGCTGATGTACCCAAAAACGCTCAAGACTTGGAAGGAATAGCACAAGGCAGAAAATTTTATTTATGGTAACTTAGTCAGTCGTATAGACAAAACTACAAGAAACAGAGTTCAGGCTGTGATAATATATTACAAGTAAGACCAGAAGATCCTGCTCAAGTAAACAAGTTAGCTTATTCATCATGAAATTTGATTCTAGTCCTTTCTGACAGGAAAAATCAGTTCATCAACACCTCTTCACATTTTACTCACTCTCCCAATTCGTACAAGACATTATGTAGCAGCCATCAAATATCCTCTCCAACCAGCCTTCCCTGTTTCTTCTTCGCATGATTCTTAGATTGCTACATGTCACTCTGATCAACGAAGAAGTTATGTGAATACGAATGAACTTGAATTACGACCCATAGAAAACAAAGTACCGGTTTACTTAATGGGCAACAAATAAGATGATCCATGCTTACAATACGAAAACATGTAAATAAATTACCTTGCATTACTGAGTAGCTCTTCTGGGAATATTGTCTCGTTTCCACGCAGCTTTGTCACTTCCGGACTGCATCAAATAGAGCAGATATAACTGAATGAACTTTAGAAAAAGGAACAAAAACAAGAACACAAGTAACTGAGACCCCAAGAATTGGGACACAGGCCTGCATTGATATATATATATATATATGTTCACATGCAAAGTCATGCAACTAATACACTCTGAGAGAAAACGACATGGTATAAAATCAAAGTGCCTAGAAACAAACAGATGATCACATTTAAGTTTCACAAAATGGAGAAACTTGTGATTTTTTGTTGTTTAAAATACATTTTTGAATGCAGATAGGGATTCAGCACTCAGAAAAAACCTTGAGGCACTTGAATTCTAGATTTACTTTTTAAAATCTCTGCCAGGTTTTAATTAAAATTGTCCAGAAAAAATGCTCTGAGAAAAGGCCATTTTGTCTATAAGTTGGACTGCGCGATACACATAAATGACATTTTAAAAAGATATTATATATACTTTTACTTTAAAATTAAACATTATTATTAGTTATTAATTTTTAAGGTAATAAAGTTATTATTTGGTGATTGCCATGTTCTGAAATATAATGTAAACCATGAGATTCAATATAATGTAAACCATGAGATTCAAGGTTCAAATCCCCAATTAGGTCACAATTAAGGTAATAAAATCTCTTATCTTTGTTTTGTTTTAAAAGGTCATTAACAAAGCCCATGGGAAGCTCAATTGGCAATGGCCGTGAAATGAAGTGTTATGTTTGGGGAGGTTGCCAATTAGCAGTGGACTGGGTGTTATGTGCGGGGAGGTCGCCAATTTCTCTGGATACCAAAAAAAAAATCATTAACATAAATAAGATGATATTTTCCTGTAGATCTTAGACTCCTTCTGATGCTTAGATGAACCCAGAAGCTTCCAAAAAGTGCCCAAAACATCTTTGAAAATGGCTAAAACACCTTGAAAACATCATCAACCAGGTATTTTATACCCATAGTACTGCATGTCTGCCAACGTTTCCAAGGCCAGGTGTTTCAGGTCAGCATGCACCAACCAGGCATTTTATACCCATTGTACTGTGTGTCTGCCAACGTTTCCAAGGCCAGGTGTTTCAGGTCAGCATGCAAGTATTTCAATACTAGGAAGTGGCCAAACTAAATGTTCGCTGCAACTTAAGCCCAAATTGACACAAATCACAACAATCAAGATTTATTATACAACTCAAAACCTAAATTTGTAGTTGTAACTAATTTCTAAATTAATATAAATTTATCTAAACTGATATAATATCTACCTTTTAATTAGTATATAACCATGTAAACACCAGTTTGATATGGAATAAGATGTTAATAAGCTAACTGTCAATAACTCAGCTAAACCTGTATTTGATATGCACTTCGAAAATTGTAAACCTAAATACTCGAGTTGCATATGCACATGCAACATAGCAACCAAACCCATGCAACATACCAACGAAACCCGAATTTAAAATGAACCTCAGAATTACAAAGTTACATATTAACCTAAAACCAAATATACCCATCTAAATATTATAACATGGATCTAATGAACTTAGAGCTCCAGTTGGAGAAACGAAATACTAATATACACCTGTTTAATAAGCATCTCGTATAGACCTATTTAACATGCATCTTCATATTAAGAATCTATAATATTAGCACAAATTTATTTAACACCCACTTTCGTTGCTGTTTCTCCAAAAATCCATTTTTTGGCTATAGCAGGATTGCAACTCCTAAGACATATGGCCTTACCGATTCTCAAACAAATTTAAAAATTAAAACTGAAACCTGCACTAATGAGCATAAACTCCCAAAAGTTATATACCTCTCTATTCAATTCCAATATAGAAATCAATGCACCTCATGTCAAACCTAAATTTGTTCAATTCCAATATAGAAACCGACTCCTAAGACATATGGTTTTACCGATTCTCAAACAAATTTAAAAATTAAAACTGAAACCTGGACTAATGAGCATAAACTCCCAAAAGTTATATACCCCTCTATTCAATTCCAATATAGAAATCAATGCACCTCATGCCAAACCTAAATTTGTTCAATTCCAATATAAAAACCAATGAAGCTAGTGCCCATATTTAAACTGGAGTCCATTGTGTATAGCAATGCACCTAGTATGCATATCTAAACTAGAGTTGGATACTCCAAATTTCAGTATAGATATTAAAAAGAATAAGCTAATCTTCCAATGTTGCAGATCTATTTCAGAGTCCAATAGTGATATGAAACCATATAATCATATAATAAATTTTTGAAATCCAAAACCATACATGAAACTTTCATAGAACTCTGATCATACCCAAAAATTTCATTGAATTCATATAATGAAAAATAAAAAGAAATCCTCTTTAGCATGGTCCATATAGATATCAATACACCAAATACAGGACAGGGTATAAATTCAAAGCACTGTTACAGGGGCAGCAGAAGAGTCGAAGAACAACCCGCTCACCTGGAAATGCAGAGCATCAGAATCTGAGATGTGGGCGGTTGGCAGGGGAATGACAAGGTCGTTCTCGTTGTTGTTGTGGTCATCTTCTCTGCAGTCGGGAGGAGTCTCGAAGAGGGAGAGCGAAAACTGCTTGTAAACGACACCAACATCGAAGTAGATGAATCCCGAATTAGGAATATCGACACGGATGCCCTTAACGGGAAACCAGAGGAAGAGCTCCTGCTGCTCCACACCAGCAACGCCAGCCAGCTGCCCGTAGCTAAGATTCCCTCTTATCATTCTTTCGAAGTAGACCTGATTCTCGAACTTGGCATAGCAGGGCTTTTCCAGGTAAACCTCCAGCTTCCCGTCATCTTTCAGGGCATAGGATTTCACCCCCTTAGGGAGCAGCCCCTCGGGAAGGCCATTCTTCCTCAGCACATCATATATCGTTTCTTCGGCCTCTGCGAATCCCCCGACCATCACAATCATCAATATCAGAACCACAGACAGCCATGGTCGGCTTCCCATTTGCTTAGATGCAAGGTAAGGCCCAGAAAGGATGAGATGAGCTGTTTGCTGTAACAGAGCAAAAGGCCTTGCAGACTGAGCCTCGAGATTCCAAAACAGACAATGAACTGAATTGGGAATTGAATTGAAATATTGTTATTAAAGGCCGAGCGACAGGCATGCACAGCATGGGAATGAAAGAGAATGGGGAGGAAGAGAGTCAAAAAATAGGAGAATGCGAAGACATGCAGAGCCTACATGGCAGGCAAGCCGTCAGTCGGGCAGGGTAACACCCGAAGCATGCCAAAGATAGAGAAAACCTATTTAATATTTGTTTTTTAATTATTTTATAAAAAAAAATTGTTTCTTGATATGTGTGGCCGCTCTCAGCGTTTTTTGCATTCGAAGAGAGGTATGTCGGTACGGCTCATCGGGCTAAGGATCCGACGCCTTTGTTGTTCATCGGAATTCATACACATGGGCCAAGATTTTGTGGCACTATTCTTGATCACTATATTCTTAACAAAGTCCGCCCGTGGTTATCAACAAGGTTCATATTTTGTTTGGGCCTGCTGTGTTTGTTATGTAACAAACACCAATGTCCAACACGTGATCAAATTTGGTCCATGAGATTCCGAATTAACACACATGAAAGGACATGATGTACACATTTGAGGAAAGCAGTAGTGTCGATATAGTAGTTTTTCTTAGATTTTTCTATGTAGTGTATTATGTTAGATATTATTTTTTTTCATATTAAATTGGTGGGCAACATTGTAATATTGAAGCATTTATATAAAAGTCGAAGTTAAATGAAATTCAAGTATAAAATTTGTAAAGTTAAATGAAATTTTCATAATTGGTTTGTAACACTTGAGATTGGGAGTGATCGTGTTATAAAGATAGATAGGAATAGTGGGAAAAATGGTGAAGGTGCTAAGGTTTGCAAGTCAGGGTTTTGCAGCACTGCGACAGCCCCTCTCAAGCACGCAACAGACAGGAAACAAACACATGGATCGAGGGTCATCGGCCATGAACGCAGACGGTGCACGATCGATGGATTGGTGTGGGGTTCTTGCGGAGTTGGCTGCTTGGGGTTCACGACACCCACAAACACAAACCCACGAAACCACATCTGTTGCCACCGTCATGATTGCAGGAACGAAATGGAGCCCTTAGATCCACAATCGACAGAGCTACGAACACTTGGCTCCAACCTTCGGGCACCCATGAACGGAGGCAAATGATGGCGGCACTCGACATCAGCTGGAAAACCAGCAACAAAACTTGACAGAGGTACTCGACGGGGGCACACGACGATGACTAGAAGACAAACAAAAAACTCCAAGGGCACGTACCAGCAAAGGGTTTTTTCAGGTACATAACACGCTGCCCTCAACGCCATCAGAAAATTTTGGGTGCCATGCCTTCGGCGGTTACGGGCCTGCGGCTACGAGGAGGAGGAACGGGGGAACAAGGCAAATCTAAAAGCCTTGGTGGAGCAAGGGGAGGCAACACTTCAAAACAGGAAAACAATAAAACAAATCCCTCCTTCACGAACATACTACAGGGAAACAAAAAACCAACTACCCTTACAGAACCAGAGGGCAACACCCCTAGGCCTTACATAGTAGATTAACTTAATCATTTTCCTGCACTGGCCATAGACATTCCTGAGACTAACGAACATAGAAACACATATGAAGTCCAAGCTCTCATATGTTGATTCAATAGTTTCTGGCCCAAACCAATGGACCTCCTTCATTGGATATTCAAAAATTGAACCATGGAGTGCGAAATACATCTATGTTCCAAAGGCTTCTTCATAGTAAAATTCCAACACTCAGAATTCAGAGACTACATACTCCAGGAGGGTCCGTGGTTTTGGGGTTCTATAGGACTATACATCACCCCATGGTTCCCAGAATTTGATGCAAACACTATGGTAGTTTCCAGAATGCCAGTTTGGGTCAGGTTGTATAACCTACCCCTACATTTCTGGGATGATAGTGTCCTTTAAGGCATTGGGAACGTCATTGGGCGATACATAAAAATAGATACATAGCGACTGGAGGAGAGAATCTTCACGTTCTCACGTATTTGTGTGGAATTTGATCTCAACAAAGGACTGCCATAAAGCATTCAGTTGGTACATATACAACAAAAATGGATGCAACATGTAGACTATGAAAACACTGCCTTCAAATGCAGAATTTGCAGGCAGACCAGTCATCTACAAAATACATGTCCACAAGCAAAGAGAGATAACCGAAGAAAGAATAAGTCTAGAAAAGCACCCAAAGGATGGAAATTTCCTCCCTGTGATCTATGTTGAGATTCAACAAGATGATGATCATAGTGAAAATTAAGCACCTACACTAGGTGGGGCCCGCAAGCTATTTTTAGGTGTATGTCTATTTTTAGAATGTTGAGCATATTCTATTTATAGCGGGAGTCTATTTATAGATAGTTGAACTAATTCTATTTATAGATGAGATTCTATTTTTAGATGCATGGGCGAAGTCTATTTATAGATCGCATGTCAATTATTATTAGCCCTTAATTATAATTAGACAATAATAAATAATAATCTATTCTCTTGAAACACTTGATTTCAGTTAACTGATGTGGCAAACTAGTTGACTGAAGGAATTTTGAGTTCAAGAGTTGGTTGGTGGAACATGCAAAGTGATTGAGTTATAACTGAGTGATTTGAGGTTGTAACAGAGTTGGATGAATTGTTATGTGAGTTGTTATTTAGTTTGACTCAGTTAAGTGAGTTAAACTCAATTGTGTTAGTTGTAACTAGTTGTAACTAAAGATACACTAGTGAGAGATCAGTGAATTAATTATTTAATCAATTCACAAGTAATGGTCTCACATGCAACTGAAGAAATACTATTGTTAACTACATGCATGTTAGATCCAGTGGAGACCCATTTGAGAGATAGGTGAAAGGGACAGTTTGACTATCAGTTGTGACTATAGTGGGTGCACAAGTGCAATAAAAAACACATTGGAGATGCCAACGAGGATTGCGCAATAAAGGCAAGGCAATGTCGAATTCATTTAGGGATCTTCATCAGCAGGGATTGCGCAGTGGAGGCAGGCTGTCAGGAGGCAGTAAATTGTTGCATGCTTATGCCAATTTTTGTATGACAGTGTGAGACGATTGTATATTGTACTAAGAGCTCTTGGATTAGATTTTTGTATGATATTGTTTCATGATCCATGATATATACATAATATATGATAGTGGGGTTTTTAGCTTTATGCTTTCCCGGTAAAAACATCTATGTTATGTGTGATTGATCTGTCTTCATGTGTTTGCAATTGGCGATTAAATTTATGCAAAGATTTAAGTAGAAGGATTCTGTATTTAACAATGCCATATAATTTTTAGATCAAGAGAATCCGACAATACATAATTGTATTAAAATTTCTACATGGTATTGGAGCAAAGAAGATTGCAAAATTGAAGCAGTAGCTGAGTTTGTTGGTGGAAACAATTAGAATTTGTTGCAAGAATTTCTTGGTGCGACAGTTGAGTAAACATCGAAATGGCTTTCAATGGTTTGTAGTTAGAGTATGCACTCGAGGGCAGCTCGAACTACATTGCATGAAAGGATAGGATGGAGGCAGTGCTTGAAGATAATGGCTTGAAGGAATTCATCGATAGTGATGTTCCTAAGCCCACTTCGACTGATGTTGCATTACTTGACGCTTGGCAAGAGAAAGTAGCGAAGGCAAGGAGGATTCTGTTGGAAGGTGTGAGAGACCATATTGTCTCAAGCCTTCATGGGAAAGACACTCAATTTGCAATGTGGAATACTTTGACAGATCTTTTCCAAAGTAGCAGCGACCATAGGAAATTGGCACTGAAGGATAAACTCAGAAAGATCAAGATGGAGTAGGGCAACAATATTCCTAAGTATCTCACAAAGTTTGTCCAATGTCAAGATGAACTGGGGAGTGTGGGAATCATGGTTGCTGATGTTTATTTGGTGAGTTTGGCTCTCTTGGGACTTCCTAAGAGTTGGCATAGTTCTCAAGACTCTGTCAACGGACAGGAAAAACTGCTAGATTGGGAACGACTGTGGTTGGATCTAGTGCAGGAGGAGTTTAGGCGAAACACTAGGGATGGCTCTTCATCAAAGCATGATGATGAAGAGGATTGTGCTTTGGCTACCAAATAAAGGCAAAGGAAGGGGAAGAAATCCCATTCAAAATCCGAGGCTAAAGGCAAGAATTTGGATTTGTCCATGGTGAAGTGCTTTCACTGTCACTAACATGGGCATCTCGCCACTAACTGCCCACAAGAAAAGAAGAACAAGAAGGCTTCTGGAGCTGCAGCTGGTGAGGCCCTTGCCTTGCAATTTGAACTTGATTTCTCTTTGATCACATTCTTGGTTTCAAGCGCAATGGGATCGGTGTGGTATCTTGATAGTGGTGCTTCCTTCCACATGAAGGGAGATAAGGAGCTTTTCAGTGACATGGAGGAGAAAGATCTCCAAATGCATATAGAGATGGGCGACGATGGACAATATTTTTGAGAGGGAGTTAGGTAAGTCATTTATGTTGAAAGATGTTATGCATGATCCAAGTCTGAAGAAAAACTTGGTCTCAGTCATGATGTTGGAGGACAAAGGTTATGACGTTGTTTTCAGCTATGGAAAAGCTTTCTTGTGACATAAAACAATGGATCAAACCAAGAGGATAGGGATTCGAGTCAAGAATCTCTACAAGCTGGAGGTAGATGTATGCGCTACAATGGTGGGCAAAGAAGAAGAAGTGGTGAGTCGGGATGAGGGAAAATTATGGCATAGGCGATTGGGCCATCTTCACCATGGAGCCCAGAAAAGTTTGCAGCAGATTTCTACTGGACTTCTCAAGGGTACACTTGCACAGATAGATCAGTGCAAGGGATGTACTATGGGTAAGTTTGTGAAGATCACCTTTCATGAAAAGGAGAATCGTGCTTTGGTGATCTTGGAAAGAGTTCACACAGACATGTGTGGACCATTCTCGGTTGCTTCAACAGTAAAACACAGGTATTAAGTTATTTTTGTTGATGAATATTCTGTAGATGTTGGATCTTCTTCACGCAAAAGAAAGATCAAACATTCTCAAAGTTTTGTGGGTTTAAAGCATTGGTGGAGAAAGAGTCGGGGAAGCAAGTGAAGGCTCTGTGGAGCGATAATGGTGGTGAATATATCTCGAACGAATTCAAAGACTTCTATAGCAAAGAAGGAATTCAAAGAGAACTCATAGCGCCTCATAACCCACAGTAGAATGGGGTCGCGGAGAGAAAGAACAGAATGATTGTGGGTGTTTCACAAGCTATGCTACATGATCAGGGCCTACCAATGCACTTGTGGGCAGAAGCATGCAACACTGCAGTTTATGTGAAAAACCATTGTCCTCATAGAATACTTGGCATGAGTACACCTAAAGAAGCTTTTACTCATAAGAAACCAGATGTTTCTCACTTTAAGATTTTTGGCTCATATGTTTATGTGCATGTGACCAACAACGCCAGGAAGAAGTTGGAGCCGACTACTGAAGTTGGGATGTTTGTGGGGTACACAGAAACACCCCATAATTATTGTGTGTATTTTCCAAACAGTCGAATGACTATGGTGCAACGGGATATAAAATTCAATGAGGAGAAAGCCATGAGGTTGTCGCTTGAGAGGGAGCTAGACTTGCATGCAGAGGAGGAACTGCTTGTTCCCAAATATGAGTCTCTAGATGTGGATCAACCACAAGAGGAGATTCATGGAGTGGAGGAGTCCACTCACGCAGAACCAAACATTAGAACTAGCAGAAGGTTACCACAGAAGCTGAGAGGTTGAAGCTTGATGTGACACAGAATGTAGGAGTCCCTACTTCACAGCGCAGATAGAGACAACCTCTTGACCGATATACTGGATACATGGCTCTCATGAGAAAATGTATTGTGACTGAGCCATCTTCCTTTCAGGAAGTAGTGCAGGAGCCCGCATGGGTAGATGCAATGGTGGAGGAGTACGACTCCATTGTCAGAAACAGTGCTTGGGAAATTGTTCCAAGGTCGGTTGATAAATCAATGGTAGGTTCAAGATGGATCTACAAGGTAAAGCAAGTTGTTGATGGGAGTGTTGAGAAGTATAAGGCAAGATTTGTGGCCCGGTGCTTCTCATAGATCGAGGGGATTGATTATGAAGAAACCTTTGCACCTGTCGCATGATATTATTCTATAAGGACCATCCTTTCTCTCTCACCGCATATGGGTTGGCACATACATCAGATGGATGTGAAGACTGTGTTCCTTAATGGGATCATTGAGGAAGAAGTGTACATTGAGCGGCCTAAAGGATTTGAGATCTTTAGCAGCGAGTCGCATGTGTGCAGACTCAAAAGAGCATTATATGGGCTGAAGAAAGCACCCCATGGTTGGTACACTCGGACCGACAACTATTTCACTGGACTTGGCTTCACCAAGAGTGAGGCGGATGAAAACCTATACCAGATTGTGGTGGAGGGTAAGCTTTTAATCATTGTTCTTTATGTTGATGATTTAATACTGACTAGTAATGAGCAGATGATACACTCATGCAATGAGGACCTTGCAAAGGAGTTCGAGATGAAGGATATGGGCCTCCTTCACTATTTCCTTGGATTGGAAATATGGCAGCGAGAAGGTGAACTATTTGTGTCTCAAGGAAAGTATGTGTTGAGATTCAACAAGACGATGATCCTAGTGAAAATTAAGTACCTACACTAGGTGGGGCCCGCAGGCTATTTTTAGGTGATATCTCTATTTTTAGAATTTGGATCAAAGTCTATTTTTAGCAGTAATATATTTATAGATGGTTGAGAAATTGCATGGATGGATGGGCGTCTAATTTTGGAATGCATGTGTGAATTTGTTTCATGAAATGCATGTCGATTATTTTTAGCCCTTAACAATAATTAGACAATAAATAATTATCTATTTTCAATGAGCACTTGGAAATAGTTAACTGAAGTGGAAACTAAGTTAGCTAAGTGGATTTCGATTTGAAGTGGTTGGTTGGTGGACCACACAGTGGACTTCATTGTAACTGAGTGATACAAAGTTGTAACAGAGTTGGATGTGTAGTTATGTGAGTTGTTATTTAGTTTAACTCAATTAAGTGAGTTAAACTCAGTTGTGCTAGTTGTAACTAAAGATACACTAGTGAGAGATCAATGAATTAAATATTAAATTAATTCACATGGAGTGATCTCACATGCAACTGAAGAAATACTAATGTTAACTACATGCATGTTAGATCCAGTGGAGACCCAGTTGAGAGATAGGTGAAAGGGCCTAGTTGACTATCAGTTGTGACTATAGTGGTGCATTCAATGCATCCACACACACATTGGAGATGCCAATGAGGATTTTGTAGTCAAGGCAAGGCAAGATTGAATTCATTCAGGGATCTTCATCAGCAGGGATTGCACTGTGGAGGCAGGCTATCAAGAGGCAGTAAATTGGTGCATGTGTGAGCCAATTTTTGTATAACAGTGTGAGACGATTATATATTGTACTGAGAGCTCTTGGAGTAGAGTTTTGTATGATATTTTTCATGATCCATGATATACATAATATATGATAGTTGGGATTTTTATCTTTATGATTTCCTGGTAAAAACTTATGTGTTATGTGCAATTGATTTTTCTTCAAGTGTTTGCAATTGGCGATTAAATTTCTGCAAAAGAATTAAGTAGAAGGATTTTGTATTTAACAGTGGATATAATTGTTAGATCGGGAGAGTCCGATAATACATCACAGTATTTATAAATTTCTACATGGTATCATAGCAGAGAAGATTGCAATATTGAAGCAGTAGTTGAGTTTTGTTGGTGGAAACAATTCGAATTTGCTGCAAGAATTTATTGGTGCGACAGTTGAGTAAACATCGAAATGGATTTCAATGGTTTGCGGTTAGAGTATGCACTCGAGGGAAGCTCGAACTACATTGCATGGAAGGATAGGATGGAGGAAGTGCTTGAAGATAATGGCTTGAAAGAGTTCATCGACAGTGATATTCCTAAGCCCACTTCGACGGATGTTGCATTACTTGACACTTGGCAAAAGAAAGTAGCAAAGATGAGAAGAATTATGTTTGAAGGTGTGAGATACCATATTGTCTCAATCCTTCATGGGAAAGCCACTCCATTTGCAATGTGGAAGGCTTTGACATATCTTTTCCAAAGTAGCAGCGACCATAGGAAATTCGCACTGAAGGATAAACTCAGAAAAATCAAAATGGAGAAGGGCGACAATATTCCTAAGTATCTCACAAAGTTTGTCCAATGTAGGGATGAGCTGGGGAGTGTGGGAATCATTATTTATGATGATGATTTGGTGAGCTTGGATCTCTTGAGACTTCCTAAGAGTCGGCACATTTATTAGGACTCTGTCAATGGATGGGGAAAACTGTCGGATTGGGAATGACTGTGGTCAGATCTAGTGCAGGAGGAGTTCAGGCGGAACACCAGGGATGGCTCTTTATCAAAGCATGATGATGAAGAGGATTGTGCTTTGGTTGCCAAAGCAAGGAAAGGAAAGGGGAAGAAATTCCACTCAAAATTCGAGGCTAAAGGCAAGAAGCTAGATTTGGCCAAGGTGAAGTGTTTTCATTGTCACGAACATGGGCATCTCGCCACTAACGGCCCACAGAAAAAGAAGAAAAAGAAGGTTGTTGGAGTTGCAGCTGGTGAGGCCCTTGCCTCACAATTTGAACTTGATTTATCCTTGATCGCAAGCTTGGTTTCAAGCACAATGGGATCGGTGTGGTATCTTGATAGTGGTGCTTCCTTGCACATGATGGGAGATAAGGAGCTTTTCAGTGACATGGAGGAGAAAGATCTCCAAATTCATATAAAGATGGGCGACGATGGATGATACAATGCAACCAGTATTGGTACCATTACCTTTGAGAGGGAGTCAAGTAAACCATTAATGTTGAAAGATGTTATGCATGTTCCAGATCTAAAGAAGAACTTGGTCTCAGTCGTGATGTTGGAGGACAGAGGTTATGACGTTGTTTTCAGCGATGGAAAAGCTTTCTTGCGACATAAAAAAACAGGTCAAACCAAGAGGATAGGGATTTGAGTTAAGAATCTCTACAAGCTGGAAGTAGATGGCTACATTGAAATGGTGGGCAAAGAAGAAGAAGTGGTGAGCCGGGATGAGGGCGAATTATGACACAAGCGATTGGGCCATCTTCACCATGGCGCCCTGAAAATTTTGCAGCAGATTTCTACTGGACTTCCCAAGGGTACACTTGTGCAGATAGATCAGTGCAAGGGATGTACTATGGGTAAGTTTGTGAAGACCACATTTCATGAAAAGGAGAACCATGCTGTGGGGATCCTAGAGAGAGTTCACACAGACGTGTGCGGACCATTCTCGGTTGCTTCAACAACAAAACACAGGTATTATGTTATTTTTGTTGATGAATATTCTCGTAGATGTTGGATCTTCTTCATGCAGAAGAAAGATCAAACATTCTCAAAGTTCTGTGAGTTTAAAGCATTGGTGGAGAAAAAGTCAGGGAAACAATTAAAGGCTTTGTGGAGCGATAATCGTGGTGAATACATCTTGAACAAATTCAAAGACTTCTATAGCAAAGAAGGAATTCAAAGAGAACTAATAGCACCTCATAACCCACAGCAAAATGGGGTCACGGAGAGGAAGAACAAAACGATCGTGGGTGTTGCAGGAGCTATGTTGCATGATCAAGGCCTACCAATGCACTTGTGGGTGAAGCATGCAAAACTACGGTTTATGTGCAAAACTGTTGTCCTCATAGAGTATTTGGCATGAGTACACCTGAAGAAGCTTTTACTGGTAAGAAACTGAATGTTTCTCACTTTAATATTTTTGGCTCATATGTTTATGTGCATGTGACCAAGAATGCCGAGAAGACGCTGGAGCTGACTGCTGAAGTTAGGATATTTTTGGGTACACAGAAACACCCCATAATTATCGTGTGTATTTTACAAACAATCGAGTGACTATGGTGCGACCGGATATAAAATTCAATGAGGATAAAGCCATGAAGTTGTCACTTGAGAGGGAGCTAGAATTGCATGCAGAGGAGGAACTGCTTGTTCCCAAAGATGAGTCTCTAGATGTGGATCAACCACAAGAGGAGGTTCATGGAGTGGAAGAGTCCACTCATGCAGAACCAAACATCAGAACTAGCAGAAGGTGTACCACAGAAGCTGAGAGGTTGAAGCTTGATGCGACACAGAATGTAGGAGTCCCTACTTCACAATGCAGACAGAGACAGTCTCTTGACCGATATACTGGATACATGGCTCTCATGAGCAAATGTATTGTTACTGAGCCATCTTCCTTTCAGGAAGCAATGTAGGAGCCCACATGTGTAGATGCAATGGTGGAGGAGTATGACTCCATTGTCAGAAACAGTGCTTGGGAAATTGTTCCAAGGCCGGTTGATAAATTAGTGGTAGGTTCAAGATGGATCTACAAGGTAAAGCAAGTTGCTCATGGGAGTGTTGAGAAGTATAAAGCAAGATTTATGGCTCGGGGCTTCTCACAGATCGAGGGGATTGATTATGAAGAAATCTTTGCACCCGTCGCACGGTATTCTTCCATAAGGACCATCCTTACTCTCTCAGCACAGATGGGTTGGCACATTCATCAGATGGATGTGAAGACTGTGTTCCTTAATGGGATAATTGAGGAAGAAGTGTACATTGAGTAGCTTGAAGGATTTGAGATCTTCAGCAGTGATTCGCATGTGTGCAGACTCAAAAGAGCATTGTATGGGCTGAAGCAAGAATCCTGTGCTTGGTACACTCGGATCGACAACTATTACACTGGACTTGGCTTCACCAAGAGTGAGGCGGATGCAAACCTATAACAAATTGTGGTGGAGGGTAATTTTTAATCATTGTTATTTATGTTGATTATTTAATACTTACTGGTGATGAGCAGATGATACACTTACGCAAGGAGGACCTTGTAAAGGAGTTTGAGATGAAGGATATGGGCCTCCTTCACTATTTCCTTGGATTGGAAATATGGCAGCGAGAAGGTGAACTGTTTGTGTCTCAAGGCAAGTATGCAAGGGAGATACTCGTTAAGTTTCACATGGAGGGCTGCAAACCCATGGATACTCCTCTTCCAGGAAACTGAAGGAAATAGGACGCTGCATCTGGAGAGGTAGTGGATGCTACTATCTATCGACAGTTGGTGGGTTCGCTCATGTATTTAGTTAATACAAGATTAGACATATGCTATGCGGTGAACCAACTTAATCAAGTGATGGTTAAGCCTACCAAGCTCTTTTAGAAGGCGGGCAAGCATGTCCTGAGATATCTCAAGGGCACATCTGAGTATGGCTTATGGTATAGACATACAGATGAGGTGAAGTTGCATGGCTTCACAGATGCAGATTGGGTAGGCAGCCCAACGGATAGAAAGAACACATTAGGAGGGGTTTTCAGTATCGTATCTATTTGGTACAGCAGGAAACAAAGATCTATGGCACTCAATTCAGTGGAAGTGGAATACATGGCAGCAAGTCAAGATGCATGTGAGGCTATCTGGATGAGGAAGATCCTGGTCGGTTTGTTCGGTTCTCATTTAGATCCTACAGTGATTCATTGTGATAATTAGAGTTGCATTAAACTCTCTATTAATCATGTTTTTCATGATAGATCTAAGCATATAGATATCTGGTATCATCATATTAGAGATTGTGTGCAGCGGAAGATCATGTTGCTTCAGTACATTCCTATGGAAGATTAGGATGTAGATATTCTGACGAAGGCGCTCACCAGGAGAAAATTCGAATACCATAGAAACAGGATCAGGGTGAAGGATAATCCATTTCTTGTTGATCGGGAGTGTTAAGATTCAACAAGATGATGATCCTAGTGAAAATTAAGCACCTACACTAGGTGGGCCCCGCAGGCTATTTTTAGGTGATATGTCTATTTTTAGAATTTGGATCAAAGTATATTTTTAGCAGTAATCTATTTATTGATGGTTGAGCAAATTGCATTGATGGATGGGCGTCTAATTTTGGAATGCATGTGCGAAGTTGTTTCGTGGAATGCATGTCTAAAATTAGAATACATTTCGATTATTGTTAGCCCTTAACAATAATTAGACAATAAATAATTATCTATTTTTTAATGAGCACTTGGAAATAGTTGACTGAAGTGGAAAATCAGTTAGATAAGTGGATTTCGAGTTGATGTGGTTGGTTGGTGGACCATGTAGTGGATTTCGTTGTAACTGAGTGATATAAAGTTGTAACAGAGTTGGATGTGTAGTTATGTGAGTTGTTATTTAGTTTAACTTAGTTAAGTGAGTTAAACTCAGTTGTGCTAGTTGTAACTAGTTGTAACTAAAGATACACTAGTGAGAGATCAGTGAATTAAATATTAAATTAATTCACATGGAGTGATCTCACATGCAACTAAAGAAATACTATTGTTAACTACATGCATATCAGATCCAGTGGAGACCCAGTGGAGAGATAGGTGAAAGGGCTTGGTTGATTATCAGTTGTGACTATAGTGGTGCATTCAATGCATCTACACACACATTGGAGATGCCAATGAGGATTGCACAGTCAAGGCAAGGCAATATTGAATTCATTTAGGGATCTTCATCAGCAGGGATTGCACAGTGGAGGCAGGTTGTCAGGAGGCAATAAATTGGTGCATGTGTGAGCCAATTTTTGTATGACAGTGTGAGACGATTGTATATTGTACTGAGAGCTCTTGGAATAGAGTTGTGTATGAGATTGTTTCATGAGCCATGATATACATAATATATGATAGTTGGGTTTTTTAGCTTTATGATTTCCCATTAAAAACTTCTGCATTATGTGCAATTGATTTTTCTTCATGTGTTTGCAATTGGCGATTGAATTTCTGCAAAAGAATTAAGTAGAAGGATTTTGTATTTAACAGTGGATATAATTGTTAGATCAGGAGAGTCCGGTAATACATCACAGTATTTATAAATTTCTACAGTATGCAAGGGAGATACTTAGTAATTTTCACATGGAGGGCTACAAACCCATGGATACTCCTCTTCCTGGAAATTGGAGGAAAGATGATGCTACATCTAGAGAGGTAGTGGATGCTATTGTCTATTGAAAATTGGTGGGTTCGCTCATGTATTTAGTTAATACAAGACCATACATATGCTATGCAGTGTACCAAATTAGTTAAGCGATGGTTAAGCCTACCAAGCTCTTTTTTGGAAGGCGGGCAAGCATTTCTTGAGATATATCACGGGCACATCTGAGTATGGCTTATGGTACAAACAGACGAATGAGGTGAAGGTGCATGGCTTCATGGATGTAGATTGGGCAGGGAGCCCATTGGATAGAAAGAGCACATCAAGAGGGGTTTTCAGTATTAGATCTACAACATTTTCTTGGTACAACAGGAAACAGAGATCCGTGGCACTCAGTTCAGCGGAATCGAAATACATGGCAGCAAGTCAAGCTGCATGTGAGGCTATCTGGATGAGGAAGATCCTTGTCAGTTTGTTCAGTTCTCATTTAGATCCTACAATGATTCATTGTGATAATCAGAGTTGCATTAAACTCTCGATTAATCCTGTGTTTCATATTAGATCTAAGCATGTAGATATCCGGTATCATCATATCAGAGATTGTGTGCAACAGAAGATCATGTTGCTTCAGTACATTCCTACAAAAGATTAGGATGCAGATATCTTGATGAAGGCGCTCACCAGGAGAAAATTCGAATAACATAAAGACAGGATCAGGGTGAAGGATAATCCCTTTCTTGTTAAGAGGGACTGTTGAGATTCAATAAGATGATGATCCTAGTGAAAATTAAGCACCTACACTAGGTGGGGCCTGCAGGCTAATTTGAGGTGTATGTCTATTTTTAGAATGTTGAGAATATTCTATTTATAGTGAGAGTCCATTTATAGATGGTTGAGAAAATTTTATTTATAGATGAGATTCTATTTTTAGATGCATGGGTGAAGTTTATTTATAGATCGCATGTCTAAAAATAGACAACATGTCAATTATTATTAGCCCTTAATAATAATTAGACAATAAATAATAATCCATTCTCTTGAACACTTGATTTCACTTAACTAATGTGGCAAACCAGCTGACTGAAGGAGTTTCGAGTTCAAAGGTTGGATGGTGGGACATGCAGAGTGATTAAGTTATAACTGAGTGATTTGAAGTTTTAACAGAGTTGGATGAGTAGTTATGTGAGTTGTTATTTAGTTTAACTCAGTTAAGTGAGTTAAACTTAGTTGTGCTAGTTGTAACTAGTTGTAACTAAAGATACACTAGTGAGAGATCAGTGAATTAATTATTTAATTAATTCACAAGCAGTGGTCTCACATGCAACTGAAGAAATACTATTGTTAACTACATGCATGTTAGATCCAGTGGAGACCCAGTTGAGAGATAGGTGAAAGGGACAGTTTGACTATCAGTTGTGACTATAGTGGGTGCACAAGTGCAACCAAACACACATTGGAGATGCCAATGAGAATTTCACAATAAATGCAAGGCAAGATAGAATTCATTTAGGGATCTTCATCAGCAGGGATTGCGCAGTGGATGCAGGCTCTCAGGAGGCAGTAAATTGGTGCATACTTATGACAATTTTTGTATGACAGTGTGAGACGATTGTATATTGTACTGAGAGCTCTTGGATTAGAGTTTTGTATGACATTGCTTTATGATCCATGATATATACATAATATATGATAGTGGGGTTTTTAGCTTTATGCTTTCCCAGTAAAAACATATGTGTTATGTGTGATTGATATTTCTTAATGTGTTTGCAATTGGCAATTAAATTTATGTAAATATTTAAGTAGAAGGATTTTGTATTTAATAGTGGCATATAATTGTTAGATCAGGAGAATCTGGAAATACATAATTGTATTAAAATTTCTACAACCTAGAGGAGGATATAGAAGAAGAAGCGAAAGTACCCACTCTAGATGGGAACAATCAGTCAACAATCGTCCCGGATGCACAAGAAAAAGAACCTCAAGATCCTTTTGAAATACAAACACACCGGGATCCGTTCTCAAAGGAACCAGTTGTTTCAGACATTGGTGGGAATAAATGGCATCAATTATCACACCTCTGACTCAGATGAGGACAATGGGATAGCTACAGAGAATCAACTTTCCCTTGTCTCCCCCTCATCAACACAAGGAGCATGGAAAAAGGTAAAAAAAAAAAGAAAGGGAGAAAAACTTAGGTTTTCTCTCCTCATATGTATATTATTGGTCTCTTGCATGATTTTGAAACACCAGTCACGGCTGGATGATAGATCTATTTTCTCTGCTGATGCAACATGTAATTTTTTTACCATTAATGAATTACGAATTTTTCTTTGGAAAAATAAACTTTCATAATTAAAATTTGTAAAATAGTTTAAAAATTATTTGAATCCCTCTATATTTAAAAAAAAAAAAAATTTGATTTGCTTAAATAAATTAAAGAAAAAAAAATGAAAAATAATTTTTCTTAAAAATTAAAATTGAAGAAACGAAAAACAATTATAATATTAGAATGAAATGTATTAGTAAAATTTAAAACAAATACTATAAAAATAAAATAAAAATTTGATGTCAAATTCACAACTCAAAAAAAAAATTCTTCTTAGTTGCTAGAGTAGTGAGACAAGAGATCTTGAATAGAAGTATATATATAAATAATGAAAATGGCAACACATCTTTGGTTTTTGAAATAAATCCAAAATCTCTATGTTTATGGGTTAACAAATAAACAAGAGACTCGTTATATGCTTAACAAGAGATGCAATTCATATCAAATGAGAGTGGAGGCAATAAGAGAATATGTAAAAGGAATGTTGAATTTATTCATTATGTTATTACGATTTTAGTATCTTCAATTAGTTAAACATCTTATATGCATTTTTAGCATAGTTTAAAAATCACACAAATAAAAGAAGTCAACAACACCTTTTTAGCATTGTTTAATTTGTATGGTATATGATTATATATGTGTAACATTCCATAAAGATATATAAGATTAGAATTTTTTTACAGAATTTACTCGGATGTAATATTTTGAATCATTTATTCCATATTTTATATTTCCTAAATGATTTTTAGATAAAATCATCGTCATTATATATAGTAACTTTAGAATGGGATAATAAGTCATATAATGTAACAACCTTTGTTGCAAAATATTAACATAAAGCTTCATGTTGAATCTTTATAAACTATTTATCAATCACAAATAATAAGTCTCTACTATTTATATTTAAACGTATTTTCATGTTTCACTTTCTTACACATGCATTAATTAAAAGTATATAATTTCACTAACATGCATATTTATCCATGCATGCGTAAGGCTATGACACATGTCTATCCATCCATCCAAATCTCACATGCATAAAGTTAAACACATGTTCATCTATCTACACTTCACATGCATTATAAGAAAATGAGTAGATACATTTTACCTCTGGCCACAAGAATACGAAATATTTAAAACATTTGTCATGGTTACCAGTGTAATATTTAATAAAATCACCATGGTTATCGCTATCTCTTCTCACCAGAAGAGGGAAATCTTTCCAAAGGATTAACTACTATTATTTTCTTAAAGGAGAACTAGTACAATGTGAGAACAATAGTTATTATTTTTGTGCATACAAATACATGAACACTTTTCCAAAAGGAAGCTAACACAATAGCTATTAGTCTAGTGCATCTGAACACATATTCTCTTTCAAGAAATATAACACAACAACCATTCTTTCTCTGTAGTCAAATACATATTTATTTTCCAAAATTTCTAACACAACAACTATTATTTCTCTGCGTGCAAATACATATTTCTTTTCCAAAAATTCTAACACAATAACTATTATTTTCCACATGCAAATACATATTTCCTTTCCAAGAATTCTAACACAATAACTATTATTTTATGCATACAAATACATATTTCTTTTCCAAGAATTCTAACACAATAACTATTTTTTATCGTGTATGTATACACATATTCTTCTTGAAGAAAACTAATGTAATAATCATTATTTTTCTATGTACGTGTATATACATATTTTACCTTAAGAAAGCTAATGTAATATCCATTATTTTTTGTATATGTATACACATATTCTACTTCAAGAATGTAATAACCATTATTTGTGTGCATAAGAACATTACTTGTCTACTTTGCACAGGAATTCATGAATTTTTTTTCCAGAGTTAATATATGGAACACATACCTCAAAAATATGATATGCTCGACTAACCTTATGGCCATCTCTAACTTTCCTTTGACATACACCAACTTCCCTCCGGCGTACACTTCCATGCTGGAATATGGCTCACTCTCAACCAGGGCCATTTAGACCCATTGGTGACTTGCAAGTCAACATCATACCATGCATGTAAAACACTACGTCTAACGATTATTTCATATCCAAACAATAAGTCAAATGATTGCTACTTGTCCATGACATGATAACTTCTCCATTGGACGCACTATGCATGGCATAACTCTTTGACTCTTTGAAATGATGTTTTAGATTGCTCGATGGAAAATTATAGTGGCGGCTAGGGCTTGCGATCTTCATTCTTTAATCTAGCTAAAGGGCCAGTTTTTCTATACTTAAAACGAGCATGCACTTCTAATCTTGCTTGATATGCTCGAATTTCCATACCACACAAGGGTTCCCAGTATAATAACTACACATTTTTCCAAAGCATAGAGTCATGGTGAATACAAAATGAAAAGGTGATTTTTCTTTTTAAACCATAGCGCATCCCCTTTTTTTATGAATGTGGATTCCATTCCATAGGGTGTATCAATTCCTAGGGTAGTTGCAACCGAATTGAACCCTAACTACTTCTTGATGTTAAACATATAATAAATTAATAATAATTTATGAATGTTGAGTAGGGATATATATCTATGTGTGTGTGTGAATAGGATAGTAGATACATATAAATCAATAATGCAGTAGGACATTGTCAATTTTGTAATTGTTTGTGGGTTTTTCAAATGATGTTAGAAGGTCAAGGGTGTCCAAATGCCTAGAACCCTAAGCAATAATAGATTAATACATTTAAATGCCTAGTATAAAATAATAAAATATCATGTTATATATATGATGTGTAATTTAACAATTTAATTTAATAATCATAATGATTTTTACTTAAAACAAAGTCTCTTTAGTGATAATTTTATCCACAAACCACAAGCACATTATATATTAATATCTTAACTTAAATAAGGCGAGAAAATCTTTTATAATTATATAAAGGTTACTTACATGAATAATATTTAACTAATATCAATATCTTAAATGGAACCAACATAGATTCATCTTAACTTCGGATCTATCAAGCATTGAGAGGAATCAAATCTCTCAAGATGCAAACTTCTTTTTGAGTGCAAAACTTGATGAAAGGTTTGCACCTCTAGAGATTTGATTCATCTCATTGCTTGGTAGATCCTTAATTAAGATGTATCTATGTTATTTTTTTAATAATAATATTTATATTATATAATTTCACATCTCTATTCTCATTTTTAATTTTATTAAAACCTTGATTTAATCTCTATGGAATATCCACATAATATTTTTAGTAGTGAGGATAAAGGATTTAACTATATCTCAAAAGTAATTATAATATTTTAGATTTTAGATTTAATTAAAAATACGTTTTAAAATTAAATTAAATTAAAATATTTATAAAATATTTTGATCGTGAAATGTGTTATGGTTTTTGGGGATGTGGTATTGATAAGTCATGGTATTGTAAAAAAACTTATTTACAAGTTAAGACTCTTGTTATATTGTAAGTTTATTGTAAATATTAAATTTTTATGTGTTTATTAATTACATTTAAATATGGTTATGGAATCATTATTTAAATTTATATGGTAAAAGAAATCTTATTTTATAGTTATTATTTATATGTTATATATTTTAATGAGATGTGTATATTATGATTTCCTTTTATGAAAAATAATATTGGTAATTTTATTAATAAAAACAAAATTACAATATAACATGTTGTATTTTATTGTTATTATTACTTTTAAATATTTTATTATTTATTTTAATTTTTTTTAACTAATTGAGTCAACATTTAAATGTTTACTCTCATTTATGGACACAACAACATTTCCCACATTATGAGCATGATATTACTTTTAACTTTTATTATTTTTTAATTGAGTCGACATGTAAATGTTTGCAAATATTTACACGAGTACAACGCCGCTCCCATATTACATTGTAAAACACCTCTCTACTTAATCAAATTTAATTTGTATATAATTTTGGTTAATGGTACCAATACTTAACCCTTTGATAAGAAAGTTTCTTTGAAAATAACCATTTTTTATATTGATATGGGCCCGATTATTAGAATTAGATTTATATAGGATTTTTCTAATCTTTCTTTTGGTTATGTTTGATTTAAGTTTATTATGGGATTGATCATTGGAATTAGATTTATATATGATCTTTCTATTTTTTCTTTTGGTTATATTCAATTTAAGTTTATTACGTTTTTAATTTTTAATTATTGTACTGAGATGCACTCTATAGTCCAGTATAGCTCAGTATATGAGGGAGATGTTGTCATGTATTGCACCGAGAGGCCCTCTATAGCTTAGTATATGAGGGAGATGTTGTCACATAACGTTAAATTAAACAATTAAAAATTGTATGTCTGCTAATTAATGAAAAATAAAGAATAATATTGAATATATTGGTTCAATTAAAGTTTTTGACAAAAACCACATACACGATAATATTATTGATCACAAAAGTAAATAAAGTGTGGAAAAAATTCAAAAAAACAAATTTGTTTAGCGAAGGAGGATTGGTGTTGAAATCTTCATTTAAGATATGTTTGTTCTTTAGAAAATTTTAAACTATATAATATGTAACCTACAACGATGAAATAAAATTATTTGTCAATAAATTCAATCTAGCTTCACATTAGGAAAACAAACTCACCCAATTATAAAACTTGCCAACGCATCATTCCTAAAAAAATATTTGTCTATAAATTCTATCTAGCTTCATATTAGGAACAAACTCGCCCAAACATAAAACTTGTCAACACCTCATTCCTAAAAAAATATTAGATTCTAGATTTTATCTATAATGTAAAAAGAGCATATAAGTGTAACATGCCTCTATACTTAGAAAAAAAAAACTCTTACCTAATGTTAACATACTCATTGTCACAAAACAAGATTATATTTTGCCCTGCTAAGTTATAATTTACCAAAGGTTGAAATCAATTTTCCTTGGAGCTTTATCAATTCTTGATTGGGCTTATTTACAATGTGTGTGTGTGCACGCACATACACACACACATATATTTTATGCCCCATATAATATTTTAAGGGCTCTGTCCGTAATTTGTTTAATAGTTGTTTGCATAGTTTTTTAAGGGTTGAAACTATACTGGAGTTATGAGTTCATTTATCACATATTCTCAGCTTTCTTATATATTTTTTTCTCCCATCGTTACTGCTGTTCCAATATTAGTCCCCTATGCATTAAGGTTTTTTCTAGTATGGGTTTGTCGATAATCAAGTGCTTAGTGTTAAGCTGAAAATGGAAGTGCTCAAAATCATTCCAAACTTGAACGACCGCGAAGTGCTTGTCACCAGGAATCTGGCACACTTCGTTTCATCGAAAATGACGTTGTATGTGAAAGTTAGAGTCTATTGTTCATTTTCACAAACAACTAAAATTTGTGCAGAAATGACAGAATGGTGATTGGGAAGCTTAGTCAGCATAAAAAAATATTCCCAGAAAATTCCTTCAATTTTCCCAATGACACTATGACAAGTGTCACTTTGTGGTTGGTTGTTGAGTTGGATGACTTGTTGCATTTTCATTGGTTGTGGGATGAGCCAATGGGAAGAGGACACGTAGTGTAGCTAAGGGCAGCCACATGCCCCCTCCCAAAGGCAAAAATACAAACTATGTCAAAGGTAGAATATATATTATGGTGTGGCAAAATTTATTTCAGAGGACGGGCGGAGGTCGAGGTCAACCCCGTGACCTCCCCCACACAAACACAACGGTTAACCACTATGTCATGCTAAAGGTACTTAACATAGTATGTCAGTGGAGTTTATTTATATTAGCACAATTGCACAGTCGGGCGTAGGAGGGGTCCAGCCCCGCGGGCTAGCCCCCTCATACATGTGACCTATATGCTATAACTGTGGTGCAACGCTCCAACTAAACACACGTTTAGCACTAAAACCATTTCTTATCACTAATTAAACCTGAGCTTGTCCCATAATTAATTGCGCTTATCTTATCAGTAAAGTTGGAGGAGTCGGCCATTTTCGGTGGAACTCCAAACTTGTCGACGTTAACTGAAGTTCTCTCTAGTTTGGGACGAGATTTCCTAGGCCAAATTGAATGAACCATAACTTTTGCAAAATTCGACCATTTTTGGCTCAGAAAGAGTCTATCCTGGCATATTTGGACATTCTGAGCATGTTGGAGTAGGTTTCAGGAGCTTTAGAGGATTTTTAAACAACGCCTTTTTCCATTTTGAGCTAATACAAAGGCCCAAGCCATTGAAACTGGACCAAGGAGATGTAGCCTAAGAGGGGTGAACTCCTTCATCAAAATAATGTGTTACTGTGTTAATGGATCATTTGATGGCTTGTTGTACATTTTATTGTTGTTGTTCAATACTTTTTTTTTAATGTTAAAATGGTCATGAATTTAACATAAAACTTGACACAATTACATGTTTAACACTCACAAACACCATTAGGAAACCTATGTACATGAAGAAAATGATCAGCAATAGTTTATAAATCTGAAGATGAAATTAACACAACAAAACTAAAATTCATATTCATATCAAGGTGGTATCAGAGCAAGGTTATTTGCTTGATATTTGCTTGAGTTTTGTGCAAGTAGGGTTTTAATGGTTGAAAATTTGTGATACTTACAAGGTTGAAGTTGCACATAGGAGAAGGGGAACTTTGGTTGCTAGTCCTGAGGTTGGGACAAGAAGAAGGAGAGCCTTAAGGCCACCATCTCCACCCAAAGTTTCACTCCCAATTTCACTTGAAGCAGCTCAAGTTTTATCTCTAGCTGAGATTGAGGAGGTACAAGTTGCACCAGAAGTCGAGCTTGAGTCCATAGCTATCATGCCAGGTGCAGGAGAGACTGAAGGTCTTTCATAAGAGGAAGCATACAAGAATGATTTCCATAACCTAATTGAAATGGTTAGGGTTCTCTTTGAAGAGAGGAGCACCAGGATGGTTGAAGGAATTCTAAGTCTCCACATGGAGAGGGAACCTCGGAGGACAAAAAGTATGAAGAGAAGGATTCAAAGGGTAGTGGACGAAAGCCTCCTCCATATCCACCATATTCACCATCATCCTCATCATCACCATCAGCATCATCTTCCACTTCCACTTCCCAAAACCACCCATACTCACTCAAAAACCCCAAAAGTAAAAACTCCCTTACTCAAACTTGATCTCAAATTTGAGCTTCCAATGATAATGGTGAAGTTAATGCAGAGAAGCTGGATAATTGGATTTTTCAATTGGAGGTTTATTACAAAATTTAAAACGTTTAAGAAGATGACATAGAGATTTAATTAGCTTCCTTGAGGATGGAGGGATCAACACTTGTATGGTGGGAAGCAATGACTCAAGAAAAGATTAAAAACCACAGTAAGATCTCAATGTCTTGGTAAAATTTTATTGCTTCCATTAAAAGGAAATTCTATCCTCTAGCTTACATGCAAAAAGACATTATGGACTGGCACCATTTTAGACAATTGAAAGGGAAAAGTGTGCAAGATTATACTCACGAATTTATGATAAGAGCTCTTATTTTGGGTGTCAATTTGTATTCTCAAGAAACTTTGTTAAAGAATATTAGGGGTTTGCACAATTACCTTAGATATAGTATTCTCATGTTCAATCCCAGAAACTTAGATGAGGTTTTCATTTAAGCCGCACATCTAGAAGCAAGAGAGAAACATAGTGCAGATGAGAAAAGTGATAGTTTCCTTGAGTATGAGGGTAAAGGAAGAGGGAAGAGAAATAGCTCTATCGAAAAACAGAAAGAGAAACTCACATGTAAACATTGTTCAAAGAATGGACATGATGAAGACCATTGTTGGCAACTCCATCCAGAGTTGAAGCCAAACAAATTTAAAGCCAAAGAGAAGGGGAAAATTGTTGTAATCATTGAACATGACTTAGGTTCAGATTCAGGAGATGAAACCAAGATTAAAAAAATGAGTTTGAAAGGTAAGAACATAGCAAGCACTAGTTATTCAAGTTGTTCTAATGTAACTCAATATGAAGATACAAGAATTGAACTCTTTCATATTATATTCGTTTCTAAACATACCAAGATAGACACCCTATTTGATAGTGGTTCTCAAGCTATTTTTATTTCTGAAGACTTAGTTAAGAAATTAAATCTTGAAACTGTTATACATCCAAGATCTTATCCTTTAGGGTGGATATGAAAGAATGCAAACTTACAGGTAACAAGGAAATGCATTCTAAGGTTTGCAATCAATTAAAACTTCCTTGACAAAGTTGAACTTGATGTAGTGCTGCTTGAGATTTCAGGTATTGTTTTGGGAAGTCCTTATCTTTATGATAGGAAAGTGGTATTTCATCGCCATGAGAATAAGTGTCTATTGTTTAAGGATGGAATTGAGTACATAGTTAGAGCGCATAAGAAGAGGAGAATTTTGTCTCTTATGCATGCAGGAGAAATGAAGAGAATAGTGAATGCAAGTCAAAATTTGACTTTGTTTATGATCAAGCATAGAGATGTTTTGAATGATAACTTTAAAAAATATGCATCGAATGAGCAATTTGATTTCATTTTAATAAGATGTTTTAGGACTCTAACAGGTTGCCTTTGAAAGGAGGTAAACAAGATGTGAAAGATTTGTAGCAATCAACATCAGTGTTCAGCAGTGTTGGAAATAAGGTGTTGGTGCAAGAGAGAGAAAAGGTCAAAGAGAAAGCGCCAAAGAAATTTGACAAAGAAGGCATAGGTTCCACAAGTACTTGTTTTTGGTTTCAAAAAGGTACATGGAAATGGCGAAAGCACTTGGTCAAAATTCGATGCAAGTGCAAAGAAAGATAAGCTAAGAATTGCCATGATGACAGTGTTTGAGGTGAGACCGTTTTTAAGTTTCCTTTGATTGATGACTAAGGTGGGAAAAAATTTGTTTTTGCAAGGGAAACTTGTTGCTCTGAAAATTTGGGGAAATTGCAGCACGACGGTGTCTACAACAACAAGAGAGGGTCTCAAGAGTCAAGGAAAAATATAAGTTTTTGTGAAAAGCTCAAATTGATGAAAATGGGAAATTTTTAGTGGATTGAGACTCAAAGGGTGAGGGAACTCTACCCTAATACACATGTTCAGTAATAAAAGATATTTTAGGGTCCAAAATGCTTCTAGTGGGGAGGAATGTTCAGGTGCTCAATGTTAAGCTAAAAAATGAAGTACTCAGAATCGTTCATAATCTTAACAACCGCGAAGTTCTCGTCACCAAGAATTTGGTGCACTTCATTTCAACGAAAACCAATTCCGTATGTGAAAGTTAGAGCCTGCTGTTCGTTTTCACAAACAATTAAAATTTTTGCAGAAATGACAGAATGGTGACTGGGTAGCCTAGTCAGCAAAAAAACAAAAATATTCCTAGAATATTCCTTCAATTTTCCCAATGACACTATGACAAGTGTCACTTCGTGGTTGGTTGTTGAGTTGGGTGACTTGTTGTATTTTCATTGGTTGTGGGATGAACCAATGGGAAGAGAGCACTTGGTGCAGCCAGGGGCTGCCACGTGCCCCCTCCCAAAGGCCAAAATACAAACTATGTCAAAGGTTGAATATATATTATGGTGTGGCAAAATTTATGTCGGAGGACGGGCAGAGGTCAAGGTCGACCCCATGACCTCTCCCACAAAAACACAATGGTTAACCACTATGTCATGCCAAACGTACTTAACATAGTATGCCAACGGATTTTATTTATATTAATACAGTTGCACAGTTGGGCAGAGGAGGGGGCCAACCCCCTCATACATGTGACCTATATGTCATAGTTGTGGCACAACGCTTCAACTAAACGCGTGTTTAGCGCTAAAACCATTGCTTATCACTAATTCAACCTGAGCTTATCCCTTAATTAATTGCACTTATATTAGCGGTGGAGTTGGCAGAGTCCACGATTTTCGGCGGAACTCCAAACTTGTCAGCGTTAATTGGATTTCTCTCATGTTTTGGAAGAGGTTTCCTAGGCAAAATTGAATGAACCATAACTTTTGCAAAATTTGACCATTTTTGGCTCAAAAAGATTATATCCTAGAATATTTGGACATTATGGGCATGTTGGAGCATGATTTAGGAGAAATAGAGGATTGTAAACAACACCTTTTTCCATTTTGAGCTAATATAGATGCCTAAGCCATGGAAGTTGGACCAAGGAGATGTAGCCTAGGAGGGGTGAAATCCTTCATCAAAATACTGTGTTAATGGATCATTTGATGGGTTTTTGTACATTTTATTGTTGTTGTTCAGTAATTTGTTTTAATGTTAAAATTCTCATGAATTTAACATAAAACTTGGCACAATTACATGTTTAACACTCACAAACACCATAAGGAAACCTATGCACATAAAGCAAATGATCAACAATAGTTTATAAATTTGAAGATGAAATTAGCACAGGAAAACTAACATTCAGATTGAGATCAGTCGAACCCTCCATAATTTCATGTTGGCACTTTAGATATCACATCATACATGATCAAATTCTCTCAGACAAGTGAGGTGTCAACAATCTAGAGTGTTGGTTTTCAGGGTTTAAGCATTGACGGTGGGGAGGATGAGTAACTCATTATGGAAACTACCCTACCCCCATCTAGCTCCCGACGTTTATTTTTCACCATCGCTATTTTTTTCGATGCTCTGCAACACATCATTTTTTACCCTGGTATTCCCCTCACCAATTCCCTTCACCTGATCCTGAAAAAATATTGCTTCAGGCACAGGTATGTTAGACATATAAACCCTTATTTTCATTGTCAAGTGTGTATCAAGGGTATATCTACCAGTCATTTAGCTAATATTTCTATTTTGGCTCTTGATTGATTACTACTTTCATCTCATTACAGGTTTCCATTACCCATTGTTGTGGTCGTGCAAGGGTTATTGGTGTCCCTCACCCATTATCCATCTCGCGACGTTAAGGGCTTTGGATTTACAAACGACCATAAGTAATTTTAATTACCTTTTCACATTAGTAGTAATGTGCACAGTCTCTATGCCTATTGCACAGACTATTATCAGAGTTGATATGATTGTGATTTAAGGGTTTCCTTTTTTTATAGGATATTTGGAGTTGTGGCGTTTTCATACCCTCACATCAAGTAACCTCAATTATTTAGCTAAATTTGTTATGATATTTTGTGTCATTGAAAATTTGTTACTAACACTTTTTGGCCATTGTCTCCAGAGATACTAATTTTAACCCTTCGGTAGTAGTGTGGGCTTGGGATGCATTGTTATGGGTTGTTAGTTACCTCCAAGTTCCTTACTATTTCTTTACTGTAATAATTTTCTAGGAATTCTGAGCTCCATAATCTTGCATTAGGTGTGAATATTTGTAGTTCCAGGTTAAGAACCCTTACCACGGAATTAAAGGATGGGTTACCTACGACTTAAGGTCTTAACCCTAACCAAATTATTTTTTAAGTGTTTACTGAATTTGTAAGAAAAAGGGTTTTAATAGTCACCCATGGCCCTATAATTATATGCTTGAACGGGCCCTCGTGGCCATTTGTAATGTCATATTTAGTATTTTAAGTCCTCTGTAGGGGTTTCCTTTGTTATTTGTTTCAAAAGATGGGAATTCGGTGTGAAGATCTCAAAGAATATGCATGTGTAATTATGTGGAATGTCAAGGTACCGAAAGTAAAATATATGCTCAGGTTTATTTTTCTTTATTGATATTTATGATCAAGAATATTTACGAAAGGCATTATATAATTTTGTGTTTATAATTTTATTCATTTACACTTCTCCTAAAATTTACAATGTTACTTTACCTATCCGCATATTAAATCGCCTGCTTGCATGCAAATTATTCACCTCTGAGGTAAACTGGATATTGTTTCTTTGATTTCTTGTCAAGCCTATATGATTAATGCCATTTATTATTGTAAAATTTTGCATAATTTCTTAAGAGTTGTTATGATCGGGTGCTCAAAATTATGCTCAAAAATTAAAGTTGTCGGAATAGTGTGGAACCTGAACGCCATGTAGATCTCTTCGTTCTGAATCTGGTGCAACTCATTTCGCGGAAAATCGACATTGTATGCTCCCATAAATGTGTTTTGTCCACTTTGTCAAATAAGAATTTAAAAAAAATGCAAGATAGCCCAGTTAGCAGTCTATACAAATGATTGGGCATGCCTACGTGGCAGGGTGACTGTGCAAGTTGACTTGGTCAACGGGTTTCCTCTAGCGAATGGGATCATGCCAAGTGGCACTCTATTATTGGTTTGTAATGATGTGTTTTGATTAGTGGTTTGGGTGGCCACTCACAAGCTGCCACATGGCCTAGCTAGGGGCCACCAAGTGTCAGCCTGAGGGCCACCGAAATTATGTTGAATTTCGAGTGGAGCAGGCTCCAAGACCAAGCACCAATCATATACCATTGCACCATTCATTTTTTCCTTGTTATATAGTGTGTTCCCTTTGGTTTTAATGTCACGTATATTGTGCAATGGGAGGGGGGGTCAGCGTATAGCCCCAGTCTTGTCCATCGCCGGAGGCGGGACCATGGGTGGGAGGCTATCCCCCCTCCCCCCCCAATGGTCCTTAACCGAAACAAAAAATGTGGAACCGCAACATGTGGCTATTATAGTTAACTGCTCTGAGACTGCCTCTCGAACTGTTGGTTGGCTAACCACTAGGGTAGCCTTGCCTTGTGACCACCACCAAACAGTTTGTGGGAAACTTCCTATTGTAACAAACATGATAGGCCATCATCCTAACATCCCATGTGACCACCCTTAACATTGATGTCGACAGTTAGCAAACCACGCGGGATTTTATTTATTAATTTTTTTTTTCAACCATATGTGTTATGGTTTTAAATTTGGACTTTAGGAGTTAGAGGGAAAATTATTGCCCTGACAATTTCGCCCTATTTTTGGCGGAATTGGCGCTTCGTTAGCACTCTTGGGGGCGAAATTTTGGGTTCGTTGCTATATTCTGATGATTTTGTAGAACAAATAGTGGAGGAACTAGGGAAGATCATAACTTGATCAATTTTTGGCCAAATTCGAGGCAGAAAGAGGCTACATAAGAATTTTTGGGTATGCTGGAGCTGATGGAACGCGTTTCAGAGTTGTTTGAACATTGTACACATATGTAATCACACATTTGAGCATAATAGAAGAGGCGAAGCCATTGGAAGCTGGACCAAGGAGACGTAGCACATGCGGGGTGAACTCCTTCATCATGTGTTGTTGTGTTAATATTTATGGTTATTTTCATGTCTGTTAGATGTTGTTGTTCAGTGATTTTTTTATGCTAATTTTCTCATGAAGTTCACATAAAAACTCATGTTAAACTTGAAATTAACCTCATAATCCTCAATCACTTTTTTCATATTCTGAATTGGATCTTAGCAAAGAAAAACTAATATTCCCATTCAGATTAAGTTGGTATTAGAGCTCTAGGTTTACCTGTGCAAGGAGGATTTAATTTTTTTGCAAGTGTTTAAATGCTTACAAGGTTGAAGCTCAAGAGAGGAGAAGGGAATCTTGTGGTTGCAGGTTCGCTGGTTGGAGAAAGGAGAAGGAGGGCACAATTGCCACCATTTCCACCACAAGATTCACCTTTTTTTGTACCTGAGGCTTTAGTAAGAATGTCTCATGAAGGGGGAAATGATAACATGACAGAGGATGAGAAGGCTTTCAGAAAGGCTTTCTTTTACATAACAGAGATGGTGAAAGTCCTCTATGAAGAGAGGAACATAAGGTTGTAGGGTGAAAGCTCCAGGCCTCCAAGAGGAGGAGGTAATGGAAATGGTGATAATACACCATCTACTCCACCATCATCCTCACCACCATCTTCACCTTCATCTTCATCCTCTTCCACTACTACAACCCTTACTCGTACTCATCAACATACCTCAAAAGGAATTGGTAAACAACCTTTGTTAAACCTTGCTATTACATTTGAGCTGCCTCTGTATAATGGTGAAGTGAATGCAAAGAAGCTTGACAATTGGATTCATCAGTTGGAGGTTTACTTCAGAAATCAAAACATTCAAGATGATGAGACAAAGATTCAGCTAGCTTCTTTGAGATTGGAGGGTGCAACACTAGTATGGTGGGAAGCCAAGACATAAGAAGAGATGAAAAACCATGGTAAGATTGCAACCTATTGGTTTGATTTCCTTGCTACAATTAGAAGGAAATTTTACCCTCTAGAATATATACAGAAAGCCATATGAGACTGGAATAATTTTAGACAACTAAAGGGACAAAGTGTTCAAAATTATGCATAAGAGTTTAGGAGAAGAGCACTAGTTTTGGGTGCCAATTTATCTTCTCAAGACACTTTGTTAAAGTATATTTGGGGTTTTCACAACTATATTAGACATAATATTCTCATGTTCAATCTTAAAAAGTTGGATGAGGTTCGTGTTTAAGCCACACATCTAGAAGGAAGAGGGAAACATAGTGCAAATGAGAAAAGTGATAGTTTCCTTGAGTATGAAGGTAAAGGAAAGGGTAAGTTTAATGGAAAAGGAAAGAAAAATGGTTCTATTAAAATAGAGAAAGAGAAACTAACATGTAAACATTGTTAGAAAAATGGCCATGATGAATATCGTTGTGGCAACTCCATCTAGAGTTGAAGCCCAAAAAACTTAAAACCAAAGAGAAGGAGAAAACAATTGCAATCATTGAACTTGACTTAGGTTTAGATTTAGGAGATGAAACCAAGATTACAGAAATGGGTTTGAAAGGTAATAACATAGAAAGCATTAGTTCTTCAAGTTGTTCTAATGTAACTCAAGATGATGATACAAGAATTGAACTCTTTCATATTAGAATTGTTTCAAAGCATACCAAAATAGACACACTATTTGATAGTGGTTATCAAGGCAATTTTATTTCTGAAGACTTAGTTAAGATGTTAAATCTAGAAACTGTTACACATCTAAAAAATTATCCTTTAGGCTAGATATGCAAGAATTAAAACTTGCAGGTAACAAGGAAGTGCATCCTAAGGTTTGCAATCAATTCAAACCTTCTTTATGAAGTTGAACTTGATGTAGTTCCTCTTTATATTTCAGGTATTGTTTTGGGAAGTCCTTATCTTTATTATAGGAGGGAAGTATTTCATCACCATGAGAATAAGTACCACTTGTTCAAGAATGGAATTGAGTACATAGTTAGAGCACATAAGAATAAGGTGAGTTTGTCTCTTATACATTCAGGAGAAATGAAGAAAATAGTGAATGGAAGTCAAAATTTAGCTTTGTTGATGTTCAAGCATAATGATATTTTGAATGAAACATGTTATCACTCCACCAGATTTCTAAGGTTGAAGAATAAATCCCAATAGAGGTAACCACAAACCAATATTTTGGCTTGGTATCTAGCCCTACCAAACCGGAGAGGGATCTCTCCACAATAATCACAACCAAGAGGGATGGATGAAAAGGTTTTAGGCTAGCTATGAGTTCAAGGATTTGATGATTTGATTTAATTGGGTTGTTAGATGAGGATATTAGGTCAAAGAGGCTAGGTTAGGGTAAATAAGATTAGGGTTACAATCCATTCAATGGGGCAAGGTAGGTAGGAAGGCTAGTACATTAGGGTTCTTGGGATGGAATGATTCAGACAGGTGAGGAGATAAGAAGAGCATGAAAGATGAATTCTTCCTAAACTAAAAGAAAGATTAATAGAATATGAAAACTTTCCCAAAACAGAGCATGTGAGATGAATTATGTTTCTCTAACTTGAAAGTGATCATACAATAGACATGAAATGGAAAATGGAACAACAATACATTCATACAAATGAAACAAGAGAAAAAAAAATGCTAGACAAACATACCACATGTATCGCAAAGAAATAGTTGTAACACTTTTATTAAGCTTGTTAGCTCCCTGTAATTTGCAATATTGGCAAATACAAAATGCAGAGAGAACACTTGAACCACTTTGGAATTTAGGATCTAGCCCTCCTGAATCCGGAGAGGGATCTCTCCAATAAGTGCGAAGAAGGATTTATCTTTAAAGCTTTTTGGGTATGATATTAGGCTAGTTATTAAGAATGAGGGTTTTTGTTTGTTTTGGATGGTTGAGCATGATTTTAGTTGAGTGGAAAGTTCTAAAATGGAAATATTTTCAAAGGTGTGAATTTGCAAGAAATCAAAACAAGGTTTGGCTGATAAGATAGATATAACGCTAGTTTTTATTCCATTGGGCTATGGAGTGATAAAAGGGTTTAATTGCGCAACAATTTCAAGAGTGGTCCAAGAGGAAAGTCATCTATATCACAAGATCATTGAGATTAAATGATGGAATGGAAACAATAAAAATGTTGAAGGGGTGGAAACAGACACTAATTTCAACTAGGATTTAACAGTCTGTCCAAACAAGAAAATCCCTTTAAGTAACTGTTTAAAACCAACCAAGAACAGGGCTAACCATAAAATTCTTGGGCAAGTTCGTATTAAAGCTAACTAAATAGACAAACAATCCAGTAATCCACATAATTAATTTTCGAAGGGATGAAAACACATAAGAGAAAAAAAGTGCAACTTAAGATCAGATAAGATACTTTTAAATCTAGCTTGATTTCGACATACACTTAGGGAAACTTTCAGAATTATCTTTGGAGAAAGAAGCTAGAAAACATGGCACACCATCACTTTTCTAGTCTAACTTTACTAAGCAAATAATGAAAATAACATTCAAGAATAATGTTTAAAGTAAACAGCAGGACGAGGGGACGCCAACATTCCTAACTGCTTGACTATATTGAATCATTCTTAAATAAACAATTTGGAGGAAAACATTGAGATAAAGCTTATTAGTCAGAGAAGGGTACTGTAAACCATAAATCCTAACTCTATGCTTGTTTTTCTTTATCAGATAATAATGGAAAATATGGCATACATGAAAGGAAAAACAATAACAACGAAAGAAGCACTTCACCAATGATATAGACCAGGATCCCAAGAAACAACTTGTTTGTTGATGGCAAACCAGTTACATTCTTCAAGTCCAATGTTTTAGTTCAGCAATCATCTTCACTTCTCAGCCTAACTAACTAGATCACAAACATAGCTTCAAGAGCCTTTTAACACTATTTACACATAGAAAGTTTCGAGCACAAGTATATTTCAAAGTTCGCGCAACCAACATTGTTTCATCTTCTACAGAAGTATTTATAGAAAAGATGAGGAGGTGGGATGGGATAAAAGATCTTCAAGGCTCAATTAATACAGATTAATTCTTCTCGGCCTTTGAGGGGCTCAATCGAGAAGATTACAGATATTCCCTTTGTATTAATTGTTTTACATTAAGAATTAAGCTCGGTGGGATGATTTTGTTGACTTTTAAGGCTCTGTGTCACCTTTACAATAACTCTGCTGATATTTTACAATAAGTTCTTTGAAAAAATTAACTATTCGGCTGCGTTGAGGCAAATATCTTCTTGCTGGTCATAACTTAGCCTCTGTTGAATGCTTTGATGCTACAGGTGGCTTTCTGGTAGCTGAGAGGATTCAATTAGCCTCTGATGTGGCAATGGAGGTTTTCTCGGTCTGGTAGATATTTTTGTTTTGACCTAAAACATGGCTAATCTGCTTTTGATCTGTGTGTTAGGCATAACTAGGCCTAAATATTGTCTTCTATTCTTTAAACTGGGTTTAATTTAGTGGATTAGGCTTTTGATTTTCAATCTTAGCCGTAATCCACCAAAACTGTGATTCAACCTTCAATTCTTCAGTTCTGCTTTGATTTGATCTTCAACACTGATACTCTTTATTTGTTTTAAATTTTACTGTGTCTTGTGGATGTGCAGGTGCGCAGAGGGTTCTTATGGCATCAATGCTCATGATGTACTGATGAAACGTGACATGGACGCCTGTAAAATGATTTATCTTTATGCACAAAGGCGTAAGGGATCGTCATCCCCGACCTTTGGTTTTCCTTTAATATAATGGAAAAACCATTGAAACCTGCAAAATACACAAAAATGTTAAAAAATCCTGTGTATTTGGGTAAAAATTCTTTAGAGGTTGCGGTTAAGAGCGTAACCGTTGGATGAGAGCATCCAATGGTGGAGATTGTGCGTAGAGGTCAAAGGAAAGTGGTTGATGAATAAGCAGTGGAGAATTAAGTCGGATCCGTTGATCCATGTTGATCAACGGTCGAGATTAGTTGTGAACAAATAATGTGAAGGGGTCACATTATTAGAAAATGGAAGAAAAAAAAAGAAATGAGTGAAAAATCCTTTGGTGGAGGGAAATGTGTTGAAAGGAATTTGGGGTTTCTCAAATGAATCTAGGCCATCGGATGAGATTCGGCCAAAGGAGATCAATGATGGAGGTTGCTCGTTGAAGGCCCTCAGAAGAAGGCAGAGGGCGATAATGTAATGGCTAGATTAAATTTGAGCCGTTGATTTGCAGAGATCAATGGCGGGGAGCGAATGCAACGAAATGTTGTGGAAACAAGGGAAAGCGGTTTCGGGTGGAAAAACCAGCAGTATCGCACAGCGAAAAGGTAGGTAGGCGGTTTTCACCTTTTGAACGTGATATGCATCAGAGGGTGACACGTAGCATTTCAATACTACCCATATCGTGTGATTTCTGATAATTATCCTTCGGGCATGAATCTACGTGAAAATGTGCGTCAACTGTCAGATCAAGGGTCTTAGATTGGACGACCGGGGAATGAGCGCGATATCGGCAAGATGCGCGGGCGGAACGCGGTAGGGTGGTTTTAATCTAAGCCTTCAGATCTGGGAATGAACGGCTGAGATCAAATCTGGGACGGGGTAGGACCCAGGGCACTGGGCCTATCGGGATTAATTTGGGCCATTGGATGAATGGAATGGATGACTCAGATTGATCTTAAAGGTTAATGAAATAATATATAGAGCAGAGAAAAGGTTAATATGGGCCGTTGATCTATAGAGATCAACGACATAGATCTCCATAAAAAACATTACAAAGTGGAGCTTCATAATTTTAACCAAGGTGGGAGATACAATCTGGACCATCGGATCTTGACACGTGGACGACTCAGATGCAATCGGAGGTTTGCGATCAGCGGGGGCAAAACAGAATGGGCACCGATGTGATTGATCGTGGGCCATCGATTTGCAGATCAGATCGACGGTGGAGGATGAATTGGAGGAGTCATGGCGGGGGAAAAGAATTTGCGATGGAGCGATAAGGGCCATCAGATCTGGGAAGGCGGGGAAGAGATCAACGACTAATATTACATCGGGAGGCCGCCAATCAGGAGTGGGTGGATAAAATAAAAATGCGCCCAATGAGATCTTCCGATGCGAGATTACGCTGGCTATTGATTGGCCCAAGATAAAAAGTGGAAGAAGGGTTTAAAAAATGAACGACGGGCTTAGTTATAACATAGAAAAATCAAAATTTTAATGAAATACAAAGGATTTTCGGCTTCGGGCAGGTTATATTTATGACTTAGTGCCCGTTTGCGGGGCCTCAGGGTATATGGAAAGAAGTGAAGGGCGGGGGTTTTATACAACGGGGCTTATTAGAACTGGAACGATGGAGGGGCCTTTTCAATCTACCCATTTAGAAAATCTCTGATGCGAGATCCTATTGACCGTCGATCGGATTTTTAGATTGACGGTCACTTTCATTAAAAAACATTACTTCGACAGGTTTTATACAAAATATATGAAAAAGGGTTTTTATGATTTTTCAAAGGGAAAACATGATTGGGAAAGGTTTATTCACAAGTTTAAGCGCTTGATGTGGGTTCTTGGGTTATATGAAGCGACAAAGGGATCGGGGCTTATATGTAAGAGGGCTAATCGGATCAGAGGTCTTAATATAACAAAAAGGCTTTGCGCTGTCCGATTGTTCCGATGCGATAAGCGCCCGATGCGTTTAGCACCTGGTTCTAGGGCATGGGTATATGGTGGGGAAGTGGTTTAGGGCTTAGCCCAAAGGGGCTTAGGCCCATAGTTAAAAAAAATATTTTTTATGAAATTTTCAAGGATTTTTGATGGATTTGGGGGTTTCGGTAAGGTTTAAAAATGAGTTTTAAACCTTATAAAGGGATTTTCATGAAGAGGAAAGGGGAATAAATGAAAAATGGAGGAATTTTATAGGAAAAAGGGGAATAAAAGGAGGTTAATTTTGAAGTGAAAGGAGGGGTGAAATGAGGAAAAAATGGATTTTTTTGTAGTAGTCTTTTCTTGATGAAAATAACAGTTTTTTCAGCATTTCGAAAGGGAAAAAATAATGAAGATTAAACAAAGGATAAGATATCTTCATAAGGCTTCAAAAGATAACAATTTTGGCAATAAAACTTGTTTCTTGAAGGCTTCAAAAATGTTTTAGCCACCATTTGATATGAAATTTTTTATAGGTGGCTAACAAAGCTCTTGCCAAAATGATTACAATAGAGTCTCTGATCAATATGCCAACATCCAACTGATTCCCATAGTGAAGAAGGGAATGATATAGGCATCAAAACTACTTTATCTCATCCTCAAGTGTCGAATCCCTGAGTTTAGGAAGAGATCCACACAAATATGAACTGATAGCTGCAGTGTAGGGAGGTCCAAGTGATTCCTCCCTAATTACAATGAACTAATTCATTTGACTTGATGATAACATTTACATAATGAATTTGTCCCTAGGTAACTAATCCACATGATATTTAAATTTAACTTCATCAATTACATAGGTAAAAACTTGATTTCCCAAGATGAAAATCAAATTTTCATAAAAAATAGAGAAAAATAAGAAAAATTCAAGTGTGCCCTCAAAATGCCAGTTGCGCCTTCCCAGTGTCGAGTGCGTCCTCCAACTTGCAGTTGAGTTTTGGATGGGTTCCCGGTGTCCAAAATGAGCTCCATATAGCTCATTGGAAATATTATCCTGTATAAATTCCAAATATATGCTTGGTTTGCAGAATGGACCTGATTTTTCCCCTCAAAAAGTGTTTCTCCCAAAACTGCTCAATGCACCCTCAAAATGCCAGGTGAGCCCTCTAGATGTCCAGGTGCGCAACGCTGACTTAAAATAAACTTTTGAGTGCGTTCTCAAAGTCACAATTAAGCTCATTATATATCGTTTTAAAGATATCTCTTGTGGCTATACGATGGACCTATCAAGCACTGAAAATGTTCAACCATAGCTCCTCAAAAATCAATTCTCCCAAGACTTGTCAAAAAGTGCAGGATGAGGGTGAAAAAATGAAGTGTTCTCTTGTAGGAAAATTTTGGAAGCCTTAATAAACTCAAAATTGAGATCATGATAGCTAATTGGAAATATCTCTCTGTCTAGTTATCATCTGACCCATCAAGCAAGTCAGTTGGAGACTCCATCTAGGAGAAATATTGATTTTCCCAAGGTCACTCCAGAAGTGCAGAAAACATCTTGTAGCAACTGTATTTTTGAAATTTCTCCAAAACCATGACACATGTGTAAAAACTGAAGGTTTTTTTTATTCCTTGGAATATGATGGATAAAAAAATCTCTCACGTTTGTAAAATTCATCTCCATTTTGTCAGAAACATAGTTTGAAGAAAATTTGGCCATATGTGTGGCAAATGAGTTTTCCCTTGGAATGTATTATTGAAAAATGATGGAGACATGATATTTATGAGTTGGAATAACCTCATACTTACTGATATGACCTCCCTTATTCCTCCTCTACTCATATGTCTTTGATTCCATAGCAAACCCTTGCTCGATGGGAGAGGAAATTAGGGTTTAGTGTAGGAAAAACAGAAGATTTGGGAAATTTATAAGAATGAAGGGAAGTAAAGTGGATAGGGGGTTTATAAATTCTTAGGAAAATATTTGGAGTTAGGGAGGGATGTTAAGAAGTAGGGGAGAGTGGAATTTCAAGGATTGAGTGAGGGGAAGGGGCCCAAAACGGAAAAACACAGACCTAGTCTCGAAGAGTGTCAAATTGTAGCAATAGGCTAGGGCTTGTGGAAAAATGATGATTTTGAGGGATGAGAGGGATGGGAAGTCTTTAGGAAGGTATATTAACGATATGGGAAGGTGTAGGAGCATCAGTATACAAGTATTGTTGATGATTTAACCATGGAAGTCATGAAACCAAGAAAAATGTCCTCAAAATCGTAGGAGAGGGTAATGAGCTTTCCAAGCACAACTGAGAGACAAATATGGTAAACACAAAACTACTTACTTGGAAATGATAGTTTGGAACCTGAAATTGTTGAAGAAATTTGACTATTACTACTCCTTCAAAAGATGAATTTTATTGTGAAATAACCAAATTTTCATGATTTTGACCCTATGACCTAATGATGACACAACATGGAAGAATGAACTGAATGATGACCATGATGACTATGGGACTCTTTCAAAAATGAATGACCTGACCATGATGATGTTCATTGACCATGGAAGTGAAGGGATTAGTAATGATTTCAATACCCTAATCAGTGACCAAATTTTTGGATGACCTAGTTGAATGATAAAAAATTTCTGAGTGGGACTCCTAAAATGATATGAAAAGAGGATTTTTGATCACTAATGGCAGTATGCAAATATTGACACTAACAAAACCTTGAAAGAAGATGCATCAAATGAATAAGATGATTTCATTGAAGTTTTTAATGTTTTTAATAAGATGTTTCAGGGCTCTAACATGTTGCCTTTGAAAAGAGGTAAACAAGATGTGGAAGATTTGCAACAGTCCACATCATTGTTGAACAATGATGGGAACAAGATGTCATTGCTAAATGGTGAAAAAATCAAAGAAAAAGTGCCAAATCAAGATGAAAATAATGCATATGTTCCAAGATTACTTATTTTGGGTTTCAAAATGGTAAATGGCAATCACGAAAACACTTGGTCAAAATTCGATGTAAGTACATGGCAAGACAAGCTAAAAATCACCATGTCGACAATGTTCGAGGTGAGAGAGTTTTCAAGTTATTAAAGTTTCCTTTAATTGACGACCAAGGTGGGAACACATTTGTTTCTTCAAGGAAAGTTTGTTGTTCTGAAAATTCTGGGAAATTGCAGGGAGATGGTATCTCCGACAGCAAGACAGGTTCTCCAGAATCAAGGAAAAATATCAGTTTTCATGAAAAGATCAAATTATTGAATTCAGGAAAATTCCAGTGCATTGAGATTGGAAGGGTGAGGGGGTTGTACCCTCACCCACATTTCAGTAATGAAAGATATTTTGGGGTCCAAAAACTTCCAGTTTGGAGGAGTGATCAAGTGCTCAAAATTATGCTAAAAAATGAAAGTTGTCAGAATGGTGTGGAACTTGAATGGTCACGTATATCTCGTCGTTCTAAATCCGACACAACCTGTTTCATGGAAAATAGACATTGTATGCTCCAAAAAACATGTTCTTTCCACTTTGTCAAATAAGCAATTAAAAAAAAAATGTAGGACAACTCAGTCAGCAGTCTATACAACTAACAGGGCATGCCTACGTGGCAAGGTGATTGTATAGGTTGAATTTGTTAATGGGTTTACTCCAACAAATGAGATCGTGCCAAGTGGAACTTTATTATTGGTTTGTAATGATGTGTTTTTATTGGTTGTTTGGGTGGCTAATCCAAGGTTGCCATGTGGCCCAGCCAAGGGCCACCATGTGGCAGCTCGAGGGCCACCAAAATTATGTTGAAGTTCGAGCAGTGTGGGCGGGGGTCGAACCTGTGACCTCCAAGACCGAGCACCAAGAATCTAACATTGCGTCATTCATTTTTTCCTTGCTATACAATCTTCACTTCGGTTTTAATGTCATGTATATTTCATAATGGGGGAAGGGGAGTGCGGTCTAGCCCTGATCACTGCTGGAGGCGGGAGGCTAGCCCCCCCCCAAATGGTCCTTAATCGTAAGAAAAAATGCGACAACGCAACATGTGGCTACTACAATTAACTACTCCAAGACTGCTAGGGTAGCCTTGCCTTGTGACCACCACCAAACTGTTTGCCAGAAACCGCCTACTGTAATCGTTGGGACAGGCCGTCAGCCTAACCTCCCATGTGACCACCCTTAACATTGATGCAGGTGGTTAGTAAACCAAGCAGGATTTTATTTATAAAATAAATTATTTAAACCATATGCGTTATGGTTTTAAATTTAGACTTTAGTCGTTATAGGGCAGATTAATGCCCCGACAAATTTTCCCTATTTTCGGCTGAATTGGTGCTGCGTTAGCACTTTTGGGGAAAAATTGTGGGTTCTATACCGAATTTGGATGGTTTTGTAGAACGAATAGTGGAGGAACTATGGGAGATCATAAGTTGATTAGTTTTTGACCAAATTCGAGGCAGAAAGAGGTTATGGAACATGTTTCAAAGTTATTTGAGCATTGTAAACATATGTAATCACACTTTTGAGCATAATAGAAGAGAGCCAAGCCATTAAAAGTTGGACCAAGGAGATGTAGCCCAGACGGGGTGAAATCCTTCATCATGTGCTATTGTGTTACTATTTATGGTGATGTTCATGTATGTTAGATTTTGTTTTTTAGTGTTTTGTTCATGTTAATTTTCTCATGAAAATCACATAAAAACACATAAAAAATCATGTTAAACTTACAATTAACCTCATAATCCTCAAGCGCTTTGTTTATATTCTAAATTGGATCTTAGCACAACAAAACTAATATTATTGTTTAGATCATGTTATCTGCAACAACACATTTTCTATATCTCTAGTAGTACACAATATTACTTATGGTTAGCTCAAAACCCTCGTTAGTACCTCTAACAACAAATCACTACTCATAATTTCTTAAAATATTCAATGCAATATTTTACATTTAATTCTTTCTTATCCTTGCAAAGGATTTAATTATATGTGTATATCAACAATTATTTTTGTTTCCTTCTCTTTATTATAAGTTTAGTCTGTAGAAAACTGGCAAGCTCAAACTAAGGCTTGTATTTTCTTCAAACCTAATAAATGGTGTAATGATTGTCACTCTTCACTCAAGATTCTTGTTCAATATTGACTAGGGTGACTAACCTAGCTGAAGAACCCTTACAATATTATAGTATCTTGCATTTCCTTCTATTTCATACTAGACAGTTTTCAAAACATAAACTTTTCGAATATCAAGAAAACATGAAGCAAGATTAAAAAAAGAAACTTTATAAAACATATATTAAAGTATATTTCACTTATCTGCACGAGTCACTTGACTGCCACAAAATCTAGTGGACAGAAATATTCTCTACCCGACCAATCAGTATTGGTACCTCTACCAGAACTCCCCTTGAGCCAATTCCACAATCGGAACAACTTTTCAATAGAGACCTCTCTAGGTCCAATGGGTTTCCTCCTAGTAGTTTCTTGTCCTCCTCAATATAACATCTTTTCCTTGAGGAAAGTAGCACCACAACTACAAAACTATTTTGGCCCCATCCTACCAAGCTCCAAGTTCACAAGATTGCCTCAAAATTTTCCCCTCTCACCCTCTTAGCAAATCTTCTTTTCCAAAAATGACATAATCGATCTTTGGGAGGAAGAGATCCTATTACAAAATGTTGCAAGAAAGGCTAAATTTGACCTTAGCCTTAGTGAAATTGAGTAAATCAAATTTCCACATTAGCAAGACAACTTGGAGGCAGTTAACTAGCATGGCTTGGCTCTTTCCACTCAGTTTAGTCATGCATGTGTTGATTTCTAAATTTTATCAATCTAGTTCAGTTATTTTCAATTGTACTCAGTTAACTGACCTCTAACTATTAATAGAGTTAGTTTAAGGTTAGTTGTGTAGGGGACAATAATCTAAATCATAGATATATCAGTTAACTAATTAATCATCCAAAAATTTCTCATGTGTGCATGTAATTCCAATTACTCGGCTGGAGTGGAGGAGACAAAGGTTAATGTAATATGAGTTGTATACTATTTGAGTGTACAGTTGCTGCATGCAATCAAGAGATCAATTCCTTGGGATTTGCGTAAGGAAATATATACTTCCCTATTTTTCAGGAGCTTGAATTAGGTCAGATTTGTGCAAGGAAATAGGAGGTTGGAGGAGGAAGAAATTGGCTAAGTGTTGGTCATAGGTTCTCATTCAACAAAGAGAACAATTTTGCACTTGCAGGTTGTGATTAGAGATAGAGAAAGCAATTGTAATAATTTTTATATTGAACTAATTAATGCAAAGAGGCTTAAGGGGTTTCCTAGTTGGGTTTCCATATAAATAATCGTGTACTTGTGGTTTCGCTTGTTTCATGTCTATGCATGTTGTTCTAAATTGTGATTTACATTCCACAAATTAATAGAGTAGAATTTGTGTCTCTTGTTTTCAGTTTGAAATATTGAGCAGTTGAAATTTATATCAAATATATACATGGTATCAAAGCCCTGAAATCATGTTACAACCAATATTTCAAATTTGTCCCTCACGAATTTCAAATTTTAAGCTTTAGTGTAGCAATTTTTCTTCAGATTTGGGAGAATGTATTTCAACAGACGAATAGTGGAATATGCCCTGGATGGTAGCTTGAATTTCATAGCATGGAAGGATCGAATGGAAGAAATGCTTGATGATAATGGTGTGTTATAATATGTTAAAGCTGACACTGTGAAACCCCAACAGTCTAATGAACAACAATTAGCCCAATGGAAGAATGATGGTGCAAAGACAAAGAGAATTTTTTGGAAGGTGTGAGAGACCATGTGGTCTTACATATCCATGGAAAAGAGTCACCATTTTCTATGTGGAAGACGTTGACTGAGCTATTTAAAAATAGAAGTGACCATAGAAAATTGGCCTTGAAAGATAAACTTTGAAACATTAGGATGCAAAAAATGATACCATTCCAAAATATCTCTCCAAATTCACACAAGTTTGATATGAACTTGGAGGGGTTGGGGTGAATGTTGTAGAAGTTGACCTGCTGAGCCTAGCTCTTCCAGGCCTTCCTAAATCCTGGCACAACTACCAAGCATATGTGAATGGAAGGGAAAAATTACCAAATTGGAAAAGGTTGTGGTCTGACTTGGTTCAAGAAGAGTTTGGGAGAAATACCATAGATGTAGTATCATCCAGAGTAGATGATGAAGAAAATTTTTCCTTGGTTGGGAAGGAGAATAAGGGAAAAGGAAAGAAGACCTGAAGAAGCTTGAATCTAGTCAAAATAATGGAAAGAAGAAAGACTTGAGCAAGATAAAATGTTTCCACTGCCACCATTACAAAAACTATGTAAAAAAATGTCCACACAAGAAGTCTAACAATAATTCTTCAAGAGGAGTAGGAGGTGAAGCACTTGCTTCACAATTCAAATTATATTTCACCCTAATGGCATGCATGGCCAACATTATTATGGGGAGTGTGTGGTACCTTGATTCTGGTGCCTTGTTCCGTATAACATGGTGCAAGGAGTTTTTTAGTAGATTGGAGGAGAAGGATATCCATATTTATATTGAATTGGGGGGTGATGGGAGGTACAATGTTACAGGAATTGGTACTGTCACCTTTGAGAGGGAGAAAGCCTCCCCTCTTGTATGTTTGTACATGCGCTGAAGAAGAACTATATCTCTATAACAGTATTGGAGGATAAATGCTATTATGTAATTTTCAATAAAGGGAAATACTCTCTGAGACACATTTCTACATGAAAGTGAAGCATATTGGGGTTCGAGTGAAGAACCTATATAAAATTGAGGTGGGATATTGTGCTGCATTGAGCAGCAAGGATAAAAAAGTGTAGAGTCAAGATGTTGGAGAACTCTGGCATAAGATATTGGGTCATCTACACCATTGTGCCTTGAAAACCATGTAGAAAATTACCACTGGTCTCCTTGAAGGCTCCCTTGACCAGTAGTATTTCTGAAAGGGGTTACACATTGGGGAAATATGTAAAATCCACCTTCCATGGTCGAGATAACAGAGTAGATGCAATATTGGAGTGAGTCCACTTTGATGTGTGTGGACCCTTTTTACAGCCTCTACAACAAAACATAAGTACTATGTAATTTTTATTGATGATTTCTCTAGAAAATGTTGGATTTTCTTTATGAGTAAAGAAGGATGAAGTGTTTTCCAAATTTGTAGAATTTAAAGCATTATTTGAGAAGGGTATTGGAAAGAAGGTGAAGGATTTCAGGAGCGACAATGGAGGTGAATTTGTTTCGAATTCCTTCAAGGATTTCAGTGCTAAATAAGGTATTCAGAGAGAATTGATAACACCCCATAAACCACAACAAAATGGGGTACCTAAGAGGAAGAACGCGAACATGGTTGGAGCTGCAAGAGCTATGCTACATGATCAAGGGCTGCCATTACATCTATGGGTAGAAGAATGTAACACAATAATTTAATTGCAAAACCAGAGTCCTCATAGAATACTTGGTATGATCACACTGGAGGAATATTTCTTTGGGAGAAAGCCTGATGAGTCTCATTTCAGAATTTTTGGAGCTTCAATTTATTTTCATGTCTCCAAGGATTCCAGGAAGAAACTTGAGCCTCCAACAAAGTTGGGAGATTTTGTAGGATACATTGAATTACTGAGTGTATTTACCTTCACTAAGGATGAAATTTGTGAGGAGAGATGTCAAGTTTGATTAGGAGAAGGCTATGAGACTCTCTCTATAACAAGAATTGAGTATCCCACCAAAGAAGGAACTTCTAGCTCCAAAGGAGGAGCCTCAAGATGAGCTTCAAGAATTTTTGGAGTTACCACAATGGAGGAACAAAGAAAAGGTCAAGTGGAGACACCCACTCAACCAGAAACATCTAGATACGGGAGAAAGAGAACAGAAGCTGATATATTGTTGCAGGATTCTAGAGAGAATGTGGGATCCCCTACATCGATATGTAGGCATATATCATTGAGTCTGAGCCTTCTTCATTTGAGGAAGAAGTTTCTCAACCTGTTTGGGTTGATTCCATGGTGGATGAATGTGAATCCATCATGAATAATAGTGTATGGGAAGTGGTGTCGATACTAGAAGGGAAATTAGTGGTTGGTTCCAGATGGATCTAGAAAGTGAAGCATTCAGTTGATGGGAGCATCGAGAAGTACACAACTAGATTTTTGGGAAAAGGATATTCTTAGGTAAAGGGAGTTGACTATGAAGAAACATTTTAGCCTATGGAAAGGTATTCCCCCATCGGATCAATTCTTGCATTAGTTGCGCAGATGGGGTGGAAGATCCACCAGATGGATGTGAAGACCACCTTTCTCAATGGTGTTGCTGAGGAGGAAATTTACATAGATAAACCAAAATATTTTGAGACATATGATTGAGATTCACATGTTTGCAGATTTAGGAGAGCAATGTACACTTGGATTGAAAATTATCTTAGTGGATTGGGCTTCACCAAAATTCAAGCAAATGTGAATCTCTATCACATTGTGGTATATGGTAAGTTGCTTATTCTTGTTTTCTATGTTGATGATTTAATATTGATAGGTGATGAGAAACTGATCCACTCTTGCAAAGAGGATCTTGCAAGGGAATTTGAGATGAAATATATGTGCTTAATGCATTACTTCCTCGGGCTAGAAGTATGGAAAGGTGATGGTGAATTTTTTGTGTCTCAGGGGAAGTATGCCTTGAAAATACTTCAGAAATTTCACATGGAGAATTTTGAGCCTATGGACACACCTATAGCTACAAAATGGAGGAAGGAGAATGCCACTTCAGGTGAAGAGTTTGATGCTACCATTTACAAGAATCTTGTGGGGTCTTTGATGTATCTTGTGAACACAAGACCTGACATGCACTACGAAGTGAAACACCTTAATCAAGCTATGGTGAGGCCTACTAAGTTGTATTGGAAGGAAAAAAATCATGTGTTATGGTACCTCATAGGCACTACTAAGTATGGATTATAGTACATGAGGAAAAAGGGAGTGTTCTTTAAGGCTTCACTGATACAGATTGGGTAGGAAGTCCATCAGACATGAAAATTACTTCATGTGCTATCTTCAGTGTTGGGTCCAAGCACATTGAAATTTGTTATTATCATTTGTGGGACTGTATGCAGAGGAGAATTATGTTGCTAAAATACATTCCAACTGAAGAGAAAGATGCTAACATCTTGACAAGGGCATTGTCAAGAGGTAAATTTGAGTTCCACATGTGCAGGTTAGGGGTGGTGAAAAATATCTTTCTTGCAAAGAGGGAGTGTTAGAAAATGTAGCAAGAAAGGCTCAATTTTACCTTAGCCTTAGTCAAATTGAGTAAATCAAATTTCCAATTCAGAAAGACAACTTGGAGGTAGTTAACGAGTGTGACATGGCTCTTGTCACCCAGCTATATCAAAAAATTCAAGTTAGTGGGATTGGAGTTCAGTCATGCATGTGTTGATTGCTAAATTTTAGCAATCTAGTTCAATTATTTTTAGTTGTACTCAGTTAACTGAACTCTAACTATTAATAGAGTCAGTTCAAGGTCAGTTGTGCAGTGGGACAAGAATATAACTCAGATATTTTTTAGTTAACTAATCAATCAACCCAAAATATCTCATGCATGCATGGAATTTGAATTGGTCAACTAGAGTGGACGAGACAAAGGCTAGTGTAACATGAGTTGTATACTAGTTGAGTGTACAATTGTTGCATGCAGTCAAGATATCAATTCCTTTGGAATTGCACAAGGAAATAGGGACTTCCCTACTATTTAGGAGCTCAAATTAGCTCAGATTTGCATAAATAAATAAGAGGCCAGAGGAGGCAAAAATTTCCTAAGTTTTGGCCAGAGGTTCTCATTCAGCAGAGATAATAGTTGTGCATTTGCAGGTTGTGCTTAGATCCGGAGAAAAATTGTAATAGTTTCTCTATTCAACTGATTAATGCAAAAAGTCTTAAGAGGATTTTTATAAAACCCTCCGCCAACATATACTCAAGTTAACCAATCCGTTGGGGTAAACATGTGACAAGAGGCTACTATGATATGATTCAACTTCCCATGTACAGTTAAGGAAGTGGAACCGACAAAACCAAATCAATATGACCTTCCTCGGGAGCTACAGACCCTTTAGTAGGAAACCAACACTTCCAAGAACTTAAACGTTGAGACAACTTGAAATTTCACTGATTTGAACCCTCAGCCGCTCCCATGAAAATCCATGCATGCGACTAAAGCGTTCCAATCGCTCCTAAAGCAAGGCATGCCAATGAATGTGGACTTTTTCAGGTAGTTCTGTGCCAACGACCCCAAATTTTGAGCCAATTTTTCAGGGCCAGATCTTAGGCCACTGCCTAGAAATTCTTGAAACTATCATAAATGAATAATAAAAATGGAACAAAGCTACTAATGTAATCACTGGTGCAAGTACTTGATCTGACCCCTACTATCCATAATGGGAATTTCGTCAAACATGTCACAAATATGTAATATACAGGTCATAACGATAGATCTGAGCATAAGGGTATCATACTTATTTGAGAATCATAAGGAACCATTGATACCTATGATCACAATAGTTGCATTATCATCTATTAGGTCATATATTCATCGTTCATTCATTTACTAATGAAAACATGATGAGAACCATACATTAAGTCTGTCATAAAACATGCTCATAATTAGCATATAACCAACATAAATGATAAGGATATGAAAACCATAAGAATCACCTATGAACCATTACATTTACACAGGAAATACCAAGGAGAAGTAGCTCTTATTAATGAATGCATATGCTAACTAGGTCTAGGACTTCCACGAACCACTCGACCATAGATTGACCTGAACCAAATATTTCTTTCAGCCAATCACCCCCATACCATATTCCAAGAATGAAGGTGGAACTAATAGAAAAACCAATTTGGGCTTCCTCATGGTTTACTGCAATCCCCACTAGATCACTAAGCCTGAACCCTCACCAATAAGACGAAGATTCACCACAATCCCCACTGGATCACTAGGCTCTAAACAAGCATGGATTCTTCCAGATATCTCCACCTATACTGTGAGGAATTTGTCTGTCTGAACCTCTCAGATTTACTATGTATCCCGCCATTACTGGTCAAGGGATTCCTAGGCCTACAAGGTCTCCACCCTCTGGGCTTTACAATGTATCCCGTCATCATCGCTCAAGGGATTCCTAGGCTCAATCAAGGGTATTCCCCTCTGAGCTTTACCATATATCCCATATCGAGATTCCTAGGCTCAATCAAAGCTATTCACCTATGATCTTTGCCGTATATCCCATCTCAATATTCCTAGGCTCAATTAAGGTTTTCACAATCAAGACTTATTGTGTATCCCATCCTGGTATTCTTAGGTTTGTGAATAATGCTGAGACCACCCCTCTCATCTACAAGTCCATCCGACAATATAGCTCGAACAAATACAAGAGAAACCACCACACCATGGCTACCCGAAAATGGAAAGGAAAGGCTGAAGAACACTATCACACTTGGGAAAAAACCATGCCAATGACAACAAGAGAACCAAAATCACACATGCATGTACCATACATGCCAAGTATAGCAAGGACATCACACATGCAAATCAATACCTGCAAGTAATCTCATTGTAGCTGCTTGACCCTTCTCTTCCTTATTTGATCTTTGGTTCCCTTTGCCTTATTTTATCTTCCTTTACTTTTCTTGATCCAATACTAGAATTCTCAAAGTGTCCAAGAGTGAGAGAGAGAGAGAATAGAGAGAGAGCTCGAAAAATGAACTGACAAAAGGTACCACTTGATCCTCAAAATTATTTTTATTAATGAGGCCTCTATTTTCTTCAATTTTCCATTATTTTCCTTCATTTTTCTCCTCACATGCAACCTGTTACCTTTCACCTTCCCTTTCTCCTAATTTCCATTATTTTTAGAAATAAATGCTAATAAATGCCACTTTGTCCTTCCAAAGCCTTTACCATCTCCTTTGCCAATTTCCTTGGCCATAATTGACCTAGGTGGATATTTGTGGCCACCCACCTATTCCACCTAGACCTATAGTCGGTTTTATCAGTTTCCTTGTTTACAACAACATTTACTGTTTTTAGCAGTTTTTCGGGTCCTAAACTTCTGGAGTAGTTTTGACCCCCTAAAAAACGTTTTTTTGAGGTTCACAGCAGATCCATAGCAATAAGAAAGGGCCTATGGAAAATACTATATTACTCAGATATATCTTTCTGAAGATATATCATATGTGCCAAACAAAGATAATATGACCAAGTTACGACCTCGGGAAGTTGGCTGCGCAAGTAACCCCAACGGGGCCCACAAACCCTAGGCGTTCCATTTCCTTGGGTTATGGTTTTGGTTTTTTAGGGCTTTCTCATTTTTTTCTATAATAAAAATTCCCTTCAGCCTCATTGTAACACAGTTCAGAGGCATGTAGCCACCAAATCTCTTCTCAAAGATAAGCTACCATTGCCCAAGCTATTTTATTTCATTTTGTTTGTAAGCTTATTTCAGTTATTTGATATTAATGAAATGAAGTATATTTTTTGCTGCATCTTTGTGTTTATTTTTATTTATGTATTTTATTGTGTTCTTGCATAAAAACAGATCAGTAGTATCAGAGCAATCTTCTCTTTCTTGATCTTTCTTTGCATGTCCCCAACGAGATCGAGGTATAAGAAGTTAGGGCTTGATTTGGTTGAACATTTTCAAGATCAAGCTCACAAACCCCGATGACCTCCCATGGCGGAGGAAAAGAAATATGAGGGGGCATGAGATCTTATCAAAATATTGCTCGAGGAGGCCCTCGAGAAACAGAGGAACATGATGATGGATAACTTTGCTATGATCCTTTGATGGATACCCACCGGTGACACATATTCATCTGAAAGCCACTCTGGAGGCACAAATTCTTTGAAGGTACAAGTTAACTTCAACATTCCCATATTTTAGGGCCAAATAGATGTAAACATCGTAGATAGATGGCTGAATCTATTAGAAAGATTTTTTTTTTTCATGACTTTTCCAATCGGGAAAATGTTACTTTTGCAATCCTCAAAGCCGCCCGCATGTCAAGGACTGGTGGGAAACCTACTGTGAGAAAAAGGATGAGGGGGAATCCTCCCTGTTCCCAACTATACCCACTTGGAATTCTTTCCAAGACGCCATCAAGGAACGATACTACCTCATGGGGAGCTATGAGGAAAAGTAAAAATAATGGACTCTGTTGCAACAACAAATGGATCCAGATGTGCATGAGCTAAGGAATTTGTTCCATACCCTGTGCACAAAGTTGGGTATCAAATATTGAGAGAAACATTTGGTGTTTAATTACAACAATTTTCTGCACAGATACATCTAGGAGGAAATGGAGTTCCTCAACATCTCATCGCTTGGTGCAGCATATCGGTATGCTGCCAAGATTGAGCATAAATTAAAACAGAAGAAGTGAGACTTTGGATCTGCGAATCTGAAGCAGGGGAAAGGTGCCCCAAAACTGCAAAACAAAGGAAAAGGTGAAGGCAGGGTGGCCTAGGACAACCCTTCAAAGTAGCAAGTGAATAACAACACCATGAAGCCAAAGAAGGACACAGGAAAGTGGTGTGAGTTCCATAAGTGCTCCACTCACAACACAAGTGAGTGTCGGGACAAGCAGTCATTGGTGGCCGAGCCAAAGGCTTTCGAATCAGATGCATGTTTCGACTCTGAGTCAGAACCTAACAAGGGGAATGACAAAGGGAAGCATATTATCAGTGTGGAGCCAAATTCCACCGTTTCCACCACCAAGATCCAAATATATATCTATATATCTTCAGTGTTTCTATATTTGTATTTTTGTTTTCAATGGATATGATGTGTATTGAAACTTATTTACATTCATTACAAATGTCTATATAATACATGATTAGCTAGCACATCTACTAGTGTATTTATATTTCTAGGAATATGTTGATATTGGATGAAATAAAAATGTCTTTCTAGAAGGAGAACCCTTAAGAACATGCGAAGGATGGTAGGAATTTTGACTGAATAAACATTACAAAATTGTATTACCACAAGTTGTGATTCAAATATGATGGCTAAACGACGAATACCATATGAAATAGCATCAGAACAGATCGACCATTGCACTATACTCAACGATGTTGTTGGTAGAGCGATCGATATCAATCTATCATAAACTCACTAACTCGCCATTTGGCGCAAAGATATCCCACACCGCGGAGGATAGATTCTGAGTATTATAAGAAGCACTGTCATCATAAACGATATATGGTTCAAGGGATGTCTACACATGTAAACCAAACGTAAATGGGATCAACAGAAACCATAGGAAAAACTAATGAGACACACTCAAAACACCTATAAAAAATATGTACACAATGTACTACACATGAGATAACGCATATTATTTCTTAAGGTACAACCCATTCCTAGGCTACTCTAGTGGGACTCCATCAAAATTGACTAACTCATAGGCCCCTTTAGCAAGAACACACTTGACAATATATGGAGCTTACCATATAGGTTGTGTTGAACCCCAAAGATGTGCTTTCCCTTCACCAAATTTCACTTCATTTCCTTTGTCCCTTATCAATTATAGGCTTAAATGATCAATAAGATTGGTTAAAGACACTTTAGGAATTTATACAATGACTGACTTGCTATATTTTCATGGTTTTGTTGTTGTAGTAATTTTTGACTAGACTTAGCTACAAAATGCAGCCATTCTGTAGCCAGTCGCCTATTCCGCAGCTGTCTTCATGTTCTCACAGGTTCTAGGTGTCACCTCAAAGAAAAATGCATATAGGTGAATTCCATACTTCATCCACATCATTCCTTGCTCCCTACGAAGTCCGAGCATAATTCTATAGGTGGTTATGCACGTGGGAAACCTAAACTAAGAGATAGACTTCTAATAGGACAAGGACTGTACATATGTCTTTAATCACAGTAAAAGACCTCCACCAGAGTTCTAATTTGATTTTAGTTGGGAAAGAAATTTATTCCTATTTTATCTCAAGGGAAGTTATGTAATTTTCTTATAAGAATGACTCGGGAGACCAAGAAACAACTAGCTAGATTTATGTTTTGTTGCTAGATCTCAGAAGACCATAATACTCTGTTTTTGAAATACTTTTCCTTTAATGAAAGAAGCACTGCTTTATTGCAAGATCTGAGGCAATATTGAGGAGAATTGTATGCTAATCCGGTGGTAGAGGGCCCCTATTGCCTGAGAAGCTTTGTGTACATTGTTTAGATAAGTAACTTTAGCCGTGTTGCATTCCTAGTTTAAGCAATTTTCTGAACTTTGTGTTTTATATTCACTTGCATTGGATGCTACAGTATAGTCTTGTTCTTACGAATTATTCCAAAATATCACTAATATTGAATGAGATATAACTGTAGTATTTTAGGATTTAGTTGCATTTCTTTGAACTTTATGTTTTTATGCTTATCTACATCACATGTTACAGCCAGTCCTGTTCTATGAATTATTCCAAAATACCACTAACTCCGAATGAGACAGAGTTGAAATATTTCAGTGATTAGTTGCATTTTTAGTTTAGTTGTAATAATCCAGAGGTTAATAGCACCCTAGTTCAGTTTCTGTTCACTGTGTTTCAAGTTAGTTTAATTGCACTCTAGTTTAGTTATAGTCCCTGTATTTCAAGTTTGATTAGCTAGTTGAATTAGACTTCACGGCCTTCATTATTTACAAATTACTCTTGTACTAATCTCTTCCAAACACATCATCACATGGACAAGAATTAGTGATATCAATTCAAGGCCTTGACTGCTATGCAACTTTTTATAATTTCACAAACTGCCTCATTTCCAAAGCTATTCCAAAAGATTTCTAATTCTTGAAAGAGGTTTAACAGTGATATTTTAATTTGTAGAATAGATTAATTTTGGTGTCATAGGTTAATTTAGAAGTAGAATTCTTCACTAGGTTGCAGACTATCTTAGAAGAGCCTCATTGCATTAAACTTATCCTTTTCTCAAAAGCTATTCCAACATATTCCTAATGAATGAATTGGACTGAGTTCATGTTATGAGTTATTGAATTCATGTTATGAGTTATTTAGTTCTTGCTATGAGTTATTTTTCTTGTTAAGAGTTTTGCATTTTTTGTTCTCAAGTGCCACACATAGTTTAGAATAGGTTTTGCTCTATTTTAGTGTGTCCAACAACTTCTCTTTGCCAAAACTTAGTTCTTTTCCTCTTAGGATAAAAACACAAAAATCAAAAACATTGAAAAACACTAAACACAACGTAGTGAGAAACAAATACCTGAGCACATATAGTGCACTTCACTTCAATAGTTTACTAACCCTGGTTGACAATTTATGACCTCAATTTAGGAACACTAAGTTGAGCAGACATTTTGGCGCCGTTTCCGGGGAAGTGTAACTAGGTAGCCTTGTTTCTTACCTCCCAAAAACAATGATATGTGTAGAGAAAGAGACTCAAGAGGTAGATTCATAAGAAGCAGAAGCTTGATTCCTTGAACATCACTTGTTTCACCAAGACCAAAAGCCACCTTCAACTCAAACCCACATTCCATCCTTTACTGATCCTAGACTTCCAGAGGACTTAAGATTAGATATTCCATTAGAAAGACCTTCCACTTTACCCACTGAACCTGTCTTAGAAGAAGATTCAGGAACCCTTGCTAGGGACATAAACTTTTCAACTTCCACAGAAGAATCAACTATGGCAGAAGAAGGGGGAGGAGGAGTTTTTAATGGAGAACACACACTATTTGGAGGGGGTAGAGGTAGAGGTAGAGGAGAAGGAGGTAGAGGTGCAGAAGGAGAAGGAGTCAGAGGAAGAGGTAGAAGAGAAATGGGAAGCTCTTTTGGGTTTTCTATAGTAGATGAAGAAACCAATGCAACTATGAAAAACATTTCACCCTCTGTCCTTCCAAATTTTTATGGACTTAAAACTGAAGATCCTGAAACCTTCCTATTTGAATTTGAAGTCCTATGTAGAACCTATGACTACTTACAAGATGCCCAAAAACTTAAACTGTTCCCTTCAACATTGAAAGGAGCAGCATTAAAATGGTTTATGAGTTTGATCAACAATTCTATTAGGACATGGGAAGACATGAGACAAGCATTTTTAGAGAGGTATTTGGATTACTGTATGCTAGTCAACCATAAGGAGGAAGTGTTTAAAATGTTACAAAAAGAATATGAAAATTTGGAAGATTTATTGGAGAGATTTCACTACAACAACAAAAGAGCAAAAATGGAAAACTTAGAACAAGACACTTTGAAAGCTCTCTTGTTGAATACAATTAGGGATGAATGGTTGGATATCCTTAACATGATGGGAAAAGGGGATATATCTCAACTCACACTACCTGAAATAACTGTATTATGTACCAATATTTCAAGAGGAAAATCTAAAACTATAAAAGGACTGAGAGACCCTGCTCTTGCAAGGGCAAGTAAGTCTGCTTCTGGGACAGTAAGTAGGGAAGAAATAAGACATATGCTTTATGAATTCAAATCTGACATTTTATGGAGTCTTAGTGAACAAATAGACACCCTTAAACTACAAAACAAGCAAAAAGCTAAATCTGATGCTTTAGCAATCTTTTGTCCCAAATGTAGAAATAAACATGCCTTGAGAGAGTGCCCTTTGGATGCAAAAGTTGTGGAGACTTGTGTAATTTGTTCAGAAAAAAATGATACCAAGAGTTGTCCTTCACTTCCTAGTCTTAAAGCCGTCTTTAAAGAAGAAACTCCAACAAGTTCCACAAAATCTCTCCATTTTGTCTCCAGGAGGCCTTGACAAGGACCTCAAATACAAGGATTCCATGACCAACTGTATAATCAACCTCCACTAAATTGGAATGCTTGGCAGCAACCTTGGCCCCAATTTCAAAATCAATCACAAACTTGGGCGCAAGGAGCACAAAATCCCTATGGAAGATACTCTCAGTATTACCAATATCCACCATCCTATCCACCATATCCACATTTCTCTCCTCAACAAAATTTTCAACAAAATTCTCAACAGAATCATCAAAATCCACAACATCAAAATCAACCACTTCCATTACCATTTCCTCAGAAAACAAATCATTTGCCTACCCAACCCATACCAAACCCCAATAATAAAAATCCTCATAACACATATATGATAGAAGGCCAACAGTTTCCAACTTATTTGATTACTCCTTTAGACCTTAGTGATGTTCAACTTAGGTCTGGAAGAATACTTGAAAAGAGGAAACCTTCTGTAATCATACAAGAGCAAGACAATTCTGAGGAAGATTCTCTACGGGTAAATAAAAGTCTTGAAGAGAACACATCTTTTCAAGACCCAAATATTGAAAAATCAAAACAAAAAGAACCAATAATTTCAACTCCTATATTAGAGCAGCCATCAACATCCACTTCTACACCTCCCTTTCCAGAAATATTACAAATTGATAGGGGTGTAGAAAAACAAATTATGGTGCCTAATTATGATTTCCTAAATGAGCTAAGAAATGTTTGTATTAATATTCCATTATTGCAAGCTATCAAGGAAATTCCAATCTTAGCAAAGACAATAAAGGAGTTGAGCATGAAGAAAACGGAAAAAAGAATAAGAGAGACAAAGAAAATTCAACTGGCAGGAAAAATAGCAGATATCATGATGGGTAAGATTTCTATTCCAAAGTATCTAGACCCAGGAAATCCAGTTGTTAAAATTCACATCAATGGAATTGAGATCCAAAACATACTCATTTATTTAGGAGCAGCAATCAATATCATGAGTAGACAAATCATGGATAAACTGAAACTTCCTAATCTTCTCTTTACACCCACATTATTACAATTAGCAGACAGATCTGTGATCAAACCTGATGGGGTAATAGAAGATATTCTAGTGTCCCTAGATTCTTGGGAGTACCCTGTGGATTTCATGATCCTAACTCCTAACAATAATCTAGGAGGACATCCTATTATATTAGGAAGACCTTGGTTAGCTACAGCTGATGCTTTCATTAGTTGTAGATCCGGTGATATGTATATCTCTGATGGTAGTTCAACTAAGAAATTTACCTTGTATCCTCCAGCAAGAACAATTACATAATTAGATGATACTCAATGGATAGAGGATGAAGAAGACTTACAACCTCTCTTCACAATTTCAGAAATTAGTGAAGATAGCCAGATTCTGAATACCTTAGAAAACTTTAAATCCTCTTCAGAATACAAACATGAAAAATTTCAAGAAGAATCCAACATTGAGTTTTTATCATCAAGGCAGATGTCTCTCTATTCCATGGATAAATTTGGCAGCTCTACAATTGAGATATCTCCAGGAAAAACCTTAAACATAAACAAGAACCTAGAGAAATCTCAACAAGAAGAGCTAGTCAAGATCTTACAGAGACATTCTTCTGCATATGCATGGGAGTACACTGATATGAAATGGATAAGCCCCAGGACTTGCACTCATTACATCTACATAGAGGAAAATTGTAAACCAATCAGACAACCTCAGAGACGGATGAATCCAAATCTTAGGGAGATTGTTAAGGAAGAATTGCATAAATTGTTAAATGTCAACTTTATCTATTCCATTTTAGATAGTCAGTGGGTTTCTCCTTTGGTAATTGTGCCAAAGAAAAATGGTAAATGGAGGGTATGTATTGACTACCGAGAATTAAACAAAGCTACTCTTAAAGATCATTTTCCCCTACCTTTCATAGATCGGGTGTTAGATACATTAGCTGGAAAAAAGTACTTCTCATTTTTAGATGGGTTTAGTGGTTATAACCAAATTCAAGTAGCACTTGAAGATCAAGACAAAACCACATTTACCTGTCCTTGGGGTACCTATGCTTATCGAGTATTTCCATTTGGACTATGCAATGCACCTGCAACATTTCAAAGGGCAGTACTAGGAATATTTTCAGATCTAATACATGATTGTGTAGAGGTATATATGGATGATTTCACAGTTTATGGAGACACATTTGAAGAAGCTTTAACAAAATTGGAAAAAGTCTTAAAAATATGTAAAGAAGAAAATCTTTCACTTAGTCATGAGAAGTGTTTTATGATGTTTACTGAAGGAATTGTTTTAGGACATCACATTTCAGGGGATGGGATTAGAGTTGATGAGTCAAAAGTTGAATTCATCTCTAACTTATCTATTCCAAGTTGTCAAAAATATGTTAGGAGTTTTCTCAGATTTACAGGATATTATCGAAGGTTTATAGAAAACTTCACCAAGATAGCATCTCCACTTTTCAAATTACTTACCAAGGACTGTGAATTCAAGTGGAATCCTGATTGCTAGTTAGCCTTTGAGACCCTGAAAACAAAAATCTCTGAAGCACCTATTTTAAGGGGCCCTAACTGGAAGTTACCTTTTCATATTTCAACAGATGCCTCAGATACAACTTTAGGAGCAGTATTGGGACAAAAAGACCTGATTCCTTATGCCATCAATTATACAAGTAAAAATTTGACTCCTTCAGAGTTAAATTATACTGTAACTGAAAAATATTTTTTAGCTGTTGTTCATGCCATAAACAAATTCAGACACTATATAACAGGTTATGAAACTTTTTTTCACACAGATCACTCTGCAATTAGATATCTAATGAACAAATAAATTACTAATGGCAGAGTCATAAGATGGTTATTGCTTTTACAAGAATTCAACATTACCATTATAGATAGGCATGGAAAACAAAACACAGTAGCTGATTTCCTATCTAGACTCCAAAACATTAAAGATAACACTCCAGTTGAAGATCAATTCCCTGATGAATATCTTTTTGCAATTTCTACTTAGACTCCTTGGTTTGCTGACATTGCTAATTATTTAGTTTCAGGGAAATTTCCTTCAATAATGAATGCAAGAAACAAAAGAAAGATCATTTATGACAGTGCAAAATATTCATGGGTTGCTAATGAGTTCTACAAAACAGGTCCAGATTTTATCATTAGGAGATGTGTTCGGGAAGATGAGATGCCTGAGATCCTCAAGGCATGTCATGATGAACCTTGTGGCGAACACTTTGCTGATAAGAGGACAACTTATAAGATCCTTCATTTAGGATACTATTGGCCATCCCTTTTTAAAGATGCTAAAGAGTATGTCAAAAGGTGTGACAGTTGTCAAAGGGTAGGGAAACCTTCTCCTTCATGTGAGATGCCATTGTAGCCTCAGGTACATATTGAACCATTTGAAAAATGGGCCTTAGATTTTGTAGGACCTATTAGTCCTCCATCAAGGCAAAATAAATATATATTAGTTTGCACTGATTATGTTACCAAATGGGTATAGGCCAAGGCATTACTTTTTGCTACTGAAGCATCTGTAGTTAATTTTCTTTTTGAGGATATTTTTACTCGTTTTGGTGTCCCAAGGGAAATTGTTACAGATCAAGGAGCTCAATTTACATCAAGGCTAGTGGAACAAATGATGGAGAGATACAAAATCAGACACAGAAAATCTACTCCCTATCATACACAAGCAAATGGTCAAGTGGAATCTACCAATAAAGTCATTGAAGGGATCCTAACAAAGACTGTTCATTTACACAGAAGAGATTGGGCAGACAGGCTTCCTGAAGCTTTGTGGGCCTATAGAACTACATGGAGAAACACAACAAGCCATACTCCTTATGAACTTGTTTATGGAAAACAAGTTTTGTTTCCCATAGAGTTTCAGATTCAAACTTTTAAAATGGCAGTTCAGCTAGGACTTGATCTAACAGAGGCACAAAAGCACAGATTGGAGCAGATTAATGAATTGGATGAGATCAGACAAGATTCAGTTTAGAAAAAAAATATATTCCAATAGCAAAGGACTAGATGGCATGATAAGTACATCAAGGAAAAGAAGTTCAAAGCAGGTGACTGGGCTTTCTGGCACTTTAGCTTTTCAAATTTGTTTTTCTGCAAGCAGTCATTACAAAATCATAAGTTTCACTCCATCATGTCTCAATTCATTCATATTTCATTCGCTCCATTCATTCATATTTCATTCATTCCATCCATCCATTATTCATTCACTCCATTCCATGGTCCATTTCATTTCCATCTCAGATTTCTAAATTTGATCTCTTTCTTCAGATTGAGTGTTACAAATCATAAATTGCAGACCACTTTTATGTTTCATTCCACTTCACAATTGTGATTCATTTCATTCCATTACATTTCACCTCACTCCTGATCCATTTCACTATATTTCATGATCCATTTCATACAATACTCCATTCCATATTTCAAAGTTCCTACAGGTACATTCTACAGCTAGTCAGACATTCTGCAACCAGCTAGACATTCTGCAGCCAGACATCCTGAAGACAATTATCCAGCAGCAAATCGACCCTGCACACCTATGTCAACAAGAAAAATCAAAGGAATTATGAAGACTGAAGAATAAATGATTTTCAAAGGAGGAAAAATCATATCAAAATCACAAAAGTTAAAGGAAAGGCAAAGGTAAAGTTGTAAAATTATTATGATGACAGAATATGAAAGTTATAGTATGGTTAGGTCATGTATGATTCAAAAAGTTGTTTTAATTATTCGTGTTGATCATGCCTATTAAACCTATCATAAAAACTTTGGACAAAATCCCTTCCACTCCGCCATTTCAAATCATCATTTAAAACTTAACGGTTAAGTACTGAAGTGACCTAATCAGTCACGTCACCAGTCGAAGTATTTAGTGATGATTTTGAATTGCTCACGAAATGTTTCCGTGGTCTTTTCTCCCATGATGGTTCTCAAACTCATTAATTCGTGTAAGTCACCCTCACCACATTTCACTCATTCTATAACCTCTTCATATCACCCTTCCGTAGCTAATTCCTATTGCACAAACAAAGAACAACATCTTTGGGGAAAAAACAACTCTTTAACAACCATTTTCACAGTGGATAGAAGAGCAGTAAATTGAAGGTTGAAAAGAGAAGTTATGGGTCTCATAGTAAGATCCGAACCAGTTGGAACCAAGTACTTGGAGGGTTATCCACAAATTAGAGAAATGCTATAGCAGGCTAGGTGGTTACAATTTTTGGGAAAATTTAATGGTTTTCATAAAGAGGTAACTAAAAAATTTGCACGGTCCTTCAATGGAGCAGAGGTCGAAATAGGAGATATTAAATTCACTATTACTGAAGCTTTCATTGCAGAAGCAACGGAATTACCTAGGCAAGGAGAACGATGGTTCAAAAATAGAGAATTTCATAATTAGGCATGGAGGCAAATGCTTAAAACACCAGGTATGGATGTTTCCATTTTTAAGAAGGGTATTCCTAGCTCAACACTGAAGAATAAATGGCGGAATATGTTGCTCATTTTGCAAAAAATTATAACTTGTGAGGGAAGGTTTGGTACCCTCTATGTCTATCATATTAGGTTAATGATGCATTTCTTGGATGAAGAAATCAATTTACCCTTTTTCCTACTTCATAGTCTGAAGAGAATGGCCTCTAATGTACAAAAGAGGGTTCAATTCCTGGAAACCACTTTGTACCACCACAGCCTGGTTAAAATCCTAATTAAACATCATTTGAGAAAAGTGGGAGACAATTGGGATGAGTTTCTAGTGAGGAATCACTTTGAAGAACCCAAGGAAATTCCATCTGAAGGCAAGCCTACAAGAAGAAGTAGGAGAAGGAAAATTTCCAAAGTTGTTGAAACTAAAACTAGTAAGTCTATACAAGAGGATAGTGAGGAGAGAATTTCTGAGAAATTGACTGAAATCAGGAAACAACTTAAAAAGGAGAAGATGATAAGAAGGAATGCCAAGGATAGAGGTGAAGGACCATCTCAACCAAGACGAAGCCACGGACTTAGGGGTATATTGAAGAAAACAGGGATTAAACAAACGGGAGTCATAAACATTGAGAATGAAGAGACATCAACTGCTAGGTCACCTGAGTACCAATATGAAGAGGATCTTGATGAAGAAACTCCGGAGATAGACCCAACTCAACAACAAATTTATAATTATATTGAGACATTAGAGAAGAGAGCCTCAGAAAGTAGAGACAGAACTCCTAGCCCACCAAAATCTGCAATTGATGTACTAAGAAGGGACAAATATGAGTTAGAAGTACTCAATAGGCATATCAAGAATGAGAATGACATTTTAAAGGAGCAGGTTAAGCTGAAAGGTGATATGAATACAACCGTCTCTCTGCAAATGGAAAAATTGTACAAGGCTAGTGAGAAATTGAAGAAGAAAAACAAAAATTTGAGCAGGGCACTTATAAATTTGAGATTCAAGTTGGTCATAAGGAAGCCTAGGTGGCCATTGAATATCAGGCAAAGCAGAATAAGGAGCCTAGATGTCCTAGCAGAAGTCTTAGAATATATGAGTTGATTGCATGAGGACATGCAAAAACTTTGCAGTGGGGGTATGTTGAGCTCCAAAGATATCCTTTCCCTTCACCAAATTTCACTTCATTTCCTTCGTCCCTTATCAATTATAGGCTTAAATGATCAATAAGATTGGTTAAAGACACTTTAGGAATTTATACAATGATTGACTTGCTATATTTTCATGGTTTTGTTGTTGTAGTAATTTTTGACTAGACTTAGCTACAGAATGCAGCCATTCTGTAGCCAGTTGCCTATTCCGCAGCTGTCTTCATGTTCTCACAGGTTCCAGGTGTCACCTCAAAGAAAAACACATATGGGTGAATTCCATACTTCATCCACATCATTCCTTGCTACCTACGAAGTCTGAGCAGAATTCTATAGGTTGTTATGCACGTGGGAAACCTAAACTAAGAGATAGATTTCTAATAGGACAAGGACTGTACAGATGTCTTTAATCACAGTACGAGACCTCCACCAGAGTTATAATTTGATGTTAGTTGGGAAAGACATTTATTCCTATTTTATCTCAAGGGAAGTTATGTAATTTTCTTATAATAATGACTCGGGAGACCGAGAAACAACTAGCTAGATTTATGTTTTGTTGCTAGATCTCAAAAGACCGTAATACTCTGTTTTTGAAATAATTTTGGTTTAATGAGAGAAGCACCGCTTTATTGCAAGATCTAAGGCAATCTTGAGGAGACTTGTATGCTAATCCGGTGGTAGAGGGCCCCTACTGCCCGAGAAGCTTTGTGTACATTGTTTAGATAAGTAACTTTAGCCTTGTTGCATTCCTAGTTTAAGCAATTTTATGAACTTTGTGTTTTATATTCACTTGCATTGGATGCTACAGTCTAGTCTTGTTCTTATGAATTATTCCAAAATATCACTAATATTGAATGAGATATAACTGTAGTATTTTAGGAGTTAGTTGCATTTCTCTAAACTTTATGTTTTTATGCTCATCTACATCACATGTTATAGCCAGTCCTGTTCTATGAATTATTCCAAAATACCACTAACTCCGAATGAGACAGAGCTGAAATATTTCAGTGATTAGTTACATTTTTAGTTTAGTTGTAATACTTCGGAGGTTAATAGCACCCTAGTTCAGTTTCTGTTCACTGTGTTTCAAGTTAGTTTAATTTCACTCTAGTTTAGTTATAGTCCCTGTATTTCAAGTTTGATTAGCTAGTTGAATTAGACTTCACGACCTTCATTATTTACAAATTACTCTTGTACTAATCTCTTGCAAACACATCATCACGTGGGCAAGAATTAGTGATATCAATTCAAGGCCTTGACTGCTCTGCAACTTTTTATAATTTCACAAACTGCCTCATTTCCAAAGCTATTCCAAAAGATTTCTAATTCTTGAAAGAGGTTTAACAGTGATATTTTAATTTGTAGAATAGATTAATTTTGGTGTCATAGGTTAATTTAGAAGTAGAATTCTTCACTAGGTTGCAGACTATCTTAGAAGAGCCTCATTGCATTAAACTTACCATTTTCTCAAAAGTTATTCCAACATATTCCTAATGAATGAATCGGACTGAGTTCATGTTATGAGTTATTGAATTCATGTTATGAGTTATTTAGTTCTTGCTATGAGTTATTTTTCCTGTTAGGAGTTTTGAATTTTCTGTTCTCAAGTGCCACACATAGTTTAGAATAGGTTTTGCTCTATTTTAGTGTGTCCAACAACTTCTCTTTGCCAAAAATTAGTTCTTTTCCTCTTAGGATAAAAACACAAAAATCAAAAACGTTGAAAAACACTAAACACAACGTAGTGAGAAACAAATACTTGGGCACATATATTGCACTTCACTTCAATAGTTTACTAACCCTGGTTGAAAATTTATGACCTCAATTTAGGAACACTAAGTTGAGCAGACATGTTGCAACTTACCTGATCCTAATTAGTCAAACTCTTGGTCATATAGAAGGACAAGGTATCCTTCCGAGAAGACACGAGACTTGACATTTTTTTCATATTTCGCCTTGACATGTTCCTTATAGGCTTCATTAGCCATGGAAGCATCTCATCGAGTCTCATCTAAACAGGTCAGATTTAAGAGACATTCCTCTTTTATGGAAGTGGAAGGAATAATTTCTATAGCCATTTTCAGCGATGGAATCTCACACTCGATTGGGAGGATTGCGTCCAGACCATAAACCAATTAGAAAGGATTGAATCCAATAGCAGTCCTAACAAAGGTTCAGTATGCCCACAAGGAAGCATAAAGAAGAAAATTCTGGTCCAATTTATGGACCCCTATCATACATTGAAGCATCGTTTTGAGAATTTTGTTAAAGGCCTCAACCTGCCCATTAGCTCGAGGGTAGTAGGGAGTGAAACTTTCATGAGAAATTCCCAACTTGGCAGTAATTTCGTTCATCATGTTATTGCGAAGTGCTTCCCATTATCCGTAACTATAGCTTGCAGAACACCAAACCTTGTGATGAGATGGTTGAAGAAGAAATAAGTAGTCGTTTCACCAGTATTGTTAAATGTAGGCATCACCTTGGACAATTTAGTAAAATAATCTACCGCTAATATGATATAGCCATGCCCCCCTGGTCGAGTGACGGTTACATGTCATGAAATCGATACCCTATTTCGCAAAAGGAACTATAGTGATAACATGTTGCAATGGAGCTGGTAGAGCATGGGTCTTGTGATCATAAATATAACATGCATGACACTTTTTGACAACGAGAATACAATCGCGAAATATGGTGTGCCAAAAGTAACCATCACATAGGATCTTTTATGCGATGGCGTATCTAGACAAATGACCACCACATACCCCCGTATGGAATTCATTGAGGAGTTTCTCCACCTCCTCATGTGTGAGTTACCTTCGGAAAAATGTATCAAAACCATGATGAGAAAGGGCATCGCCGACGATGATGTAGTTCTCGGTTTGGTATCGAATACTTCGCTACTCATACTGAGAGGTATTGGGCCGGAAAGTATAGGTCTAGAGATATATAAGTATGTCTCCATACCAATGATTAGATTATGATATCAGAAACAATGACTTGTCTAGGATGGAATCCTTAGACATCGATTCAAAATTAGCAAAGGGAAGGTCGCATATGAGATCAACGAAAACTAAAGATTTATTTGATTTGGTTTTGATAAAATCCAAATAAAAATCTTGTATTATACCGATCCATTTAGTGTATCTCCCCCACAATAATTGTCATGAAAAAATGTATTTCATAACAAAATGTATGTCATAGGGTTGCAATCCGAAATGATCTTAGTTTTTTGGAGCAAGATATAATGATGAAACCTTTGGATGACTTGAATGACCGCCAAAGGTAATTTTTTTCACATGGGTATACTTGATTTCGGTATCATTGAGATTCTGACTCAAATAATAGATGGGATTTTCAGTCCATATATCATCTTCTTGGACTAATACCATTTCTACAATAGTAATGGAAGCAATAATATATAAGAAATCATCATGCTGATAGTCAGGGGGATATAAGGGAGATGCCCAAACCAATACATCTTTCAGGGCATCAAACACTTTTTGATAAGTGTCATCCCAATGGAAGGGAATCCCTCTCTTAAGTAGATGAGTGAATCCTTTGGTCAAATCAACATAATCATGGACAAACCTTCGTACAAATTTAGCCTTCCCTTGGAGTCATCCAAGCTGATCGGAGAGAAGAAGGAGAAGGAAAGTCGATGATTTCCTGAAATTTCAGAGGATCGATATGAATTCCATGTTTTGAAATGACAAAACCAAGTAGTCCACCATAAATAATGCAAAACACATATTTGTGCGGATTAAGTCGAATATTATAGTGTCTACACCATAGTAAAATGGCCCTAAGTTGCATCGAGTGTGTTATCACTCAGAAAAAATGAAGCATCATTTGACAAAATCATATAGGTTCATGTGTTAAAGGTAGGGTTATAGGATTCATTTTTTATTACTTAGTCAAGGAAAATTTTAATTTTTCTTATTAAGCTTACCCTAAGGTCTAAACCCACTCTCTTTCAAATCCCCTCATTTCACATCACTCATAATTTTCTGACAGTTTTCATTTCCCAAGGTTTTAACACCGAAATGGTCATTTTAGCCAAGAAACCACAGTTTCATAGTGAAATAAACTGAGAAATTTCACTTTTCGCTACGAAACTGCGGATACTTTTGTAGCAAAAATGCTCAGAAATACACTAAGAATGCTATGAAAGTGAGGTTTCCTGTCTGTCATGTCAAATTAGTTGTTAGGTGTCAAAAAATCATTTGAAAAGGATAAGTTAGATGCCATTCGAGTCAGTTAGGGTAAATATCAAGGTACATGGTCAGGGCTGAAGTCATCATCGCCATTTTAAGCATGTATGAGTCATCATTGTGTTATGAGTGGGCATCAAACTTGAAAATATTTCAAAATTAAGTCATTCTCGTTCTTAATTCCTTCTTTGTGTGATATTGAGCTCTAGAGAGCTATTTCATCAAACCAAAACTGTGGCTGGGTTTTTCAAAGGTCTGTAGATATCAGTGATCAAGCGAGTCAGAGAACTATCAAGCGAGGCAGAGAAGACACCAAAGAAACTATGGCTACAAAAAGAAAGACCAATAAGGGTGGCCAATGTATCAGATATGAGCCATCAGATATGAACCTGATAAGTGAAGACCCAACAACTTTAGAAGTCTTCAGAAGGACAAGATGTTTATAGTTTTATGAAAGAATACAAGGCTGCCATGCATAGGTTTCTAAAGAATTTACCCTAAAATTCAGTGGAACAACTACTAAAGTGGGGATGCTGAATCTCACCATTACACCAGAGGTCATTGGAGAAGCAACGGGGATTCCAAGGGGACAAGATAAATGGTTCAAAGGGTTCAAATTCAACATGGAGGAGTGTAAAGATTTTATCAAGTCAAAAATCAGTGAAATGGACCTTTCAAATGCAATTCCAAGGAGTTACATGAAGGATAGTTTCTAAAAGTTGTTGCTTATCATCCATAAATATTTCACTTTTGAAGGGAGATACCATAAAGTTTCTTCTTACCATTTCAAGCTTCTCCTACACTTTGCTGGTAAGATATCTCTTGATCTGCCTTTCTATTTACATAGAAGTTTAGCAAAAATGGAAGATAAGGTCCAAGAAAAATATGAAGGAAGTGAAACCTCATTGTTTCATCATGGTTTAATAAAATTGTTGGTTTTAGATGAGCTCCAAAGACTAGGTAGAGACTGGTCTTCTTTCCTATTTTTTAGTGGTTTTGAAATGGATACCCTTACCACTACAAGAAATCCTAAACCTAGGGGTATCCCATCACCTTTAGTGGAAGAACAAAGTGAACCAGCAAGAGCAGAGCAAAGTGAACCAGTCATGATGGAAACAAAGCAATTTCAGAGTTTTGATACACCCACTGTCCCACCTGCAAAACAAAAGTCAATAGTGATCAAACCTGCAAAAAAAGAACAAGTTGTGAGTAAACAAGGAAGTAAAAGGATTACAAGGAGTCAAAAAGTGGCTTTAGAAGACAAAACAGTAGCCAAATTCAATTTAGAAGGCATACTACATGCCATTGATATTGAAGATACTCCTATAGTTCAGGCTGAGGATATAGATGAAGGTGGACAGAAACTCAAGAAGGCTAAATCTGCAAAGAAGCTAGAGTTTGAAGGTGAAGATGCAGGTTTTATGTTTCAGGCTAGGAAGCCCATAACAAGGCATGCTAGAAAGTTTTTGGAGAGTAGTAAAGAGGTTCATCCACCTATTAACACAATCCATCCACCACAAGACATTATTGATCTTTCATCACCTGCAGAGAAAGATCCAGTTATCAAGCCAAAGAAAGGAAAAGAGAAAGTAATGGAAAAAACATAGTTTGAACTCCTTGAAGAACAATTGAAGTTGGATAATCATGAAATAGTTTTCATGAAGAAGGAGGCAAGGAAACATAATATCTAGAAGATTCAGTTTGAAAATATGAAAGAGGTTTAGGAAGAGCAGGTTGACACTGTATCAAAGACCCTAGACAATACACAAAAATTAATCAAATGGACTATGCCATTGAGGAAAGAGGTCAAACATGTTAGAAGAATTAACTTTTATTTGAAATCTTCCAACAGAAAGCTAAAGGATAAGGTTAAATACCTCTAGGAACAACTAGAACTAATCCATGAGGAGTTGGAGACGAAAGGCCTAAAAATGACAGTAGTTGAAGAGCCAATAGCTCAACTCATCATCGACGAGGAAGAAACACCTCAAGACTCATAGGTTGAGCTGGTTTATGTTTTAAAAGATCAATGCCACATTGGAAACAAGGTTTTTACAGCTAGAAGACATATTTTTGAAATTAGGAAAAAATCTGGAATTTTCACTATTTTCAGTAGTTTCATAGTGTTTCCTAGGCTTGAAGCCAGGAAAACGTTACAAAACCACCTGTAGCTTTATTTTTTCATTTAAAACCATTTTGGGCAGCTTCCAAGAGGTGAAAATGATATGGAAGATGTGTCAAGGCATGATTAAGACAATGCAAAATAAAAGAAGCAAAAAAATTGATGGCAGAGGTCATTTTTTGTATGCTATGAAAGTATGCTACGAAACTATCATACTTTCGTAGCGTGCTATGTTGAAGGTTTATGAACAGGTTTTTGGGTAGTTTTGGATAGGTGGATACCTTCAAAGGGTCAAAGCACTATGTCAGCAGTAATCCAAGACTTGAAAACTATGAAATGAAGACAACTCATCAGCCAAACCATTCATTGAAGATAAGGACCAGTTTTCCTTAAAAATAGGGTTTGTTTCCAGATTTGGAGGAGGCTAATTAAGATGTCATGTTGTGATGATTTCCATCACAGCCTATTCGAACATGTGAAGCAATAGTTGTCAAATATGTAACTGTTTTAGGAGATAAGGTAGTTGATGTAATAATGAGCAGTTTGAGTCCTATTAGGAAAAGGACTGTTTTGTAGTGTAGCTGTAATTTTCTCATTAAAACATATGTTTTCTTGTTATGCAAGGTGTCATTAGGAAAAATTCGATGAATCTAGCCTAGAGGTAGATCATCTCTCATGTAACAAGTCTATAAAAGGGCAGATATTCAAATTTTCCAAGGGTTGGAGATTTTTTAGCAATACTGCAACTTTATGTAACTTGACTGTTTTTAGTAATACAAAGGACTTTTACTTGACCAAACTGAGATTCTCATGGATTTTTTAGTGTTTACTTGATCTATACTTTCTACGTGTACCATTTGCAGTGGTTTTCATCTTTAATACTTAGAATTCATAGGTGTATGCTCTGACTTCCTTTACTGATGAATTGGATGTGTTATTTCATGTTTCATTTGTGATTTACCTCTACTAAAAACTCTTACCTGCCTCAACTTCCATGTTAAGTGAAATTACCACTGAACTACTAAAATTGTTGACTCCATAAGCCCACTGATTGTAGACTTATACTTTTTTCAACCTACACACATCACAAGAAAGTTATTTTCCAAGTAGAGTTAGCCATCTAGTTTCATTATAATCAAATATCATTAACCCTTTTTTTTTAGAGAGCCCTCTTAGACTAAAGATGCTAAGCTTCAGTCACGAGTTGGTTTGAAATAGTTACATGAAGTTTTATGATTAGCAGCCAATGAAGTGCAATTTTGTGATAACAGGGTGATCAACCCGATGTTTAGAATGAGCATGGAGATCGTCCAAATAAGGCTTCATGATATGTTTAATTTCATGAAAATCATAATTCATGGCCCATTGAAACGTATCCCCATTAGTATTTAAACCAAAAGGGAGTTTCTGGTAAAAAAATTACCCCAAGGACAAATAAATGCAGTCTTAGGTTGGAAATCATCCATGAACGAATATATCTCACACGTGACACAACCATCGATAATTTGATCGATAAACAAGGTCGGATAATCATATTTTGTAAAATCACGGTTTACATCCTGATAATCAATGCATACATGGATTGTCCCTTGTTTCTTCATGACAGGGACGAAATTTGACACCCAATCATCCAAAGGAACAAGATAGTTGAAACCAACACGAAGCATTTTTTCAACCTCAACTTTAATCCTAATGATCTTCTAGGGATGGACCGGACGAAGACACTGTCGGACTGGTTTAACATCATGATACATTTTAATCTCATGCACCACTATATTTGGGTTGATGTCTGACATTTCTTCATAATTCAAAGCAAAGACATATTGAAACTCCTAAAATAGGGATTTATATGTCTAAATATCATCTGGAGAAAAAGGCACAACAATGTGTAAATTTTTAACAATACCCAGTTTAATGGATATATCAAGAGGTATTGTCTCTTCTATATTTGAGAATTTTTTTTCTCTTCAGAATTGACTTCATGAATAAAGACAAAACTCGTAGAAGTCTTGATGATATTGGGTAGGTACAAATCACTAAGATTATCCTCAATGGAATTTGGTAAGGAGGAATGACGATGATTATCGTCCCACAACGCATCATCTGGAATAATGAGCTGCATGATGCTCTCATTAGTAGGGAATACACGAGAGAATAGATAAGAAGATGTGCCAAAATCCAGTGAACGATCGACCCAAACAATAGAAGAGAAGGAATCAGAAATAACGACAGAAAACAAATATATGGCTTTGTAGTCAAGCTTGACAGGGCTAAGTGGCATTTGGTCGCCAAAATTGTTGATGTTAGTCTCATCTAGTACTATCGATGGCTTAGATGGAATAGAAGAAGATGATATCATATTGATATAAGAAACCGAAGGTGAGCTTTCGAGAAATGAAGTAGGAGGGAGAAAAAGGGTTCCCATAAGCGAGAAATCCTTAGGTAGTATTACCCCAACATGCTGATAAAAGTGTAGAGTTTCCCCTACAAGAGGGACACATCATGTAACATCAAAGGTGAAGAAGATGAGCTAGTCGATGGCCACAATTCCACCCTTATGAAGAAAAGAAATACAATCATACGGAAATAGGTCAAAACGACAACGACCATGGAATAAGCCCACATGCGGCCTAATAAAATATTATAATCAAGAGTTATGTCAATAAATTCAATTTATATGGATACAATGTTTCCCCCTAATTCCACTTGTAATGAATTCAAAATACCACATGGTTTATGCATTCGTCCATCAAAAGATTTTAATGTGGTAGGTGACTGACTCAGTTGAGGAGAACCAATCGCCTTCCAAGAAGTCAAATATATGATACAGGTAGAGGTTCCCTCATCCACAATAGAACGATGAATTTTCTTACCATGAACAACAACCTAGATCATAAAATCCAATTAAGATGGGAGTTGAGGAGAATAGTTCTCATGAATAAAAACGACTAGGTTGGAATATGAAGGGTCAACACATCTGATAGCAGAAAGCAAAGTCTTCTTTTGGGCTAGACAGTTTTGCAACACCTCGAGAGTCAACATAGTTGATGGAGACTAAGCTAGGTCTTCAACTACGTTGTAATTTTGAGCATCCCTCGTACGGGGGTTGAAATCAATTTTATGAATAATTCCCTTCGAAGGCTTTGGTCAATTCCGTAGCAATCGAAGGCGGAGTGGGATCCGATGGTGTCAAAGTAGTAGGTTGATTAGTAGCCTGATTTTTCAGGAGATTCTCATTACCATAGTCCTTATTTCAGGTAGCCACCATAATATCGGATTTTGGCTTTGTAGATGAAAGCATCAAACTGTGTTAGAGGAAGTAGGGTCCCGAGCAACCATATGAGTCTCCTAATTAGGAAACGGGTCGGTCAACAAAGTGGGTGAAGTGGAAGATTTCAAGAACTGGTTCACTTCCGCATGGTGAGGACAATAACGAGTAAATTGATCCTCATTACAAATCAAACATGGAAAATGAAGCTTTCGTTTCTCATCGGAGGACTGAATTGTTTGTTTATCCTGCAGTGAAGAATATTTATTCTTTTTTCCTTTACCTTTCTTCTTGCTTCCTAGTTGCTATTGAGATTTACCTTTATTAGAATGAACAACATTTATCTTGAAAGTAGAAGCCGTAGGAGGATTGGATAGAGGGTGCTCAGCAGATATGGTGAGAGATGTGTAGAAATTATACAAACATATGTATATCAATGGATTAAATCTGATCAAGAAATGTACTAAAGTTAGATATTGAATCCTTCTACAAATCAATTGAGGAAAATAAACACAATTTCCAATCACAACAAGTACAGAAAGAAGCAAATAAAACCACAACTCATATATTTTTCTTGGGAAATCTTGCTGCTCAAAACCCCTCTATTTTCTATTGTATATTCACCATGGAATCATGAAATAATTACAATGCACTATTCTCACAAGAGTCTCATGTACTCTCACAACTGTCTGACAATGACGTGGACAAAATCGACCAAAACTTAGCCAATTTCCCGCCTCTAATCAGCCTACCTTTCTTGCAAAATTCATGTGGAATGCAGTCCCTATTATTTAGGAATTTTAGCCTTCCAAAACTGCACAAGGATCATGGGCAATCCAATGGATGTTTGGCTGCATGCAAGCAACCTACTAATGATACAACTGATAGTTAACATCCCTTTAACCTTTGTCTCAACTGGGTCTCCATACTGACATACATGCAGCTATTAATAGTAAATCATAAGTTGCATGGCATATCACTACATGTGAATTAAATATGATTTAATTCACTTGATATCTCACTAGTGCAACAAACGATTACAACTAGTTCAACTGACTTTAACTCAATAAATTAAGTTAACTGATTTCTCACGCATTAAACTAATGCACTAACTGCAATTCAAACTCCATAACTAATAGAATCACTCTACATGCCTCACCAACCACCCTTAACTTGAAATTCATGAGCTAACTAAGTTTATCACACTCAATTAACTATTACAAGTGATTATGAGATAATATTACATTTTATTGTCCAATTTAATTAAGGGAAAATTAAATTAGACACACATTTCTTGTTGAATTTTCAGCAAGAAGCACTAGATGGTTTACTCACTGACTGCGAACTGGCAGAACCAATTGCACCATTAGCAACATGAGATTCTTTACTAAGGAGTTGAGGAACAATGTTTGAAGGTCTCAAAGCATTTGGTATTTGATCATAAAGCGCACTTGATTGGGTATAAATAAGATCTAAATATTATGCACGAGCAATCACTTGTTCTTCCGCCACAACTCCACCTTTACCCACATCCTCTATTATAGGTGCTAACAGAGATTTAGCGAAACATTATGCTAACAATTGATCAGGAACATATGTCTTAACCAACCGAAGATGATGCTGCCACTAATGAATGTGATTTGAGATGTGAGTGGAATCCGAGTGTGTGAAGTTGGTCAAAAGTTCCGTTCCAGTTTCATATCAACCAGGTAACTGAACATGTGTAAGGACGGTAGTGGCTAAGGAACTAAAATCATGAAACAAAACTTTAGGTAATTCAATATACCGTTTAGTTGCAGTACCTGTAAGCGTACATTGGAAAATACATAATCGAATCAAATCATCATTAAGGGAGTTCGAGGAACACCATAGATGATAAGTCATTAAATGCATGGAAGGGTCTTCTCTAAGATTCCCATTGAATTTGGGAATGTTAGAGGGAAGTTAGGTAGGAATTATCAGACACCAAGGAGAATGAGCAATGGGGTCATTCGTGAGTCGAGTCAAATTTGGCAGTTCAAGAGTTTCCACAAATGGAAACTACCTATTAAAATCCATAGGAGGATAACCTAGATTAGATGGGATAGCCTGGGCAATAGGTACTTGCGTTACATAATAAGGAGGGTTCAAATAAAGAGGAACCTGGGTACCATAAGGAAGGTTTTGATAGCTAGTATACACATATCCTTATTGTCCAGCTCCATGATAACCTTGCAAATGCCGGAACGGATGAGTTTGAATTTTCTCTCCTAAATAAGGTGTCTGAGGGATACCTTGAAAAGGTCGATATTTTTTCCCCATGGGATTTTTCATGATACCCACATAAGGTGAGATTGATGGGGGTTGTTCCATACTATATGTAGTTTTTCCTACAATAATTTGAGGGATACCTTATCTAAGTTGTTGAGACTATAAGTTACCTTGTAGAGGTTGGTGAGCGAGATCTGGGAGGTACTAGATACCATTGGAATAGATTGATTCATAGCAGCCTGTAAAGGTTGGCTTACATTGATTTTAAATTGTAAAGGTACAAATTGATGAGTAGAAATTTGGGAAGTAGATGGTATATGTTGAGAATGTAAAAATGTACCTACAACTAGACCAAATTGGATGGGAAAGGTAGATTTCCAAATATTATCAGTTAAACAAGGATAAGGTGGATTTGATAAAGGCCGAGCACTAACTTGAGGTGTAACAATGACATGTTTCTCCCCTTCCAAAGGAGGAGGGGATGATGGAGGAAATTGTCCTCCAGATTGAGAGTACCCAACGTAAGGAGAATTGGGTTGTTGAAGGTGTCCACTAATATAAGGACCAAAATGTTGTTCAATTGTGGGTGTAGGTGGAGGAGAAGAAGTAGACTCTATAGTGCTCATTAGATAAGTTCCATATGGAATTCCAGAAACATATGTCATGGGAGAAGTCCAATGAATGGATGTCACACCAGAGAAGGTACCAGACAACGACTGATAACTATGCAGGACAGACCGACCACCATAGAGATGAGTCTCTGGTGATGTTGCAAACATGGATGAGGAAGCAACATTTGATGTCTCATCCATACTGGAAACAGGCTGGGAAACCATAGTAGATTCATTCATGGCTAATGATCCCAAAGATTATTTCCGCGAGAAACTCACAGGAACAAAATCAGATAAAGGAGCTTCAAATGGAGTTTGAAGAGGGGGAAAAAGACAATCCTAATAAAGATTTAACCCTCTCAAATGAACAAGAGAGGAAGGACGAGGTTCTTTGATCTACGTGGATATTGGTGGCCACCTGCCTTGATCCGAATGAAAAGTGGCCTACACCCATGGTATTCATCCACCCATGGTGTTTATTCACCCATGGTATTGTAAATGACATCTATCCATGATTTCATTCACCCATGGTATGTATCCACCCATGGTATTCATCCACACATGGAATTTACCCATGGTATTGTAAGTGGTATCTACCCATGGTATTGACCCATGGTATCCATCTATGGTATCTACCCATGGTATCCATCTATGGTATCTACCCATGGTATTGTAACTAAAAAAAAGGGCTATAAATAACAAGTATCACTTTGTAAAAGGACATATTGTTGACCACAATGTAGCTTCTACAATTATTCTATGTTTCAATAAAAAGTTTCTTTGTGCTTTTATTTTACTGTGTGTTTTTTTTTTTTGGCATTCTAGTTTTTCATATCTTGTAAGATCCATTTCAATTTTTTTAGATATTGGGTGCCTCAGATGAGGGAGATATCGCTGATTCAAATTCAACAATGTTGTAGAAATTTTTTTGATGACAATTCGTGGACGACGGCTCTCCTGTCATTTTTGCAGTTTTCAGTGAAAAATTTCAGAGAAGTGGTTATGGATCTAAGTTCCCCTTGAAAAAACATTCGATTTAAAAAAAAAAATCGGTCAAATCGGAGTTAGGACGAGGGAATTATTGCTGATTTAAAATCAACTATTTATTTATATTTATATTTTTTTTTTCAGAAATTTTGTGATGGCAGGATAGTTCCAGTGCAAATCTGAGAGTTTAGAGTCTTCATATAGTGATTTCACACACATGGAAAGATGAAGAGTGATCATTGTATTTCCAAAAATAGGTTGAGTTATATTTACCGAGTTATGCCCATTTTAAATCTAGAGCAACATTCGGAGCGGGTTCCCTTTGGAGACGTGCCCTCCCACCCTACTTTAGTAGGCAACTACTTCACATTCATTTGTTTCAGTATAGCAACGTTTGTCTTAGGTTATTTGGAGACGCACTCTCCCACCCCAAGCTATGTAGGCACCTGCTACTTCATCAACAATCAACATCATGGTTATGGGTCAACCACACAAAATCCTTCTCATCGAAGTCCATTTGCTAGGCCACAAATTGTTAGTATCACAGTTGGTCACAAGAATTATAGGGTATCTCTATCCTTGGATCTTCGTTTGTCATGGTTTCGGGTCATCCACAAACCCACACTTTATTTAATTCCATTTTCTAGGCCGCACACCATCAGTATCACAGTTGGTCACAAGCATTATAGGGTATCTCTATCCTCGGATCTTCGTTCATCACTGTTATGGGTTAACCATACAAAACCCTTCTCTTCAGTGGATCTTCATATTCAACAAGGGCTTCTTAGGGGGGAACTTCACACAATGGAGACCGTTGCTTCTTAAGGAGGGAGGAATGATCTGAATGAAAAGTGGCCTACACCCATGATATTCATCCACCCATGGTATTTATTCGCCCATGGTATTGTAAGTGACATCTATCCATGATATTCATTCACCCATGGTATGTATCCACCCATGGTATTCATCCACACATGGAATTTACCCATGGTATTATAAGTGATATCTACCCATGGTATTGACCTATGGTATCCACCTATGGTATCTACCCATGGTATTGTAACTAAAAAAAATGGCTATAAATAACAAGCCTCAATTTGTAAAATGACATATTATCGACCACAATGTAGCTTCTACAATTATTCTTTGTTTCAATAAAAAGTTTCTTTGTGCTTTTATTTACTGTGTTCTTCTCTTTTTTTTTTCTGGGATTCTAGTTTTGAAGATCTTGTCATATCCATTTTAATTTTTTTAGATCTTGGGGGCCTCCCTCCAAGATCTAGATCACACCTATTCCACTTGGGCCCCCACCATTATTTCTTTCATTTTTTCAGTTTCCTTAATTGTAGTACAATTTACTATTTTTAGTAGTTTTTTTGGGTCCTAAACTTACAAAGCTTTTTTGAGGCCCTAAACGACGTTTTTTGGGAAAACTGGAAGCAACATGGGTGTTTGACCGATGTTGCTCACATCAAAAGTTGTAGTTCTCGGATGGATATTTCTAATGAGGTATTCTGCGTGTCAAATGGAGATCATATTCCAAAGTTAGATCCTTGGGAAGTTGATGTACCAATTTTACCCAAATGGGGCCCATACTTTTGGTGCTTCATCTCCTAGGTTTAGGTTTTTGGATGTTTAGGGTTTTCCATTGTTTCTCAATAATAAATAGGCCTTCAATCCTCATTGTAACACAATTCAGAGGCTTGTAGCCGCCACATCTCTTCTTAGAGATAAGCTACCAACACCCTAGCTAGTTTATTTTCATTATGTCTGTAACCATAGTCAATTATTTGATATTAATTAAATGAAGTGTTATTTCTGTTGCATATTTGTATTTATGGTTATATTCGTATTCTGTTCCATTCTTGCATAAATTTGGATCAGTGGTATCAGAGCGGTATACTCTTTCTTTGTTTTTCTTTGCATGTCCCCAACGAGTTCAGGGTATAAGGAGTTAGGGCTTGATCTGGTTAAACCCTTGCAAGATTAGCCTCGCAAACCCTGATGACCTCCCATGGTGGAAGAAAAGAAAGATGAGGGAGCAGGAGATCCTATCAAATTATTTCTTGAGGATGCCCTCGAGAAACAAAGGAACGAGATGATGGATAAATTTTCCTAGATTCTTCAATGACTATCCACCGGCAGCGCATCTGCATCCAACAACCACTTGGGAGGAGCCACTCCTTTCAAGGTACAGATCAACTTTGAAATTTATATATTTGAAGGCCAGATAAATGCAGATGATGTAGATATATGGTTGAAGTTTCTGGAAGGGTATTTCTCGGTCCATGATTTCTCTGACCGAGAAAAGATTAATTTTGCACTCCTTAAAGCTACCCCCCATGTCAAAGACTGGTGGGAAACCTACTGTGAGCCAAAGGAAAAGAGGGAACCCTCTTTGTTATCAGCCACACCCACTTGGAATTCATTCTGAGATGACATTAAGAAACAATGTTACCCCGTGGGGACCTATGAGGACAAGTTTATCCAATGGACCACTCTATGACAACAAAGGGTTCGAGATGTTCACGAGCTAATGAATTTGTTCCATATCCTGTGCAAAAAGTTGGGTATTAAATATTCAGAGAGAAATTTGGTGCTCAAGTACCATAGTTGTTTGCATAGATACATTCAAGAGGAAATGGAGTTCCTCGACATTACCTCACTTGGCACGACATATCAATATGCTACCAAGATTGAGCATAAATTTAAGCAGAATAAGTGAGACTTTGGATCTGTGAAACCTAAGCCAGGGAAAGACGCCCTTGAAATGAAGAACAAGGGGTAAAGCCAAAGCGAGGTGACTCATAAAAACACCACAAATCCAAAGAAGGACATAGGGAAGTATTGTTAATTGCATAACAACTCCACTCACAACACAAGCGAGCGTCGGTCCAAACAGTCGTTGGTAGCCAAAATGGAGGCATCAGAATCATATGCATGTTTTGATTCTGAGTCAGAACCAGACAAGGGGAATGAAAAAGGGAAGAAAACCATTGATGTGAAACCTAGTGACCCCATTTCCACCACCAAGCTCCAGAGGGAGGATCCCGAGGAGGGGGAGTGCCTCTTCCATTTGTAGATGTGGGTGAAGGATTCTCCACTGCAATTCCTTGTCGATAGCAGAAGCCAAAAGAACCCATTTTAGCAAAGGTCATGAAGCAGCTCGACCTACCGACTACAACACACCTACATCCGTATATCATCGGGTGGCTTCACCAAGGAAGAGATCTCCACACCAGCCAGCAGTGCCGCCTTCTGTACAACATCAAGCCCTTCACAGTTGAGGTACTGTGTGATGTTGCTCCTTTTGATGTGTCTGATCTTTTATTGGGCCAACCATACTCGTGGAAGTAACATGATGTGTATGAGTCTAGGCCTCGTTCTGTTAGTATTACTTTGGGAAATAAGTTGTAAATGATACCAGAGGTATTACCGCCTCTCACCAACTCTTTGATTACTACAAAGAAACATAGTAAGATTATTTCCAAAACCAGGAAATTTGTTTTCATTACTATTCACCCATAGGGAAAGAATAATATTGTGGCCACAACCTCCACACAGGGCTCCCCTGCACGACAACAACATATGGACAAATTCATGGAGGAATACAAAGACATTTTCTCCTCACCCATAGAGGTTCCTCTACACTATCAGGTCAATAACTCCATTGATCTGACCCCAGGCACATCACTGCTTGATGTTTCCATACCTCATGTGACCACAAAAAAAAAATCCACATATGTATTTTCTAAGGCTAATAAAGCAATAAGATGTATTGGATGCATCCATCACGTCTTCCAGCAGGTCCACAACATCTTGGAGAAATCTAATGCCAAGTATAAGCAGCGCCATGATAAACATCGGGTGCCACACAAGTTCCAGGTGGGCGACACAATTTGGTTAAATTTGAAAAAGGAGTGCCTTGTTGGGCCCCACCACAAGATTATCCTACTCTAATATGGGCCATACAACATCACCAAGGCTGTAGGAGACAATTCCTTTGAGATAATTATTACACCATTCCTTGGTCTGCACCCAGTGTTCAATGTGTACCTCCTTCGACCCTACTTCCCACCCCTACTAGACACCTCTAACATTGCATAACAAATCACACCAACAAAGTTAAACCCATACTATATGGAACAGGCCACCACAGATCGTATCATGGACATGAAAATCAATAACACTCGCCAGTAGAAGATCCAACTGTATCGGGTCATCAAAGCTGGCCAACTCTTGCACTAAGGCAAGTGGCTCACCAGGGACCAAGTTCAACAGAAGTTTCCTCATCTCATGGAGGAAATCAATGCAATGCAGACCATTGCTTCCTAATGGGGAGGAATGATCTAGGTGGATATTTTTGGCCATCCACCATTGTTTCTTTCAGTTTTTCAGTTTCCTTAATTGTAGCACATTTTACTATTTTTAGCAGTTTTTTTTGGGTCCTGAACTTCTAGAGCCGTTTTGAGGCCCTAAATGATGTTTTTTGGGAAAACCGAGAGCAACATTGATCTTTAACCAATTTTTCTCAAATCATAATTTTTATTCCTCGAATAGATATTTCTAACGAGGTATTTTTCACGTCAAACAAAGATCGTATGCCAAAGTTACATCCTGGGAAGTTGATGTACCAATCTACCCAAACAAGGCCCATAGTGATTGCGCTTCATCAGCTAGGGTTAGGTTTTTGGATTTTTATGGTTTTCCATTATTTTTAAATAATAAATATGCCTTCGAGCCTCATTGTAACACCGTTCAGAGGCCTCTAGCTACCACATGTATTCTCAGATATAAGCTACCAACGCCCTAGCTAGTTTATCTCCATTCTATTTGTAAGCATATTTTAGTTATTTGATATTAATGAAATGAAGTGTTATTTCCATTGCATCTTTTTATTTATGGTTACATTCATATTTAGTTGAATTTTTGCATAAATCTAGATCATTCTTCATGTGGGATCTCTTCAATACTCACAAGACCATATGGAAGAGGCTCACTATTGGGTCTAAGATATATGGTTTGCGGTTGTGTCTGAGACAAAGGAAGTGAAGAGGATGTAACAAGTGAAAATGACTGAGGCACCTTAGGTTGAATAACCTCAGGTGATAAGGTATCAAGCTCAATTAAGTCAAGTCCAATTGCCTCAGGAAACAAAGGTTCAGGTACTTTTGTTTTGATTGTGTCATATTCATTGGCAATAGTAGATATAATATCATGCTCAAAACTTAAAGGGAAGGATGAATCTGGTGGATGAATTTCAAGAGGAGGACCAAAAGTAGTTCCTGAAGTTCTTGATTCGATATTTTGTGTCTTCTTATGCTTCTGACAACAGCCAAGAGTTGCCTCTAGTTGAAGAGGAGGCTTATTTTTCATTCTATGCGAATGACAGAGAGGGGGTATTTGTTCTTCCACATTGGATTAATAATTTTTAATAATTAACACAAAATAAAATAAAAAATGGGTAAAAATAGGCATAAAGTTTTATCAAGAAACCATGAACTGCAATATACACCTTGGTGAACCAAGGAATTAATGTACGTGCAAGCAATATCCCTAAATGTTGTGTTTGGTGTATCATGGTATACAAGGAAACTGACTCTAGATGCTTTCATTAATGTTACAAATGATCCTTAGGTTGATGCAGTAAATTTTAATGTTTATATTTGATTAAGTTTCAATTTGATGGCTCACCACGAGTTTCAACTAATTTACCTAAAATTCAAACTAGCATGAAGAAAATAAATCTTTCTCTTTCAATGAAAAACAATCTAAGTGATGAAGGAGACAAAGACTACACAACATACAAAATGCAACAAACAATATGCAAAGTGCAATTCTGATGCAGGGGCATTAGACACTAGCCAGCAATGTAGGAGCTTTTTCCACATGTTGTGGCTAGGAGGGTTTGAAAAACAATTGAATTGTAACATCTAGGTGTCAATAACTCAGCTGATTGTATTATTTAGATCAGTTAGTGTTAGTGGAAGTCGAATAGTTAGCCATCTGTCATATTTCAATTATTTGAATGAATTGTAATTAGACCTTTGAATTCTATAATGGTCCTCTTAGAGGAACCAAAGAGTCACATGCTTGTATATATAGATGTAATCCCTTGGATGTATAAAAAGGGGGCGGAGAGAGGAGAGAGCAAGAGGATGAGAGGTTCCTGCAATAAATCTGTGCATTGCTTCTAGTTAAATGAATTTCAATCTCTGTTGAGTATCTAACTGTCTTGTGTCATTATTTGTGAAGAAATTGGTTTAACTGTGAAGTGATTGGACTCTGTATATATATATATATATATATATATATTTGTTGAATTAACCTGCCGTATAGGTTCTGTATCCCTCGGTCCATTATTTCTCTTAAATTTAATTGGATAAACCCTGTTGGATTAACACCACCTGCAGGCAGGGTCTGTGTAGAGGAACCATGGTCGCGAACGTTGTTTGAATGGTAGAATTCCCGCTTTACAACAGGATAGATTTGTTTGATATCGGAACCCTGACCTGAGTTAACGAATTAAAAGGATAGCTCAACCCCACGTGAACCCTGATTAAGCACTGTTCCAAAACCACAAGTGGAATTGCGGAAGTGGATTTCCCATATCGCACCACTTTTGGTGAAAAAATGGTATTTCCTGAGGGGGGGAGCGATTCCATAGAGGAATTGACACGTGGCGAAGTGGACTCACGCAAAACCGCCTTTCCGTATTCTCATCGCATGTTAAATTCAGTACAAAGACGCCGAGCGATATCATCGAGAGCCGTCGATCTGGCGCAGAGTCATCAGACGGTGGTCGCACAACGAAGATGCATGGAATTTAACCTAAGGTTTAAAAATTGGTTATAAAGTGCGGAGATAATAGATATATGTCGGGGATATAATATAAACTTCAAACATTGTGGATAGTATTATTTATCAAATTCTATGAATTTGATAATTAATAAAAAAAATAGACCACGTGGAGTAAAGGAAAGAGTTGACAGAGCCACGACGACGGTTGACCATCTCTCCTCAGGGCGGAGTTTCAGCGTTGTTGCGTCAAATTCCATTTTAATTCAATTTTTCCAATGTTTATGCATGCACAAAACCCTATATTCCAATGAAAATATTTTTCTTTTCAATTCCTCTTAATTTTCAAATATGATGAAAACTAAGATTCAATGTATAAACAATGATTCAAACAAAATTTTTAGAATGATGACTAAAACACCAATTCATTCAAGCACTCAATAATAATAATAAAATCAGTTTTCCAATAACCTAATGATAAGAACAAAGGAAAATCTTAAGAAATCCTTATCAAAGGGACTAAAAAAAAAAAAAACCAACCACAAGACACTCAAAGACTCAAGGAAGGGAATTTGGAAGCGGGATGATCAAATAGAAAACTAAAACAAGAGAAAATTCATGCAAGAACAGGGTCCAATGTAGCTATAGAAGAGGCACCAGTGCTATGCAACACAAGCATAGAGAAGGTTTTGCAAGGGTGCAACACTCTGTCCCAAGACCAGAGGGAGCGTTGGTGAAAAAATATAAAGTTTCAGCACAAATAATGCAATTGAGACTCAATGAAAGGTATTCCTAGGTATTTTATTTAATGAGTATGAAAATACATATCCGAAGAAGAGGTAAAAGAAACACTAAGGAAAAATAAACCACCAAGGGAATACACAGTTCCCGAACGGAGTCGCCAATTTGTTATACATAATATACGACTGCGGATAGAAGTATCTTCCCTAGACTGGGTGGACTGGCCTAGAAAAATAAAAATACAAGAAGCTAATGTTTCATTTGAAATAAATAGATAATGGGATGAATCCTACCTACGATCCGTCGTATGATTCACTCTTATCTTGGCTTGAATGCTCCAATCCTATCTCCGAATGCTATAATTAGAACCTGCACTATCAACAACACAAGCCAACAATCTATGAAATTTATGTAACATCATATAATCACTTCATTCAATGGATTAACATGGCATTAAAATACATGAAATCATAACATCATATAGGAAAAAAAAGAAATATTTTCATTAATTGAAATGGAGTGAGTTACAACCAAATATAGGAGTTGATCTTATAGAAGAGCTCCTCCAAGTTGACTTGTTCCTTCTTTACAACAAAGTGCACCTCTAATCACCCTAATGCATGGAATAATGACTCTTCATCGTAGCAACATGAGGGTGGAATCTACATCCAAAAGAACACCCTTAGCTTATGGATGGCGACAAATATATAGAAGAGGATGGGAATTTTGGAGTTATTATCCATTTACCAATCTAGGCTTGAGATCCACTCTTGATGGGAGGATGGGATCAAAGGATAAGGGATGTAAACTCCAAGGTATGATAGGATACGATTCAAGATTTTTATATGAAATAAATAGTTGTAACAACTATTGGAAGCTTCCGGAAGAGGAAGCTTCAGAAATATTTTTATTTTTCCCAAATTTCTAGAATTAGCGAACCCCAACACAGGGCAACCTGTTGGTGATCAAACCTACCCAACATGGAGCAACCTGCTAGTGAACGCAGGTCCATAGGCTTAAAGACTACGTTGGTGCTTAAAATGCATGATTTGAGGTAGTTTCAGGTAGAAACTCTGGGATTAAGGAGATTCGTGCTTAGGTCTTTGTGCAATGATCATGTCAAGGGGTAAAATATGTTGATTGATCCAATTTGAAGGTCAATTGATGAGATGTGAAAAAATGGCCTATAACAAGCCTCCATGACCATGGAATTTTTTTTTTTCATTTTTATTGATGAATTCTCATGAAAGTGCTAGATCTTCTTTATGCAAAGCATTCTCAAAGTTCATAGATTTCAAAGCATTGGTTGAGAAAGAATCTGACAAGAAGGTGAAAGAATTGGTTGGGTACGTTTTGAATGAATTAAAAAATACTGTGCAAAAGAATTCATTCAATGAGAGTTGACAACACCCCACAACCCATAACAAAATGGGGTGGCTGAGAGAAAGAAACACAACATTATGGGAGCTGTGAGGGCGATGTTGCATGACCAAGGTCTACCTCTGCATTTGTGGGACAAGGCACAAAACACAACACTCTATTTGCACAATCAGAGTTGTTGATTATAGTTCACCCTTAATATTTTAATAAAAGTCATACGGAGCAGATCACCCGATAACATTACTCATGGCTAAATTTTTGAAGTTGTCTAAGGAGAAATAGCGCTAAGCTAAGTCACGTACGAGAAAAGGATAAGTGCATTTCTATAACAGATCAGAAATATATGAAGACTTTAAACTTAGCCGAGCAAAGGTACAAAAGGCGTAAAAGAAACGAATATAAAATGAGGCCCGCATACACTTTATACACGCAGGAGAAGGAGTCTGCAAGTGTAATTCCGGGGGGGTCACAAAGGTGAGGGGCAAGGCGGAGCCTTCCCCCCCGGAATCTTGATGACGTGTCAAGAGGATTGACATGGGGTGAGCGTTATACGGAGAATAAAGCATGGGTTTTAAAGTTATCATAATATGCATTTCGCGTCCCGCGAGGGCTATGTTCTAAAGTAGAGCTGTCAACACGACGTAAAGGTAAGGTATGTTCTTAGGACACCCGATACCGAGGCCCGTACCAGTATTTAACCTGACATGCGGTGTTTACCTACCTGAAGTCTAACACCCAATTCCTACATGCCGCATGTCTCACTGTCAGTGTCCTTACGACACTTACCCCACTCGTTTCACCAAACCATCTTTTCTCGAGCTGCCTCAGTTCTATATAACGATCTTTTGCCTTTTACTGTGGTAAAATACTCAGGTTTTCGATTATTATATAAAAAAAGGTGGGAGCCCAGTACTAGGTCCGCCCAGTCATTTTCAGTACCCCCGCATCGCTTTCCCAAGCAATTTCCTACTGCGTAGGTATTCCATCCCTTACTTTCCATCTGGTTTCCTTTTGTTTTTAAATTTTCATGTTGGTCATGGGTAAAGTCACAACCAAGAAGTCAGAGCCGGAGACTCCCCAAGTCCGTGAAACTAGAACTCCTCGAGGGTTTGAACCTTTCTTAGACTAGTAAGCCGACATATGCGACCCGCAGTACCCATTCCGCATTAGCTGTGTCAAGCCTAAACTTTTTAGGAGACATGTCAAAAACAAGGATAGGTATCGGGTTGTTCTGTCAGGTCTGTATCACCAAATTACCCCCCCAGTTTATCCAGTGGTCGAATTTATTTTTTGGCTCCAGGACGCTTACGACGAATGTCGAGGCATGTTCCTCTCTACTAAATGGAATAGAATATTCACCCTTTCCCTCGATATCATTAGAAAATCCCTCCGTTTTCCTACCAGTTCAAACTACGTCAGTTTCAGTGAAGTAACTCTGACCCCTCAATTTTCAAAGCTATCATGGAAGCAGCAAAGCGATTTCATCACCTCCATAATCAACTCTCAGTTCACGTCCCTCCCTTCCGAAGAGTTAGTCCCCCTGAGCCTATTCAAAGAAGAATTCTAGCCTATCCTTGCTCTCATCACTGGTTTACTAGGTGTGGAAGGTTTCGGGCAAGCCTCCAGGGGATGTATTGCTTTCTTATGGTTAATGTCTCAAACCGGGGTTGTTCTAGACATTCTTGGTTTCCTAGCCTCTACCATTCAGACCCAATTCTAGGAACTCCCAGACATGGGTCCTTTTCGATTTTGTTCTATGGTCTTTTACCTCTTCCTCTTCCAGCATGCCGATAAATTTGAGGGTTTGGGTCTAGATACAGTGTACAAGATAAATTCTCAACCTAGGCCAATTTTTTATTGGAGTCTTGCAACACATCAGTTAGCAAACGGGGTCGGCTACTCAAGGTTCCTAAACGATTTCATGCCTATTGCCTACACTATCATCCATGACTCTCCTCTGCCTAGGGTTTTTCCTGAGATGAAGAGATGGTTACAATATAGTGAAACCCAAAGCACCGGGGATTGGTACCTGTTTGATAACTACACTGAAATATGAGTTTATGGAGCCGAAGTTCCCCCCTACCAGTTGCTCGTTTTTCTTGCCCGACAGATTTATGCTTTGGAATACATCCGACAGACCCTGAAATCTGACCAACTTCACTTCCTCCCTGCAAAAAAGGGGTTTATCCTCAAGCTCCCCACAACCATTGGCCCTTTTGTTGTCAATTCAAGGCACACCATTCCTGTGGTGGAAAAGATGCTTCAAGATATGGATTTGAGACAAGGGAAGGCTTGGCCCTACGATCCAAGGGGCATCATCTCTAACAGAAGGAGGAGGAACAAATCAACCCCATATATGCATGAAACGAGGCCTTTCATAGAGTGGCAAGCTAATCTTGAAAGCTGGCCTTTGATTTCGCAGATGGAGACTGATTCATCTGCGACAGGGGAAAGGACAGATGCTGCTTCAACAAGAGAAGCTGGTAAGGAACAAGCAGAGGAGGCAGGAGCATCAGGAGTGTGTTCTCCCTCTTTCAAAAGGCGAAAAACAAGGATCGGTGAAGTAGAAGTTATCGGGGAGGAACAATTGCTCGAATAGGAAATACCATATGGGAAGCCCAACAAGGGAAAAACATGAATCAAGGTGATAAGGGATAGTACTACCTCTTCTGATTTCTTAGAAGTCTCACAAGCTATCACAACAGGCAGTTCTCAGGTTGCAACCGAAAGCAGTTTGAAGGCTATAGCAATCAGAGATAAGTACCAGACTGAGCTGGAAGGGTATGTTGAGAAATACCACACCAGATTGTCAGCCGCAATGAATCTGGACACTGAACATTTAATAATGGCCATGGCCGAGGCCGTTCTAGACCCAGAAGCCAGTACTACTAGCTACAGGGCGCTAGAGGTTGCAATTGACATGTCACAAGTGCCGAAAATTGATAAATGCAACTTATTTCAGGTCTTTGGTGATATGCTTAAGGATGAAGTGATGCGGCTTTCCATCACTTTGAGAAATTTGTAGAGCAAGCATGCCCAAGTGGTGGATAATTTCAGAAAGGAAAAGGACAATTCCCATGCCCTCATGAATGATATACACTCTCTCCAAGATGTGACTAAAGGAAAAGAAAAAGGTGAAGCCAATCCCCAGGGTCACCTTATTGAGGAGTTACAGAAGCAAGTTGCAGCCTTGAAAAGTAAAATTAATATACCGGGTTCCCATCATGTGAAAACTGCTGAGCTAGCCCAGGCCGAAAAAGAAAAAGCAAACTTGGCTGATTCTCTTGAAAAATAGAAGGAGGAAAAAGAAAATATCACAGGAGAGATGGCTGCTCTTCAAGATAGAAGTAATGCATTACAGACAACTTGGGACACACATACATGTGCACCACCTACCCCGCTAAAGATTAGTTCACTATCTGAATAGTTGACCACGACATTGGCTACAACTGCAACACTAGAAAAACAGTTTTCGATGGCACGTCAAAGGATCAGTGAGCTGGAGGCCCTCCTCGCTGAGAATGTCAAAAATATTGATGCATTGAAGAAAGACATTGAAGAGGAGAAGCAAGGAAAGGCATGGTATGAAAATACCATCAATGATCTCAACAGCCATATGAAAGGAAATGTCACCCTCCTGGAAGCCAGACGATTAATCTAGGCGGACATCATTGCAGAAATTAGAAGTCGCTGGCCGTTCTTAAATGTTATCGAGGAAATGAAGTCAGCCATACCCCTTCTCAGAAGAAAGCTCCATGAGGGAGGCACTAAGGCTCCTAACAAAGTCCAAAATGCAAAAAGGTACGTCTCCTTCCTAAAAGAGCTAAAGCCAGAAGAGGTAGGGAAACATGGTATAGAGAGATGGTTCATGGAAGCTTTAGAATGCTAGAAAGCAGTAGAAAAAGAAGTGGCTAGGAAGTTGGCCATGGACGCTTTGGAGATAGTTGCTACCTACTTAGAAAGGTTCGATGTGGACTAGGCCGAAATAACACTCGCAGCGCTTCCAACGTGCTGGGATCCTGCTCGTGCTGTTCTACAGCCGTTGCCAGCATATGAGGCTGTTTTGAAGGGGGAAATGAATCGAACAGACATCACCTCTGAAAAATCTGCAAGGCTTAAACCAGAAACCATAATCTCTGTCCTCGGAAAAGAGTTCGTGCTCTTGCACCAAGTAAAGCATAGAATTCCTGTCGAGGCGAACTATGATGAACTCATGAAGGCGTACATCATAATAGAAGGTTTCATATCAATGCTCGAACCTGCAGCAGTCAGTTGGCAGAGATGCATCAAGTATGCTAGCCTGTTAGCCATCTCCTCAGCAAACGTTCCACCACCTGCTTCAGCAACGGCCTCAACTCCTTCGCACTAGTGAAAATGTTTAACTCATGATTCGGCCTTAGTGGCCTTTTAGTTTTAGTTTTAGTTTTACTTTCAAGTTCCAAGTGGAATTCCTATTCCACTCTTGCATTTAGTTTTTGTTAAAGAACAGTTTTAATGTTTGGTTTTGAAACGGCCATGAGCCTAATTGTAAATGATGAGACGTGTTCTCCCTCATCATAATTTTTTTTATTTTGATAAGGACCTGAAACTGCTTACAAGCACGCGGGGAAGATATTTTCCCAAAATATCTTCCTATGTATGTGATTATAAATTTTATATAAGCAGCAAACTGAGATAGAAAAGAGGTTCCAGATTTTCAGAAGAATACGTTGAGAAAGAGTTCTGTATGCATCTTGTTGAAATTTTGATATAAATGTGAAGAGCCCGTTGGGTCTCAGTGATGAGGAGTTTCATCTTTATTGAGGATTCTAGCCTTTATACTTTACAGTTTGTAACTCTCTCTTATATGTTATAGCTTAAGTTTTCATTTCGTTTACATCCATTTCTCTTATATCTTGTTCTGGAATGCGAGTGGCTCACTTGTCTTGGTATGAATTTATCGTAGTTGATACTCATGCTAAAAATTGTCTAGCACTTTAAATATGGCTCAGGCATGATATGTTGTTTCATTTTCCACTTCAACCGTACTTCTTCTAATATTAGATGTGATGAAATGTTATCTTTAAATTTATTGTCATGTGTGGATTCTTGTTACTATAAGCCCATTACATGTTGATATTCGTTTTTGGATTTCATCTCTGTAACAGCTAGTATTCTCTCTACATTTCATACAAAGTAACCACCCTTTGATTATACACCTCTGTGAAGTATTTAAAATCTAGCCCTCTTTACAGAAAGCTGTCTTTGAATTGTCTGATACGTTTCTATTAGAAATTCACACTTTTCCTCTGCAATATTTCTTTCTTGTGCTGAAGTTTTGAGGATTTTGGTTCCATCTCAATTAAACCTTCCTGTTTACACATGATCACATGAGAGCCTTTTTCGAATAACTTTCCATGTTATATCATACGCTTCTTGCTATATAATATTTCCTAGGCACTGGTCTTTCACAACTCAAGGCTGTCTCTAGGAATGTCAACATCTATTTGGCGCTGTTGCCAGGGATACGAAGTTGAGAAAAGATAAATCCTCGAGCCTCGACAAAATCTCTATTCACTCTTCAAAAAGGTGAGCATGAAGAGTTGAGAGTTATAGATTCATCACCTTGGCAACTCCACAGTCAATTATCAGATAAACTTACTTGCAGTCCTAGCTCCTCGAAAGCCACATCTGAGGTCAGATACATCTCAGCCAACCACACCTTCAGTGTCTGACCCAGAGAAGATCTTACATAGGAGAGGTTGGAGGGAAAGACAATCAGTTCACACAGAGATCCCTAAATTCTCTTTAGAAAACTTTACATCCTCCTCCTCTCAAGTAGCCCAAGCGCAAGGTCCCGACTCCACTATGGGAGATACCTATTACTTCTCAGATAGTCCTCCTATGGGAAATATCCAAGTCAAAGATGAAGCTGAATCAGTAGATACCACCCACTACACTCTTCATCCCAATCCTGAGGCTGAAGAGGTCAAAGAAGTCACTGAATAATCTGCTATTAATAGCCCATCTTTTCCATCAGCACCTAAAACCTCTGTCCATTACATTCCCATTGTCATTCACACTTCGATTCCATCTCCCCCTCTTACGCATCAAACTCTTGCACTACCTCCACCACCCCCAATGGCCAATGTTCCAAGTTTCTTACTGAACAAATATGCTCCCCTGGCATTACCTCAAATCTTGAATGATATGCCTCAAGAATATTTGAAAATCTTACCCCGTTTCAACGGGGAAAATGAGATTGAAGCTCAAAAACATCTTGAAGTCTTCTGCTCTTTTGCAGAGAACTTTAATGTGGAACATCTAGATGTAGTCTTAAGAATGTTTGTTCAATCTCTTGATGGAGAAGCTAGAAAATGGTTTAAGACATTAGGAAACCGCTCCATCACTACTTGGGAAGGGATGGAAGATTCTTTTCTCATAAAATGGGGGGAAAAGAAAGATCATGGTTACTGCCTCAATGAATTTAATGCAATCAGGAAAAAACACAACGAGGGAGTACCAGAGTTCATTAAGAGGTTTAACAAGCTCTACTCAAGCCTTCCATTCGAAATGAAACCTCATCATACTGCAGCCAAGGTGGTGTTCATGGCAGCCTTTGATTCTGAATTTGGTTTTTCTCTAAGAGAAAGGAAGCCTGCTTCACTAGATGATGCTCAGACGGATGCGCTAGAATTGGAGGCTAATTTTTCTTCAACAGGGAAATCAAAGGGAAAATCATATCAAGATTCTAGGAGAAGGGGCAAAGAAGAGGTATCTACTTCTGGCCAAGACAGAGAGTCGGCTGATAACAAAATTGAAGAAATGAATAAAATGATTAAGAGTCTTTCAAGTAAGCTGATCAAAATTGAACTCGAGGCCAAGAATTAATCCTCCAAGACTTTCCAGAATGCTCCAAACAGGGGTTACAATCCTCAGTATATAAAACCACCCTTGCAAATACTACAAAGGGACAGAAAGAGTAGCAAGATCAGGTACCACATCCGCTGTACTTGGAGGGTCAAGTAGATGGTCCTACCAAAGACACCGCTTATGAGCAAGAGGATCCATATATTGCTTATTCGAATAGCGATGAAGTAGAATGTCCCTTGCAAGAAAGTGATGGAATGGAGATTCCATTACAAGAAGAAGAAAAGGCTAAAGGCACCGAAGATCCAGAGATCGATGATTATTGCAAGCAATTTGTTGATTTCATGCAAGCACAGTTCAATAGAAGATATGACCTCAGATCTTCAAGGAAAAGAACTCATACTCAAGATCAGGAAGAAGCGGCACCCAAAAAGAAGGCATCTGCTCAGAAGGAGGCAACAATGCAAAAGGTCACAGATAAAGGTAAGATGCTTCTAAACGAATACTTGCAGTCTAGTGATCAAATTCCTTCCTCTTCAAAAGTAGTCACTGCTCCTAATACTAAGGCTGTGCTGAAAGAAGTCAAGCCTTTAGTTGAAAACAAAGAGTCAAAGGAGAATATAATAGAAAAGTTCTCTTTTGTCTTTAGTTTACAAAAGGAGCTTGAGAAATTCAAAATCCCAGTTCCCTTGACTGAGCTGTTGAAACAACCCGCATATCACTCTCAGGTCACCTCTTTTATGCTTCCTCCAGAAACAGCTCATATCCCAGATAGTCTGAACCTTCAAGAAGAAATACCCATGGTTGTGTTTGGTGTTGAAGATTGCAACAAGAAACAGTGAAGGAGGCATCATGAAACATCTTTCCTGATCCTAGTTGGAAAGTGATCACCTAAACTAGGTGGGGGCCACACAGGTGATTTTTGATGCAAAGTCTATTTTTAGACATATGGATCATGGTCTATGAGTTGCAGGATGCTATTTGTGGATGGTTGATCAAGTTGGTAAAAATAGATGGACCTCTATTTTTAGACATACTGGGGGAAGTCTATTTTTAGACTGCCAGTCTAAAAATAGATTAGTCGAATATTATTAGCTCTTAATAATATTTGGACTATAAAATTAAAGTAATTTTCGGGAGCACTTCAGCTTCAAGGCCATTTATGTATACATGCAACAAAAAAAGGGTTGTACCATGCTGTCTTTTCTAGGGTTAGAAGGAGCTATTGCATGGTTGGCTTCAGTTAGAACTCATGTGGCAGAGTTTGGTGGAGTTGATGAGACAGTTGATGGAGTTGTGTTCGGTTTAACTTAGTTGAACTAGTTGTATTTAGTCTAACTGATAAATACACTAGTGATGAGTGGTATGAATTAATTATTAATTAATTCACTAATTATTAACTCATAAATCAACTAAAGAATACATCAGTTAACTGCAGTGCATGGACAGTTCAGTGGAGACCAGTGTTAGAGGTGGGTGAAAGGGTGAGTCTACTATCAGTTGTGACTATACTTGTGCAAGAGATTTGCACACACATTGATTTAGATTGCCAATGAGGATTGCACAGTACAAGCCAAGGGGATTTGAACTTGGATCTATTCATTCTTCATATTGGATTGCGCAGTAGAGGCAGACAGACAGGTGGAGTAGATTGGAGCATGGGATGTGCATGATCTGAGCTTGTTTTGTGTGTAGCATGTGAGATAGTGCTGAGAGCTTGTGAGGAGATTTGTGCTATGTATTGTTACATGTTCTCTATCATTATAATATACAGATAGTTGGGGGTTTTCAGCTGTAAGCTTTCCCCATTACATACTGTGTTATATGTGTGCTTGATTATGTTTTAATGTGCGCATGCGACTGCTTCTAATTTCCACAACTTCATGATCAATTGTAGAAGAGGTTATGTATTATTCATGAAGCTCAAATAGTGTGTAATCAGGATAATATTTGTGAATAATTCAGCTATTATTCAAATTTCTACATGGTATCGGAGCGAAATTTATCATTGGATCTATTACAGTGATTACATTTTATTTCGGTAGACAGAGTCGGTATGAGGGCCAGGTAGCCTCTGGATCCATCCTTTCTTTGAAAGGTGATATATCTAGTAAATTCCCCTACAGTCGATCTCTGTGCTAGAAATACTTTGTTCTCACAGATCAGAAGCGGTTGAGTTTTGAGCTGGTGGAATTCGAATTTGCAGCAGTGTTTTCTTGGTGTTGAAGTCAAAATGTCTTATCAAGGATTGCGATTGGAGTATGCTCTTGAAGGCAGCTCGAATTATATTGCATGGAGAGATAGGATGGAGGCGGTGCTCGATGAAAATGGGCTGAAGGAGTTCATAGATGCTGAAGTTCCAAAGCCTAGCGATGCAGCCTTGGTTGAGGCTTGGCAAAAGAAGACAACAAGGTGTCGAAGGATTCTGTTGGAGGGCGTGAAGGATCACATAGTATCCAGCCTGCATGGTAAAGCTTCTCCATTCTTGATGTGGAAAGCTTTGACAGATTTGTTCCAAAGCAAGAGTGACAAAAGGAAGTTGGCGCTCAAGGATAAACTCGTGAAAATAAAGATGGAGAAGAATGACACTATTCCAGTATACTTGACAAAGTTTGTCCATTGCAGGGATGAGCTTGGGAGTGTAGGAGTTAGTGTGGATGATGATGAATTGGTGAGCTTGGCTCTCCTTGGGCTTCCGAAGAGTTGGCACTTAATGTGATTCTCGCCAATGGTCGTGTAGAAAAATTTCAAGATGGGGACACTTTGTCGGACTGCGGTGAGGAGATAAGGTATACTGTGGATGGATCTTCATCAAAGGCACCTGATGAAGAAAATTGCGCTTTGGCTGCCAAAGAAAAGAAGGGGAAGAGCAAGAAAGCTTCTCAGTCTGGTGCGAAAGGCAAGAAGCAAGACATGTCCAAGGTGAAGTGTTTTCACCGTCAACAATCACGTATACACGCCTACTTAATTGTCCACAAAGAAGAAGAACAAGCAAAGTCACTGAGTTTAGCTGGTGAGGTTTGCTCGCACTTGAGTCGACTTCTACGATCGCATGCATGGTGTCTAGTATCGGGATCGGTGGTATTTTGATAGTGGCGCTTTCCTTTCGTTAAGGACGGGAGATGTGAATATAGAGAATATTTTCGTTGACTTGGTGTGGAGAAAGATCTCCATTGCATGTTGAGTTGGTGACAATGATGATACAATGCACTGCATTGGTACCATAATCTTCGTGAGGAGTCGTAACCTATTTTACAAGATGTATGTGCATGTTCATGTTTAAAGAATACTGATTCAGTTTAATGTTAGAGGATAAAGGTAAGGACCAGGATTCAGCGGAAGGAAAGTCAAAGACATGGCAACATGGACAGTCAAGAAGGTTGATTCGAGTGAAAGAATCTTCGCTGCATCGAGGTAGATGGGATGTCTACGAAGCTTCCTACTGTTGGGAAGTGCAAGAAAAACATGCAATTGATGCTTGAGAGGGAGCAAGTTTTGCATGCAGGTAATAGTGAACCTCAGGATGTGGAGTAGCCACAAGATGAGGATCATGGAGTGGAAGAAACCACTCATGCAGAGAAATTTCATGCCAGATGGGCAGAGGGAGTGCATGCAGCTATACCACCAAGTGAGAGGTGGGGTGACATGCATGAATAATCCCAAGAGGAGATTTCTGGGTAGGATTCATGAGATGGTGTGGATCGCATGGATTGAACCTGGCTATGAGGTGCCCACAGCGCAGTAGTAGCATGATCATTTGGATTGATGCAGGCAGATCAAAGTGACAGTGTCGGATACTGGAGCGCGGATCAGAGTTGACAGCAAGTGCAAGAGTGCATGGGTGCAAGAGTTCAACATCGCAGTGGTTCCTGATGACATGTGCAATTGGGCCCAGCAGAAGTCAAAGACTTCGATGATAGATGCATCAGACTAATTGAGTTGTTTGGAGCCTATCTGGCCAGAGAGTTGCAAGAGTGTGATGCATGGAGTTGTATGGCGTCATGAAGGTCACAGAAATTGCATGGAGTTGCATGTCACATGCAAAGATAGTCCTTCGTTGAGAGGGAGTGTTGAAGATTGCAACAAGAAACAAATGAAGGAGGCATCCTCAAACATTCTTTCCGATCCTAGCTGGGAGTGATCACCTTAAACTAGGCTAAACAAAGATTTTTTGGTTTGTTCATTTTTATATTTACGGCTATTTTTAGACACATGGATCATGGTTCATGAGTTGCGGTGACGTTATTTGTGGATGGTTGGTCAAGTTGAAAAATAGATGGACCTCTATTTTCAGGACATATCAAGGAAAGTTCATTTTTTAGACCGGCCAACAAAAATAAATCAATACTATTAATTTTAATAATATTTGGACTATAAACATTATCTTATCCTCTTGATCTACTTCGCCGAGTTGTTTGATTAATTTAATATTACGTGTACCGAAAGAAGGAATTACGCTATTCCTAGGGTTTGGTTGAGCTATTGCATGGTTGACTTCAGTTAGAACTCATGTGGCAGAGTTTGGTGGAGTTGATGAGACAGTTGATGGAGTTGTGTTCGGTTTAACTTAGTTGAACTAGTTGTATTTAGTCTAACCGATAAATACACTAGTGATGAGTGGTGTGAATTAATTATTAATTAATTCACTAATTATTAACTCATAAATCAACTAAAGAACACATCAGTTAACTGCAATGCATGGACAGTTCAGTGGAGACCAGTGTTAGAGGTGGGTGAAAGGGTGAGTCTACTATCAGTTGTGACTATAGCTGTGCATGATATTTGCACACACATTGATTGAGATTGCAAATGAGGATTGCGCAGTACAAGACAAGGGGATTTGAACTTGGATCTATTCATTCTCATCTTGGATTGCGCAGTAGAGGCAGGCAGACAGGTGGAGCAGATTGGAGCATGGGTTGTGCATGATCTGAGCTTGTTTTGTGTGTAGCATGTGAGATAGTGCTGAGAGCTGTGAGGAGCTTTGTGCTATGTATTGTTACATGTTCTATATCATTATAATATACAGATAGTTGGGGGTTTTCATCTATAAGCTTTCCCCATTACATACTGTGTTATATGTGTGCTTGATTATGTTTTAATGTGCGCATGCGACTGCTTCTATTTCCTCAAATTGATGATCAATTGTAGAAGAGGTTATGTATTATGAATGAATCTCAAATAGTGTGTAATTAGGATAATCTCGGTGAATAATTCATCTATTATTTAAATTTCTACATGGTATCGGAGCAAAATTGATCATCAGATCTATTACAGTGATTACATTTTATTTCAGTAGACAGAGTCTGTACGAGGGCCAGGTAGCCTCTGGATCCATCCCTTCTTTGAAAGGTGAAAAATCCAATAAATTCCCCTACAGTCGATCTCTATGCTAGAAATAATTTGTTCTCACAGATCAGAAGTGGTTGAGTTTTGAGCTGGTGGAATTCGAATTTGCAGCAGTGTTTTCTTGGTGTCGAAGTCAAAATGTCTTATCAAGGATTGCGATTGGAGTATGCTCTTGAAGGCAGCTTGAATTATATTGCATGGAAAGATAGGATGGAGGTGGTGCTCGATGACAATGGGCTGAAGGAGTTCATAGATTCTGAAGTTCCAAAGCCTAGCGATGCAGCCTTGGTTGAGGCTTGGCAAAAGAAGACATCAAGGTGTCGAAGGATTCTGTTGGAGGGCGTGAAGGATCACATAGTATCTAGCCTGCATGGTAAGGCTTCTCCATTTTTGATGTGGAAAGCCTTGACATATTTATAAAAACGCAAGAGCGACCAGAGGAAGTTGGCGCTCAAGGATAAACTCAAGAAAATAAAGATGGAGAAGAATGACACTATTCTGGTATACTTGACAAAGTTTGTCCATTGCAGGGATGAGCTTGGGAGTGTAGGAGTTAGTGTGGATGATGAGGAATTGGTGAGCTTGGCTCTCCTTGGGCTTCTGAAGAGTTGGAACTCCTGACGACCTCCGTCAATGGTCGTAAAATTGCTTTGTGATGGGGAGCGACTTTGCTTTCGGATCTTGTGCAAGAGGAGATAAGGCGGAGTACCAGGGATGGATCTTCATCAAAGGCATTTGATGAAGAGGATTGCGCTTTGGCTACCAAAGCACAGAAGGAGAAGAGCAAGAAGAATGCTTCTCGATCCAGTGCAAATGGTAAAGAGCATGACATGTCCAAAGTGAAGTGTTTTCACTGTCACGAACACGAACATGACGCCACGAATTGTCCACAGAAGAAGAAGAACAAGTAGGCTGCTGGAGCTGTAGCTGGTGAGGCTCTTGCCTCGAAATTTGAGCTGGACTTCTCATTGATCGCATGCATGGTTTCTAGTTCATTGGGATCGGGGTGGTATTTTTATAGTGGCACTTCCTTTCACATGACGGGAGATGTGAATCTTTTCAGTGACTTGGTGGAGAAAGATCTCCAGTTGCATGTTGAGTTGGGTGACAATGGACGATAAAATGCGACCGGAATTGGTACCATAACCTTTCAGAGGGAGTTAGGTAAACTCATTCTTTTACAAGATGTAGTGCATGTTCCAAGTTTAAAGAAGAATTTGATCTTAGGCGAGCGATAGCGGTTTAAAGAAGAATTTGTGCAACTAAATTAACTATCGTTCATCTTCGGCGAGCGATAGCCGTTCGATGGCCCGCCCCAGATCGGACGGTCCACGGAAATATCGCTGGGCATCCGTGTCCGAACAATAATGTGCGATTGACAGCGTTAACGCGTGAGGACGGTGGTTTTGAAATCGTATAGGAGGATGCGTGTCGCGCAATGTATGGAATCGCTGGCCGATGAGATAAAACTGCCAACCGCCCGAAAGCGGTGAGATAGAAATCACCGGGTTTTTGAACAGTGAAAGCGGGCGGGGACCACCGAGACGGGCGGATTCCGCACCGTCAGATCTGTACAGATCAACGGTTGAAGACGCGCGTGATAAGAATGAACTGCGGAACGACGGATCTGGCGGGTAAATGGACGGTTAAGATGCGGTCAGGGGTCCAGGAGATGACGACATGCCGGGGACCAAGGGGTACAGACAGGAGAACTTGGTGTGTCCCCCCACAATGAATCACAGCCACTCGTTTGAGTCTTCCCACAGCCCGAGGAGTCAACTGCGGAGGCACCAAAGGCTTGACCTATGGATAGAGAAGTGCCTTCGCAGGGGTAAGTGCCTTTCAGACCAGCGCTCGGCTTCAACGCCCAGGTCTCGTGGAAGAAAGGCCGAGGGGCTAGCGGAAAGGGGGCTTAGGCCTATTATAAGGTTAGAAAGTGGGTTTTTAACCCATTTTAATGAATTTCAAGGCTTAAGGAGGGTAACGATAGGGAGATAGAGGAGAAATTTGGGAAAACAAAAGGCAAGGGTGTGATTTCATGGAGATTTTGGGGAGATTTAGGAGAGTAAGGGGGGATTTAGGGGGAAAAAGGGGACTTTGAAAAAAGGGGAAAATGGATGAAATGAGGCATTCTGCAGAGGTACAAGGGGCAGATAATGGCCTTTAGGAGCACAAGTTTTTGCAATCAGAGGGTCCTTTATAATGGAAATCAATAGAGGGGATTATCAAAGGCAAAGGCCTAGGAGACTTTAAGGATGATGTGTCTCAAGGGAGATGCATTCATTGAAGGCTCAGAAACAATTTAGCCCCCTACTTTGCCTGTCAAAAATTTACAGGGGGCTAACAGTGGCTCCACATGGGGATGGCTTCTTCTTGAAGGAGTCAAGAATTCAGAGGATAATATTTGGTGTAGTCCAGATGCCTGCTGCTTGGCACATCCCTTTCTCTCTTTAGATCAGCTGCCACAATATGAAGACATCACATTAGCAGAAAAACTTTCCCAACAAACTACCTACCCACACTACAATCCTAACATTTTTTCTTCTTCTAGGGTGCATTTGAGCTAGCAGACCCTTTACATCATTTATTTTTACAAACAGAAAATAAACCTATTCTAAATCTACCTTTATTACTCCATGAGACCATATTAGACTATTGGCCTCATAGCTTCTCTACCTAATCTACTATCTGCTAGGATTAAACTATCTAGCAAACTTCTTCTCTACATTCTAAGACAGAAATTGAAATCAGTCAAGCTAGGATTAGACTGTCTGAATTGCTGGACTTTGCAGAAATTAAAACAACTAACTACATGCTCACAGACTGAGCTTTATTTAGCTTTTCCTACCTACCCTACTTTTACTCAAATATTTACAAATATAGCTTACAAACATTGTCTTCCAATGTAACCATTCCATCAAGTGATCCCATGGCTGGTGCTTTATGCTCAACTCCTTGAGCAGGCTGGATAGGCGGGGCAGCTCCCACTCTTTTTGTTCAATAACAGTAGCTTTGAAAAATTTTCTTTCTATCTGCATCATGCTGCTCAAAAATACCTTTGATCCTTCTTTAAATGTTTGCAGGAAATGTGCATAAGGATCATGATATGATACCTGGTGATGAATATGTGGCAGGCAGGCTTCAACCAAGATTTCTTCTTCTACCACTGGGTCAAGAACATGACTTTCTTGAGGAAGAGAATATTCTTCATCTTCTGAACTGGAGGACTCATCATATATGATAGTGTTGTCCTCCTGGGGCTCTGATATATTATGCTCTGAGGTGCTGAGCTCTGTGAGAAAGTCTATGTATTTTTGAGCAGGGGCTTGTTCCATTGCTTCCTCTTTTTCAGAAGAAGGCTCATTGCTTTAAGCTTTCTCAAGAATCTCTTCTTTGCTTTCCTCCTCCTCTTCTGAAAGGAAAGGCTACTGGTTTCCCATTTCCCTGATGATATATAGTAGAGAAGAATGGAGATTTAAAGAATCTTCATCTGCTATTATACTATCATAGCTCTCCCCCTCAGTATCATAGATAGTCTGATTGGCTTCATTACTTCTCTAAAATCGTTGGCTCTGATCTTCCTCCCATGAATCTAAGGATGATGTTCTTGCAAGCTCGGCTTCCCTTTGAAAACACTCATCATCAAACAGATCATAAGTAGGAAAATCATAACTGTAAGTAATGTCACCCACCAACCCCTTTGGATTCTCAGCAGGTATTTCTTCGTCCTGATCCAAAAAGGAGTCTTCAGGATATGAATCATCAAACTCAAGAGATGAATGAGAAGGAGCGTGTGTTCTACAAAATATTTCAGAGGTGGACCGCTGGTTTAATATCCAATCAATCTCTTCTTCTGTCAAAAGAGGGGTTTCCCTCTCATCATGGCCGGAAGAAAAACAATCCTCACTCTCTCGTATTAGCTGACTGGGAGGCAGGGTTTTTACTTGAGCCTCTTCTTCCACATCAGATTCTGCCTCCTCTATATGGTCTCTTGTTTCCTCAAGGCAACGTTCCCCATTAGCTTTTGCCACTAGGTCCTGATATTTTCTAGTCAGCATAACATAAGACACAGGCAAGCAATCAGGCTGTTCCTGCTTACTTTCCTCTTCGTCTCCTACAGATTCTTGAGCATCATACATGTCTTTCTCATCTTCTAGGTCCTGAGTTTGTTCTTGTTCTGGAAGATGTATGGGCTGTTCGAAATAATCATCATTTGCATTTAGGTTAGCCATGTACATTTCTAGCACTTTACCAAATGTTTCTGTTAATTCATTTAATTGATTATATAGAGCATCATACTTTGTATCTCTGTCCATGTTTGGATTCATGCTTATGCAAAGAAGGCTACTGCTTCTTCTCAACCAGTTTAGAGTCTTCTACCAGTGGAGTCATTTGGTCTTTTGGGAGTTATGGAATGTGGAGTCACCAGGTGGATGTATATGAATGCTTGAAGCAGGATGCTGTCCACCATCAGCAATGAGATGCCAATCTGTGCGAGGCGGTTCTTCTCAAATGAGGTCGCTATTATGTAAAGAAGTACATGGGGCTTTCTCAAATCCGGGCCCGCAGTTCTACCGCGGGAGTCATTTGTTTTGGAGCAGTGGAATGTGGAGTCGCTGTGGATGTATATGAATGTCAGCATGATGCTACCCAGCACCATCAAGAATGAGATGCCACCCAAAGGAAAAGTGGTTCTTCTCAATGGAGTTTCGCCATTATGTTTGGGCTATGGAATATTTACGTATTGGAGGTTTTGGTCTGAGACAAATATCGTAATTGCTTGTAGCCCTAGGATTCAGCCCTTCCCGGGACCTTGTGAGAGGATCTCTCCAATAAAAAACCAAGAACGATATATTCTTGAGGCTCCAAATGAGATGTTAGGCTAGTTATGAAGCACAAAGAGGGGTTTTAAATGATTTGGTTGGTTGGTTGTTGGGTTGGTCATGAGATCATAGATCGAGAAAGAAATGGGAGGAAAGGAACAAAACAACAAGATGTTTCAGTAAAGGGGACAGGTCAAGAAAGTGCCATCCATTGGGCTGTGGAGTCATGAAAGGTAATTACATGCAACAACTCACCAAAGCTTTCAGAGGGAAAGTCATCTAATACTAAAGGATCTTTTAGATTAGATGGTGGGATGGAACATTAAGGACTGAAAGTGAAAGAAGGAAAGCAACCTAATTTCTGTCTATAGATCAGGTCAGTTTAACTCCAGACCTGCTTGGACATACTCATAGACAACTTTCAAAAGAGAGACAAAGGGGCAACTTATAGATCAGACCAGAGGTCATCTAACTCCAAGTCAGCTTTAGCATGCTCCAAAGGAAAAACAGAGATAAGTTTAACAAAGAGATCTTAGAAAGGCCAACTGGTCGCACAAGGATCCTAGTGGACATGGCTAACTCTAATCCCCAGTGTTCCCAAATATTCCAGCTTAAACCAATCAAGATCATCTAAAGACAGATTCATTTAATTCATACATCAGCTAGCAGCATAAGGAACTACTACACTGGTTAAATTAACTGAAAACAACCCTTAGATAACACATTTAGCAGAAAACATAGAAGGCAAGGAGAGAAAAAGCATAGGGTGCCTAACAAGGGAAAGTCCTATGCCAGATTTCTGATGCAAGCCAGTAGAAAATGAACATTATGAAAATGCAATAAACAGAGTTAGGAAAACATCATCAATAGTAATAGACTAGGATCCTGTGAAATGTGCTTTGATTAATTGATGCAAAACCAGTCACATACACAGAGCTCAATGGCTGTTACAATCCAAAAATACCCTCCCAGCCTACTACAAAACAACTACTCTACTACTCTTCCCCAAACTGTTCTAACAGTCAAAACTGAATCCCTCTAACTACAACGGCAAGCAGTCGAACAACAACCCTTTACAATTTGATCTTGGGAATTCTTATAGGAGAAGGAATAAAAATGGTAGTTGGAAACTTAAATGCAACATTAAATCTCTGAAAATAGTAGGAGGGCTGAGGGTCCATTTGGTTTTAATTCTGAGCTTTTATCTTCTGCGCTTTTCAGATGGAGAAGTGATCTTCATCGGGCTGCAATTTACTTAGGGTATGTCTTTGATGTACTTTCTGTATCCCTTTGTAGAAGTATGGCGAGTAAACCGAGGTGTATGGACAATGGTGGGATCTGCCATACTGTATAACTAATGCACTGGCAGGGTAGGACTGTCGTTAGGGTGGAAATTTCTTTAGGAACACGGCGTAGGATAAAAGCTGCATGGGTACTCTGTCCTTGCATGGAGAAAACATTCTGCTCATGTAGAAACCCTGATATACTGATTTTCCGTGTTGTATCTTCTGCGTGATCCATGGGTCTTCAATTTGATGCTTTACGTTTAAATCTCTGAACATAAGGTTTAAATACCTTCGTTTGCGTGCCTTAAGCTCTCTGCTGCTCCATTTAAATCTCTGTCTGCAGTCTCTATGCTTTTAATGGCCTTGGGAAAATTGTACCGATTTTTCAATCTTGTTCTTTAAATGGAAGTCATGTCCATAACCTTCCCAGAATTTGCTTCATAATTTCAGCCTCTGTGCATGGTCTTCTTCGACTTCTCGGTCACTGTGACAGAGACTGCGCATCATGGCGGTGATTTACTGTTGATAACCCTGCAAAATACAAACACATGTTAAGAAAACGATGGGGGGGGGGTCGGATGATGTGGATGACTGTGGGTCTGCGGTGAAATGGAAGATAATGTTGTGGAATGGTGGAGAACAAAGATGGCGCAAGGTTGGTGTAATGCGGGATAATTATACGTAAAAAAACTTATAAACCTCGACCTTTGAACGAATTCATGCAATGGGATGGCAGAGGTACGGTGAGACACGTGGAGGTGACGTGGCGGGACCGAGTGACAGCGGAATAGTCAACAGTGGGGGGAAGACAAATGCGGACCATCTGATCCCATGAGGAGATCGACGGTGAAAAAATACGGAGGGCGATTCAATCTGGGCCGTCGATCTGCATATCAGATCATCGGTGGAGATTAATTGGATGGCCCGTCGTACCTTGAGTTATCGCGTGTGCAACTAAATTAACTATCGTGCATCTTCGGCGAGCGATACCAGTTGGATGGCCCGCCCCAGATCCGACGGTCCACGGCAATATCGCTGGGCATCCATGTCTAAAAAATAATGCGCGATGGACGGCGTTAACGCGTGAGGACAACGGTTTTGAAATCGTACAGGAGGACACGTGTCGCGCGACGTATGGAATCGCTAGACGATGAGACAAAACCGCCAACCGCCCGAAAGCAGTGTGATAGAAACCGCCGGGTTTTTGAACAGTAAAAGCGGGCGGGGACCACCGGGACGGGCGGATTCCACACCATCGGATCTGTACAGATCAACGGTTGAAGACGCGCCCGATATGAATGAACTGTGGACCATCGGATCTAGTGGGTAAATGGACGGTTAAGATGCAGTCGGGGGTTCGGGAGATGACGACATGAGGGGGACCAAGGGGTACGGACATGAGAACTTGGTGTGTCCCCCCGCAATGAATCACAACCACTCGTTTGATTCTTCCCACAGCCCGAGGAGTCAACTGTGGAGGCACCAAAGGTTTGACCTATGGATAGAGAAGTGCCTCCACAGGGGTAAGCGCCTTTCGGACCAGCGCTCAGCTTCAGCGCCCGGGTCTCGTGGAAGAAAGGGGGCTTAGGCCTATTATAAGGTCAGAAAGTGGGTTTTTAACCCATTTCAATGCATTTCAAGGCCTAAGGATGGTAACGATAGGGAGATAGAGGGGAAATTTGGGAAAACAAAAGGCAAGGGTGTGATTTCATGGGAATTTTGGGGAGATTTAGGAGAGTAAGGGGGGATTTAGGGGGAACAAAGGGGACTTTGAAAAAAGGGGAAATAGATGAAATGAGGCATTCTACAGAGGTACAAGGGGCAGATAATGGCCTTTAGGAGCACAATTTTTTGCAATCAGAGGGTCCTTTATAATGGAAATCAACAGAGGGGATTATCAAAGGCAAAGGCCCAGGAGACTTCAAGGATGATGTGTCTCAGGGGAGATGCATTCATTGAAGGCTCAGAAACAATTTAGCCCCCTACTTTTCCTGTCAAAAATTTACAAGGGGATAACAGTGGCTCCACATGGGGATGGATTCTTCTTGAAGGAGTCAAGAATTCAGAGGATAAATCTTTGGTGTAGGCCAGATGCCTGCTGCTTGGCACATCCATTTCTCTCTTTCGATTAGCTGCCACAATATGAAGACATCACATTAGTAGAAAAAATTTCCCAACAAACTACCTACCCACACTACAATCCTAACATTTTTTCTTCTTCTAGGGTGCATTTGAGCTAGCAGACCCTTTACATCATTTATTTTTACAAACAGAAAATAAACCTATTCTAAATCTACCCTTATTACTCCATGAGACCAGATTAGACTGTTGGCCTCATAGCTTCTCTACCTAATCTACTATCTGCTAGGATTAAACTATCTAGCAGACTTCTACCCATGATCCCTGTACATGTGGACGAACCATTCCAGCAATGGGGGATCGACTTTATTGGTGAGATTCACCCTACATCGAGTGGTCAGCACAAGTGGATATTAACTGCTACATATTATTTCACAAAATGGGTGGAGGCTATACCTATGAGGAATGGAATAGATACCATGGTGATAATGTTTATGGAAGAAAATATTATATCCAGATTCGGCTGCCCCGCCAAGATAGTGACTGACAACGCCCAGGCCTTTAAATCTGCTAAGTTTGTCAACTTCTGCCAGTAGCATAATATTGCATTGGGTCACTCCACAACCTATTACCCAAAAGGAAATGGCTTAGCAGAGTATTCTAATAAAACCTTGGTGAGAGCACTGAAGAAAGCTATCAACGAAAATTAGAAAAATTGGGACTCTTAGCTAAAATTCGCCTTATGGGAAAACAGGATTACCAGCAAGAGATCAACGGGGAAGTCTCCATATGAATTGGTATATGGGAGAGCAGTGGTCTTTCCCATACAGTTGGCATTACCAGTAGCTATATTCATGCAGGAAAGCCAAGAAGAGCCTAATGATATTACCAGGAGAATCAATCAGCTGGTAGAGTTGGAAGAAACACGAAATTAGGTGAGTCAGAGGTTGACCGAATATCAGGACAAGATGAAATATCTGTTTGACCAACACGCCAAGGATAAGAAGATGTAGGTTGGGGATTTACTGCTCATATGGGATATTCAAAGAGCAGAGAATGGGAAGCATGGTAAATTTGACCCATTGCAGTTCAGCCCATTCAAAATTGTGGAGCAGGGGGGAAACAACACATTCAAGTTACAAAATTTGAAGGGTGACTTACTTGACGCCCCTGTAAATGGTCAGCTCCTGAAACCTTACTTCCAGTTCCGATTTAGGCCGAGAGAGCCTGATGTATTACACTTTACACTATTTATCTGCTTTTATCTTTGTTTTAATGTCGTTTGTTGTGAAGAATCATGAAGAGAAAAAGAAAAAGTGCAAAGGAGTGGTGTCTACAGAAAGGGTTAACAAGTGGTCTGCGAGGTTCTCGACACGCTCAAGGATGAATGTGCCATCCCCATGTGGAGCCAATGTTGATTATATATTTCACCCTTAATATTTTAATAAAAGTCATACGGAGAAGATCGCCCGATAACATTACTCATGGCTAAAGTTTTGAAGCTGGCTAAGGAGAAATAGCGCTAAGCTAAGTCACGTATGAGAAAAGGATAAGTGCGTTTCTATAACAGAGCGGAAATATATGAAGAATTTAAACTTAGTCGAGCAAAGGTATAAAAGGCGCAAAAGAAACGAATATAAAACGGGGCCCACATACACTTTATACATGTAGGAGAAGGACTCCGCAAGTGTAATTCCGGGGGGGTCACGAAGGTGAGGGGCAAGGCGGAGCCTTACCCCCTTGGAATCTTGATGACATGTCAAGAGGATCAACACAGGGCGAGCGTTATACGAAGAATAAAGCATGGGTTTTAAAGTTATCATAATATGCATTTCATGTCCCGCGAGGGCTATGTTTTGAAGCAGAGCTGTCACCATGACGTAAAGGTAAGGTAAGTTCTTAAGACACTCGGTACCGAGGCCCATACCAGTGTTTAAGCTGACATGCGGTGTCTACCTACCCGAAGTCTAACACCCAATTCCAACATGTCGCGTGTCTCACTGTTAGTGTCCTTACGACGCTTACCCCACTCGTTTCACCACACCATATTTTCTGGAGCTGCCTCAGTTATATATAACGGTCTTCCACCTTTTACTGTGGTAAAATACTCAGGTTTTTGACTATTGTATAAAAAAAGGTGGGAGCCCAGTACCAGGTCCGCCTAGTCATTGTTAGTATCCCCACGTCACTTTCTCGAGAAATTTCCTACTGCGCAGGTATTCCATCCCCCACATTCCATCTGGTTTCCTTTTGTTTTTAAATTTTCATGTTGGTCATGGGTAAAGTCACAACCAATAAGTCAGAGTTGGAGACTCCCCAAGTCCGTGAAACCAGTACTCATCCAGGGTTTGAACCTTTCTGTTAGTATGATTCTTTCGTCGTAAAAGATCACTTTAGCTATGCATATCAAGTAGCCCTAACATCAAGTATGGCTGCAAAATATCCTTAAGTTTGCTGCATAAAATTAGATCTAAGCATAAAATATATTAAGTAGATAAGATATAAAATAGCTCCATGCATCCAATGAACAAGACAAGAAAAATGTATAAAAAGAATCTTATATTATATTAAAGAATGGGGCACCTGAGAGGAAAACAAGAAAGGTGTTTTCCAGTTCTCCTCAGTGGGATGGGTTCTTGGAAGTCCTCAGTGTTTCAGATATAAAATTCCTCTCTTTGGTTAATGTGGAAAACCCTAACAAACATGGAACTCAATGGGAGTTCAAAATGCAAACAAATGGAAATGGTGACCAAGAGTAGATCTAGTGTGATCTAATGAAATGGAGGTGACTAATGAATGGGGAAAGCCCTCCTATTTATAACAAAATATTGGGGCGGTCTAGAACTCGGTGCATGAATAAAATATTATTAATCGAATTCTAGAAGCACCCTTTAGGAATATTTTATTATATTTGTTGGAGGGAAAAGGGTTCTTGACTTAGGTCAATTCCTTTATTTATAAATAATAAATAAATAAATGGTTTATTTATCATCTTAGGGAAGTGATGGGAATATAATTAAATAAATAATGGTTTATTTAATTATTTATGGATGATTTAGTCAAATTTAACTAAGAATATTATTTAAATAATGATTTAAATAACCTATTCTTAGGGAATAACTAAATAAATAAGGATTTATTTAATTAAGTTCCTTATTTTGGGTTAAATATGACCAGGAAATATAAACAAATAAGTTATTTTATGTGGTGAAAGCAATTTTACTTAGGGTAAAATTGGTCTTACATGGTGTACTTGGGTTCATCTAATAATAACAAGTTAGATGACCAAAAATTGGTGTAACAGATTGCCCCCCAACGTACGAGTGTTAGGAGCAAATCATATGACCGAAGTACGTTGTAAGAACTCAATCACTAGGCATCAAGAGAGAGGTGAGAGAGAAATGTAAGGATGTCTGAGGTGTGAAAGGACTAGACCCGGAGGAGATGAGACTTACAGGTGAAACCAGTCTCTATCAAGTGGTACCTATTCTAAAGGCGGTAGGGGAGGCATACCTATGCCCGCCGAGACAAAGTATAAAGAATAAGGCGCCCGGAAAACCACGGAATGCAATAATGAAGCATGTGCTAGCCTAAGCAGGAGCGAGATAAATAACATGATGAATCCCACATACATGTGATGCCTGGAATAATCGTTAGGGCTTATACAATAATATGGTAGTACATGAAATATAAATACACCCAAATGCCCCCTACTCACGGGGAAGGGCTCACAACATCTTACTGGTACTTTCAAATCGAAGAGGTGTTGCAAGTGGTTGAGGTCGATATCATCGAATGAGAGGAGCTGCATCAAGGGCGGAAATAAAGAAGTCATCCGGGCATGTGGGGGGCTACCTGCAGGGCCACCCCCTCATGAGGGTTGAGACATCTCACACATGCCCGGGAATCACCAATAGCTGCTGCTGCATCACTGGACCATCAAGTGTATATATCACGATCATGCTGAGAAAATCTGGAACCAAGGTACACTGCCCCCTAGACCTGTCTTCTGGAGTAAATGAGCTAATGTCGACCGAAGTAGGTCTGCCATAGGTGAGGCAATAATGGAACCCCAACTAAGGAACGAGGGAAAATAGTAGAGCGACAAACAAATGAATAGTAATGATGATAATGAAATGGGGGATGATCCAAAGGGGACCATAAAGAACATGAGTACAAAATGGTATCTCATGACGGAAATTGACACGAACAGGAATGAGTATAGAGGCAAGGTGGTGCCCCCAATGACATGTGTTGTAAGTGAGAAAATCCGATTTGTAGGAGAGGTGAATAGACTCTTCGTGGACAAAATGTGTCCTGGTGAAGTAGCAAGGTACTAAAAACTAAAAGGTACCCAAAGCTCATGAACAGGCCAGGTCGCACTTTTTGGGGTCTGTTTTGTGACCTGGGTAGTAGGTATTCGGCAGACAATTGCGACGTGTCCCAGGAAATGACTGGAAAAGTGCGACTTATCAGAGAAAGGGGGTTTCAGAGCTGTTGTTGGCTGAGATCTGGGATTTTTTTATGGTTGAGGGGCATAGGTTCCCCCAAGCATGTTGTGGTTATGCCAAAATGTATGTAGCAAAAAAGGGGAATCTAAACACATTTTAATGATATGGTGTGCCATTTGTTTTCGTTATGGGTATGCAGTTTTGAGAAAGGAAATGGAGGATTACCAATCTCTTTTAGTACTGCATACATGAATCAAATGGGCTTTAAGTTTCTGGGTTGGCATACCTGGTGCCACTATCCCAAACAGAGGAGTTGGAGATAATGAACTGATGCTCTCTTAGAAAACCTATCGGTTGGTCAACAACAATATCTAAACGATTGGGTTGCTGATGTAAGATGAAGGAACGATAAGGGGTATCATCCCTAGAGTGATATGAAGTGATATGGGACTTTAGAGGTTCTTATAAATGTGGAAGAATAATGGTACTAAAGTCGGCATGACCAGATACACTAGGAGAGTTGTGGAGAATTGCTTCTCTTGGTCTCTCAAATATGGGTGCCCCCTGACCCAAACATGGTGTTGCAATGTAATGGCCACAAGGTGTATGTGGTTCGAATGTATAGTGGCGATGTAAGGGGGAATAGATAAAGTCAGGGGTGGGGATTTCTTCCATAATGTTGTCATCGTGATAGAAGATGGGTTGATTGGTGGAAGAAAAACCACCTGACACGACAAAGCTACCTAAATCATCATCATGAGAAGAGAGGTTCAAATGCGCATTGTCACAAGGGGTGACAGAAGAATAAGTAGATAAGGGATCTGTCGATGTTGAGCCCAGGGTGAGCACTGAAGGAAGGTCAAGCGAAACAACAGGGGAGGATTCAGAGGGAATGTTCCTTGAGGGTCGCATGGATGATGATAGGTAGAATATGGTGGACGAAGGCTCCATCATCTTGACATCAAGAGGGGGAATGTCAATGGGAGCCGTCATGTCTAGTAATTCTGTTGAAGAAAAACACGCAAAGAGGGGAGAGGTGGACTCGTTATGCTTGGCCTCGAATTGGCGGACCGCGGCTAGAGAGGTACGAAAGTCCTTGAGGTGGGGACAGAGGTGGGTGTAGTGTCCATGGAGATCACAAAAATCATAGGGGTGGTTGGTGTAAATAGTATTGGGGTTGTTGGCCGCAGTCACAGGAGGAACAGAGGTTTCTGGGACCATGGTCTTAGGGAACGCGACATTAACCATGGGCTTGAGATGAGGCAATTTAGGACAGGTATGTGTGGCATGACCGAAAACATCACACAAAGCGCATTGGATAGCATGCTTTGAGGACAGAGAAGGGGCAGGGTTTTTCAGGTCAGCCTTTTCCTTTAATGCCCCCTTGCAAGCTTTGCCCTTCTTACCCAAAGCGGTCACAACAGGAGGTGGTTCCTGTTGAGGTGACTGAGGCATTGTGGCAGCAGAAGAAGTCATGGGGATCGGTTGAACTGGGGTCAAAGCAAGATAAGGTTTGGGTTGACCAGGCGGGGTAGCGGCTGGAGGATCAAGGTACCAGATGATAATCCCAAGGGTCAGGTTAGGAAGAGAGAGGGTGGCCATGACAAGTTTTGTGTACACTCCTGGTGGGGGAGATAGGAACAGTATTTGATCAGCGGGGTAATGGCCAGGAGGGGCGGCTCCAAGATGGTTGAGACCTGGTGGAATCGACCCAGGAGGGTAAAGAGGCGCATGGGTATCGGCAGTAGGAGAAGGGTCAGAAGGGAGAGGTTCGGCTGGCTGAGGCAAAGGGCTAGGAGGAGGTTGCAACGGGCGAAGTTGAGGTTGCTGACTAGCCAAAGCAGGCTGCTTAAGGTCAGCCTGAGATGATTGCATCTTGCAAACATTCGCCAAGCTAGGATCAGAGATAGGAGGAGGAGGAATACCAGGGAAAGTTCCAAGCAAGGAGGGGTCCTTGTAGATGCCAGGGGAGACATTGGTCAAAGAGTCGATGGTGTGCTTATTGGCTACAGAAGAGATGGTCGACTCAGGGGAGGTCTGAGATTTTGGCTCATGATATGTCAACTAGTCAATGGTAACTATCTTTCCATTATGAGGGAAAAACATCTTGCGGTGGACTACGGATGGGACAACAGACATGGCATAGGTGTAACTACGCCCCAAAAGAATGTTATAGTCAAGAGGGGCGTCGATAACTTCAACATCAACACAAACAGTCTTGCCCGCAAGAGTCATAGGACAGTTGCGGAAAAGGCCGATGGATTGGGAGGTGTGGCCATCCCATGCTCGAAATGTGATCGTGGGAGGGGCCAGGTCAAGAGATCCGATTTGTTTCCAAACCGAAGCAGACATCACATAGGTGGATGCCCCCTCATCAATGATGCACCGGGAAATGTGAGCGTTCCGGATTTTGACTGGGATTTGGAAAGCTACGGAAGCAGGAAGAGGAGGAGACTCTAACTGATGGGCGTCGAAAACAATCAATTGGTCATCTGTGGGATCTACAGCACCCAGGGCAGATAGTAGAGCTTTTATTTGAGAAAGGCATGACTGGAGGAGTTCCAGCGTTGAAATGGCAGCAGGAGATTGGGCCAGCTCATCTACTATGTTATATGCATGGGTGGCTCGGTCAGAAGCAACATTTCGGCGTAATGGTCCCTTAGGAATCTTGGTATGAACCTCGGCTTTGGGCAGAGGGATAAGCAAGGGACTATTAGTTGTTGAAAGAGGCTCTGTAGAACTGGAAGAAGGTGACTTAGGGACTGATGGAGCAAGAGGCTGGGGGTATGAACTGGACGGAGTTTAAAGGTTAAGGTCGACGGTTATAAGTGGGTCAGAGTTCATCATGAGGATCTGGTAATCAGAGGTACTTGATGGAGGAGGTTTAGTGGTTACCAGTTCGTGAGGTGGTTGGGTAGCCACAAATCCCTGCTGTGCATACACCTTCTCTTGAGGGGGTGGTGACTGCTGTTGCGAGGGTTGAGAAGACAAAGGAGGTGGGGGTGAAAATGCTAGAGGAGTTGGAGCACTAGGCTGTGGGTATGGATGATAATGAGGTTGGGTAACAGTGTGGTAAACCGGAGGTTGGGAAGAAAGAGGAGGCATGCCGGATCCTGGATGCGTGCTACCGGAAAGGGGAGAAGTGCAGGAGGTGGTGCGCCCTCCCCCAAGAAAACCATAGCTCATGGGAGGTTGAACGGAGGGATGAGAGAGAGCTCCAACAATACCATCGGTGGCATGAGGTGCCCCCGGTGTGTTAGTGCCACCGGGTCTGGGGAGGTCAGGAAGGAAGGTATAAACATAACCAGATTGAGCATAGATCAGGTCATATTTCAAGGCTATTTGGAGGGCAGCTTCTTCGGATTGAGGAAAATGGGATGTGACATCTTTACCGATGGTAGGTAAGAGAGATCTAAGGAACTAGTCCATGTAGACACAGTCTTCGAAGGTAGGGGCTTGACATAGGCTCTTTCTTATCCGCCATTCTTTAACATGATCGAATAGGCGGGTCGTAAATGATTGACGGAAAGAAGTCAAAAGTTCGATACCGGTGTCATAACGAGGGGGAAGTTGGAAATAAGATAAGAAGGTGCAGGTAAGGGTCGCAAAGGTGGTATGGGAAGAGGTAGGCTGGTCAACATACCACTTAGAAGCTTCGCCTGTAAGCGTGCGTTGGAACAACCGAAGACGAATGGAATCATCGGTGATGGAACTAGAGGAACACCACATGTGGAAAGATCGGATATGGTTAGAGGGATATTCACTAGCAAGGCCTTCGAACTTGGGAATGTCGGAGGGGAGTTTGGTTGGCATAGCAGGCCAACTAACATCGTGGCGAATAGGATCATTAATCAGCTGATTGAAATTGGGGAGACTGAGGCTAGCCATATAAGGGAGTAATGGGGCAGTCGAGGTAGGTCCCGTAGGGGTTCCACTGGACACAGACCCAGCAGTAGAATTGGGGTTAGGGCTAGGTCTGGAACTAGACATGGTGAAGGTAACAGGGGGGGAACCAAGAGGAGGGGTAGAACCCGAACAATCAGAGGAAGAGGCAGAGTGCGGACTCGGGGGAGGACGGTTTTGATAGCGATGGGAAGGAGGAAGTCGACCAAGCAGAAACTGAAGGTGAAGGCCAAGAAGTCTCTGAGAAAGGCACCTTGGGGGTGCAATGATGAGAAGAAAAAACCGACAAGGGCAGGGAGAGACAAAATCAAGGGAGGTCAAGGGCAGAAAGGTACAGTGAAAATTGATTTTAAAGTCTTTGCCAGGTGGTGGTAACCAGGCTCTTGTTCACTTAGGGTCAGTGTGTGTCGTGTGTTAATTTTAATTGTTTAAACCCAGATGTTTTGAGAGTAAAAGAAAAAGTGTGCTGTGTAACTGAAAAAAAATCTGCAGTAAATAAGACTAAAAGAACAGAAAATGAACAGCTACCAATGCATCAATCTAACCCAAGAAGGCGAGTCTCTCAAAAGTAGTCTATAAGAGGGAAAGAACTAAGAAAAGCATGCTAAAAAGAGGCCAATAGATCAAATGTCAGGAGGGACTCGGATCTAAAGGAGAAATCTGCTGAAAAGTGGTGCAGATAACAACAAAGAGGCAGAGGCAAGGTTGCTGCTAAAAAGGAGGAGATCAGCTAAAACTAGAAGAGACAAGGTAGTGGCATTAGAAATGGACCCAAAAAAAATGATATGAGGTGATTTGAGAGGGAGAAGAGCTGATCTAAAAGGATCTGAAATGGAGGTATTAGATCTGAGAAAAATAAGGCTGAAACTCTGAGAATTCAGACTTCTGAAACAAAAAAGACTCTCCCACAAAAAGTGGAGGGTACTAGAGCCCTAAGGGGAAATATTTCCTCTTAGTTGAGTAAAGTGAAGCAATAATAGGTCTAAATGGGCGAAGACGGAGGTCAGACAACCCTGATAGAGGTTCAGACAAAACCCAGAAAAATTTCAGAAAAATTCCAGAAAAAAGTCCAGGTCGCAGTTTTTGACCTGTTTTTCGCTCAGGTCACACTTTTTGGGCTGTTTTCCGTGACCTAGGACGCACTTTTTGGGCCGAAAAGTGTGACCTGCACTTCCGGTACTCTCGGCGGCAGATTTCAGAAAAATTTGTCGTCTCAACTGCGGCTGATGTCGGTCACCTGCGCAATAAGGCCAGAAACACACGGAAGTTAAAAATTTTACTGTTTAAATGGTTTTAGGGGTGAAAATCACCATAAAAATATGAAAAACAAAAAATGGAAGAGAAACCCTAGGGTCTGAAATAGCTGGATATGCAGGAATAGATAAAACGACAGTGGTCGCAAAAGAAAACCCGTGTGGAGTCGCCAATTGTTAGTATGATTCTTTCGTCGTAAAAGATCACTTTAGCTACGCATAAAAAATAGCCCTAACATCGATTATGGCTGCAAAATATCTTTAAGTTTGCTGCACAAATTCAGATCTAAGCATAAAAGATATTAAGCAGATAAAATATAATATGGCTCCATGCATTCAATGGACAAGACAAGAAATAATAAAAGAATTTTATATTATATTAAAGAATGGGGCACTTGAGAGGAAAACAAGAAAGGTGTTTTCCGGTTCTCCTCAGTGGGATGGGTTCTTGAAAGTCCTCAGTGTTTCAGATCTAACATTCCTCTCTCTTAGTGGTGTAGAAAAACAAACATAGAACTCAATGGGAGTTCACAAAGCAAAATGGAAAATGGTGACCGAGAGTAGATCCAGAGTGATCTAATGAAATGGAGGTGACTAATGAATGGGGAAAACCCTTCTATTTATAACAAAATATTGGGGTGTTTAGAACACAAATTCATGAATAAAATATTGGTAATGCATTCTAGAATCACTTACCTTTAGGAATATTTTATTATATTTGTTGGAGGGAAAAGGAGGTTCTTGAGTTGGAGTCGATTCCTTTATTTATAAATGATAAATAAATAAATGGTTTATTTATCATCTTAGGGAAGTGATGGGAATATAATTAAATAAATAATGGTTTATTTAATTATTTATGGATGATTTAGTCAAATTTAACTAAGAATATTATTTAAATAATGATTTAAATAACCTATTCTTAGGGAATAATAAAATAAATAAGGATTTATTTAAATAAGTTCCTTATTTTGGGTTAAATATGACTAGGAAATATAAACAAATAAGTTATTTTATGTGGTGAAAGAAATTTTACTTAGGGTAAAATTGGCCTTACATGGTGAACTTGGGTTCATCTAATAATAACAGGTTAGATGACCAAAAATTGGTGTAACACTTTCTTACACCAGAAATTTGACATCTGCGACCCACAGTACCCATTCCCCATTAGTAGTGTCAAGCCTGAACTTTTTAGGAGACATGTCGCAAACAAGGATAGGTATCGGGTTGTTCTCTCAGGTCTGTATCACCAAATTACTCCCCCAGTTTATCCAGTGGTCGAATTTATTTGTTGGCTCCGAGACGCTTACGACGAATGTCGGGGAATGTTCCTCTTTGCTCAAGTTAATAGAATATTCACCCTTTCCCTTGATATCATTAGAAAAGCCCTCCATTTTCCTACCAGTTCAAACTATGTCAGTTTCAGTGAAGTAACTCTGATCCCTCAATTTGCAAAGCTACCATGGAAGTAACAGAGATATTTCATCACCTCCATAATCGACTCTCAGTTCATGTCCCTCCCTTCCGCAGAGTTAGTCCCCCTGAGCCTGTTCAAAGAAGAAGTCCAACCTATCCTTGCTCTCATCGCTGGTTTACTAGGTCTGGAAGGTTTCAGGCAAGCCTCCAGGGGATGTATTTCTTTCTTATGGTTAGTGTCTCAAATTGGGGTTTTTCTAGATATTCTTGGTTTCCTGGCCTCCACCATTTAGACCCAATTCCAGGAACTCCCAGACATGGGTCGTTTCTGCTTTTGTTCTATGGTCTTTTACCTCTTCCTCTTTCAACATGCCAATAAATTTGATGGTTTGGGTCTAGATAAAGTGTACAAGATAAATTTTCAGCCCAGCCCAATTTTTGACTAGAGTCTTGCAACACATCAGTTAGCAAACGGGGTGGGCTACTCAAGGTTCATAAATTATTTCATGCCTATTTCCTACACTATCATCCACAACTCTCCTCCACCTAGGGTCTTTCTTGAGATGAAGATATGGTTACAGTATAGTGAAGCCCCAAGCACTAGGGATTGGTATCTGTTTGATAACTACATTGAAATCCGAGTTTATGGAGCCGAAGTTCCCCCCTACCAGTTGCCTATTTTTCCTGCCCGACGGATTTATGCTTTGGAATACATTCGAAAAACCCTGAAATCTAACCAACTTCGCTTCATCCCTACAAAAAATGGGTTTATTCTTAAGCTCCCCACAACCATTGGCCCTTTTGTTGTCAATTCAAGGCATGCCCTTCCTGTGGTGGAAAAGTTGCTTCAAGATATGGATTTGAGACAAGGGAAGGCTTGGCCCTATGATCTGAGGGGTATCATCTCTAACAGAAGGAGGAGGAACAAATCAACCCCATATATGCATGAAATGAGGCCTTTCATAGAGTGGCAAGCTAATCTTGAAAACTGGCCTTTGATTTCGCAGATGGAGACCAATTCATCTGCGACAGGGGTAAAGACAGATGCTACTTCAACAAGAGAAGCTGGTAAGGAACAAGCGGAGGAGGCAGGTGCATCAAGAGTGCGTTCTCCCCCTTTCAAAAGGCAAAAAACAGGGACCAGTGAAGCAGAAGTTATCGGGGAGGAATAGTTGCTCGAATAGAAAATACCATATGGGAAGCCCGACAAGGGAAAAACAGGAATCAAGGTGATAAGGGATAGTACTACCTCTTCTGATTTCTCAGAAGTCTCACAAGCTATCACAGCAGGCAGTTCTCAGGTTGCAACCGAAAGCAGTTTGAAGGCTAGAGCAATTAGAGATAGGTACCAGACTGTGCTGGAAGGGTATGTTGAGAAATACCACACCAGATTGTCATCCGCAATGAATCTGGACACTGAACATTTAATAATGGCCATGGACGAGGCCATTCTGGACCCATAAGCCAGTACTACTAGCTGTAGGGCATTAGAGGTTGCAATTGACATGTCACAAATGCCAAAAATTGATAAATGCAACTTATTTCAGGTCTTCGGTGATATGCTTAAGGATGAAGTGATGCGGCTTTCCATCACTTTGAGAAAGTGGCAGAGCAAGCATGCCCAAGTGGTGGAGAATTTCAGAAATGAAAAGGCCAATTCCCGCACCCTCATGAATGATATACGCTCTCTCCAGGATGTGATTAAAGGAAAAGAAAAAGGTGAAGCCAATCCCCAGGGTCACCTTATTGAGGAGTTACAGAAGCAAGTCGCAGCATTGAAAAGTAAAATTAATATACCGGGTTCCCATCATGTGCAAACTGCTGAGCTAGCTCGGGCCGAAAAAGAAAAAGCAAACTTAGCTGATTCTCTTGCAAAAGAGAAGGAGGAAAAAGAAAAGATCGCAGGAGAGATGGCTGCTCTTCAAGACAGAATGACTGAATTACAAACAACTTGGGACACACATACATGTGCACCACCTGCCCTGCCAGAGACTAGTTCACTATCTGAACAGCTGACCACGGAATTGGCTACAACTGCAACACTAGAAAAATAGGTTTCGATGGTGCGGAAAAGGATCAGTGAGCTAGAGGCCCTCCTCACTGAGAATGTCAAAAATATTGATGCAATGAAGAAAGATATTGAAGAGGAGAAGCAAGGAAAGGCACGGTATGAAAAGACCATCAATGATCTCAACAGCCGTATGAAAGGAAATGTCACCCTCCCGGAAGCCAGGTGATTGATCTACGCGGACATCATTGCTGAAATTAGAAGTTGTTGGCCGTTCTTAAATGTTATTGAGGAAATGAAGTCAACCATACCCCTTCTCAAAAGAAAGCTCCATGAGGGAGGCACTAAGGCTCCTAACAAAGTCCAGAATGCAAAAAGGTACGTCTCCTTCCTAAAAGAGCTAAAGCCATAAGAGGTAGGGAAACATGGTATAGAGAGCAAGTTCATGGAAGCTTCAGAATGCCAGAAAGTGGTAGAAAAAGAAGCAGCTGGGAAGTTGGCTGTGGACGCTTTGGAGATAGTTTCTACCCGCTTATAAAGGTTCGATGTGGACTGGGCTGAAATAACACTCGCAGGGCTTCCATCGTGCTGGGATCCCGCTCGTGCTATCCTATAGCCGTTGCCAGCATATGAGGTTGTTCTGAAGGGGAAAATGAATCGAACAGACATCGCCTCTGAAAAATCCGCAAGGCTTAAACCAGAAACCATAATCTCTATCCTTGGAAAAGAGTTCGCGCTCCTGCACCAAGTAAAGCTTAGAATTCCTGTCGAGGCGAACTATGATGAACTCACGGAGGTGTACATCAGAACAGAAGGTTTCATATCGATGCCCGAACCTGCAGCAGCCAGTTGACAGAGATGCATCAAGTATGCCAGCCTGTTAGCTAGCTCCTCAACAAACGTTCCATCACTTGCTTCAGCAACGACCTCAGCTCCTGCACACCATGAAAATGTTTAACTCATGATTCGGCCTTAGTGGCCTTTTAGTTTTAGTTTTACTTTTACTTTCAAGTTCCAAGTGGAATTCCTATTACACTCTTGCATTTGCTTTTTGTTAAAGAACAATTTTAATGTTTGGTTTTGAAACGGCCACGAGCCTAATTGTAAATGATGAGAAGCGTTCTCCCTCATCATAAATTTTGTTATTTTGATAAGGACTTGAAATTGATTACAAGCACGCGTTCCAAAATATCTTCCCGTGTATGTGATTGTAAATTCTATATAAGCAACAAACTGAGATAGAAAAGAGGTTCCAAATATTCAGAAGAATACGTTGAGAAATAATTCTGTATGCATCTTGTTGAAATTTTGATATAAATGTGAAGAGCCCATTGGGTCTCATTGATGAGGAGTTTCATCTTTATTGAGGATTCTGTCATTTATAATTTACAGTCTGTAACTCTCTCTTATATGTTATAGCTTAAATTTTCATTTCGTTTACATCCATTTCTCTTATATCTTGTTCTGGAATGCGAGTGGCTCACTTGTCTTGGTATGAATTTATCATAGTTGATACTCATGCTAAAACTTGTCTAGCACTTTAAATATGGCTCAGGCATGATATGCTGTTTCATTTTCCACTTCAACCGTACTTCTTCTAATATTAGCCGTGATGAAATGTTATCTTTAAAGTTATTGTCATGTGTGGATTCTTGTTACTATAAGCCCATTACATGTTGATATTCGTTTCTGGATTTCATCTCGGTAATAGCTAGTATTCTCTCTACATTTCATACACAGTAACCACCCTCTGATTATACACCTCTGTGAAGTATTTAGAATCCAACCCTCTTTACAAAAAGATTTCTTTGAATTTTTTGATACGTTTCTATTAGAATTCACACTTTGCCTCTGCAATATTGCTTTCTTGTGCTAAAGTTTTGAGGATTTTGGTTCCATCTCAATTAAACCTTCCTGTTTACACATGATGGAATGAGAGCATTTTTCGAATAAATTTCCATGTTATATCATATGCTCCTTGCTATATATGATGTCCTAGGCACTGGTCTTTCACAACTCAAGGCTGTCTCTAGGAATGACAACAGGAGTCATCATTATATCCCGTGCATGATTATACCAGAGGAGGCTTTCTCAGTGAGAAGTACAGATGTGTCACACTTCAAGGATTTTGGAGAATTTGTTTATTGCCATGTCTCCAAATAATCAAGGAAGCAACTCGAGCTGAAAACAAAATTTGGGGTATTTTTGGGTTACACAGAAACTCCTTAGAACTACCGTTTGTACTTTACATCCCTCATAATGATAGTTATGTGAAGGGATGTAAAATTTGATGAGTAGAAAGAAATGCAGTGATCTCTTGACATGGAGCTTCATATTCCACCAGAAGAGGAGCTTTAGCTCCAAAGGAGGAGCCTCAAGAAGTTTTGGAGTAGCCACAAATTGAGGAGCAGAGAGTGGAGACAACCACTCAAGCAAAACCATCAAGGGAAGGAAGGAAAAGAACCAGGGAAGCTGAGAGACTTCTGCAAGATGCGAGGGAGAATGTGGGTGATCCTTCAAATTTTCGCAGGTAGAGAAGTTAACTAGATCGGTACATTGGATACATGACTCTAATGAATGAGCTTGTAGAGACTGGGCCATCCTCTTTTTATAAATTAGTAGAGAAAATTGTATGGGTTTATGTAATGATGAAAGAATACTTAACCATTGTAAAGAACAGTGATTGGGAAGTGGTCCCAAGACCAACAGATAAATTAGTTGTGGATTCGCGATGGATCTTTAAGGTAAAGAAGGAAGCAGAAGGAAGCATAGATAAGTACAAGGCCATATTTGTGGCCAAGGGGTACTCTCAAGTTGAAGGCATTGACTATGAAGAGACCTTTTCTCCTATAGCAAGGTACTCATACATTAGATCAATTCTTGCTATGGCTGCACAAATGGGGTGGATGATCTAAAATATGGATGTAAAAACAACATTCCTCAATGGAGTTAATGAGGAGGAGTTGTACATCAAGCAACCAGAAGGTTTCGAGACTTCTGATTGGGAGTCTCATGTGTGCAGACTCAAGCAAGCATTGTATGGTCTAAAAAAATCACCCTCTGATTGCTACACCAGGATCGATAGCTATCTCACCAGTTTGGGGTTCACTAAAAGTGAGGCAGATGTAAAGCTATATCATATCCTTGTAGAAGGTAAATTTCTCATTATGGTATTATATGTTGATGATTTAATTTTAACTGGTGATGAAAAACTGATTAGATCTTGCAAGGAGGACCTTGCAAGAGAATTTGAAATCAAGGGCATGGGTCTCATGCACTACTTCCTTAGCTTGGAAGTATGGCAAGGTGATGGGGAACTATTTGTCTCTCAAGGAAAGTAGGAAAATGAGATACTACAGAGATTCTGCATGGAGAGTTGTAAAGACATAGAGGCATCTCTAGCGACCAACTGGAGGAAGGAGGATTCCACTTCAAGTGATGAAGTGGATGTTATCATTTATCAACAAATAGCATTCGAGGAAATTTCATCCTAAAAGTTCCCATGAAATTTTCATGTAATTTATATTTTATAATATGTAAACCAATCAAAATCCTTTAAATTTAAAAAGAGGTACATGTAAATATTTTGGAGGGAAAAGAAGAAAAACTAATTTTTTAATTGTATTTTTGGCTTATTTCCTTATAGGTTTACAAAAATTTCAAGTTTAGACACTCGTTGTATGCAGAATTAATTTCCACATCCAACAAGTACCCATTGTGCATACTTTTGAGAAGACTTGAATTGATAAAAATTTAAGATACATTAAAAAAATTTGTTCAACATGATTTTTTAATGTATCTTCAATTTTTATCAATACAGGGCTTCTCAAAAGTATTCATAATGGGTACTCATTGGATTTGGAATTTAACTCCACATCGAACAAGTGTCTACACTTGAAATTTGAGTAAAAGTATAAGGAGATAAGCCAAAAATACAATTAAAAAAGTTTTTTTTTTCTCCCTCCAAAATCTATAGCTCTTATTTTATTATTTTTTCTTAGGAGAGCACTTTTAGGCTGAAATTTCCTCTAATGTAGGTTCACTGATGTACCTTGTGAACACACAACCAAATATGTGTTATGCAGTTAACTAGCTAAGCCAAGCTATGTTTAGGCCAACCAAATTGTTTTGCAAGACATCTAATCATGTTTTACAATACCTTAGAGCCGCTACCTAGTTTGGACTATGGTATAAATGAATAGAGGGAGTGAAGATGTGTGGATTCACAAATGAAAATTGGGCGGGGAATCCATCAGACTAGAAGAGTACATCAAGTGATATTTTTAGTGTTGGGTCTATAGTTGTTTCCTCGTACAATAGGAAGCAAAGATCTGTGGCGCTCAACTCGGAAGAAGCAAAATACATGGCTGCAAGTCATGCAACATGTGAGGCGATTTGGATGAGAAATATACTTGTTGGATTGTTTGTTCAAATGATGGATCCAACTGTGATAACCAAAGTTGCATCAAGCTCTCTAAGAATATTATTTTTCACGACCGATCCAAGCATATAGATATCCAGTATCACCATTTGTAGGACTGTGTGCAGAGGGAGATAATACTGTTGTAGTATATTCTGACATAGGAACAAGATGCTGACATTTTGAAAAATTCCTTGTCAAGAGGGAAGTATGAGTTCCACAGGTGTAGGATATGGTTGGTTGATAATGCCTTTCTTTGCCTTGATTAATTGAGAAAATTCAAATTTCCACATGAACAAACAACTGCGATGTAGCTAACATGTGTGACATGGTTTATGTCACCCAGTTTACTCAGTAAATTTGAGTTGGAGGAGTTAGATTTCAATTAATAATATATGATTTCTAATTTTTAGCAATCAAGGTCAATTATCTAAGGTTGTTTTCAGATAAACTAGTTCTAACTATAGGAAGAACTAGTGCATGATCTGTTGTGCAGTGGAACTTCAGCCAAAATCAATGATCATCCATTTAACTTACCAATCAATCCAAAATAGCGAGTGCATGTAGAGATCATCCGAATTACATTTTTTCAATTATCAACCACAGAAGCCTGAAAAACATTATCATTTCCCTATGTTGGGGTCCTGTGATTTCGAATGCCCACTCTGCTTTAATGACCATTGCATTAACTTATTTTACCCTTTTGGTAGTTTTTCCTGTTTTTATGCATATCTAGTAGGCATGGTAATAACTCTGAAGTGTTTCTTTGAAGATAACTGTGGCTGAAGGACCCTGTTTGACCTCTATGACAAGTAAACTGTCATTTTTTGGGTTTTGTAGCCCCATGTCTGCTTAATAACTGTTCTAACAGTTTCACAGAGGGTTTGTCAGCAGGATGGCTGTCAATTACTTTCTGAGGCCAAATATCTCTGACTGTGCATTTAATATGTGTGCTTTTGAGGTACAATAGGACTATATGTGTCATTGGAGACTGTTCTTCTGCTGATCTGTCGTGTTTAGCACTTTAAACACTGATTTGCCTTTAATTTGTGCTTTAAGGCTTATTCTGATCATCTTTCGGGCTTTCTGTCCTTTTCTTACTGTATTAACCTTTAATCCTTTGATTTCTTCATTGATCTTCATTAATATTCCCTGTCTTTGTGTCTGCAGGGGTTTCCTGCTGCGCTGGAGGGTTTTATTTGTAATCATGTCCATAAAAAATTTGATTAAGCCTGGAAATTCAACCCCTCGGCCCCTTTTCCACTGTTTCTTTGGCTGTGGGAGACCTGTGGATTAATCCACCATTAAACCTGCACATGATGACAAAATGGTTATGAAATCTTGTGTTTCTTGGGTTTAACTACAACAAAGGGATTTGGCGGAGGTTATGGAGTAGTGAGGAGGCAAGGTGAATGCAACAGGGAAGGGTTTAACCATGGAGGAGATGAACTAGGGTTCAAATCTAATTATGGTGCGTAGATTTGGAAAGGCGATATTGGAAAACCGAAAACAGTTTTTGCGTGGGGTGAAGGCAGTAAATGGTATTGGGCCAAATGAACGCGACACAGGTGGATGGGTGACACGTATGCTCCTAAAAAAAACTCATTTCACGTTGAAAATGTGCGATCAATTTTATTTGTGAAATGAACACGAAAATGGTTTTAGACCATCCGATATGGGGGGGGGGGTAGATCTACGGATGTAAGTGAGCGCAGAAAATAGAAAAGATGTGCGGGAGGAACATATGGTGGGGCCGGGGTGACGTGGGGTAATTTGTCGCGTAGCAGGGCGGCTTGAGGTTGGGTAAAAAATGTGCACCGATGGTTTATAGTGATAAAGGGTTATAAACCATGTATGGGCGAATATATAAAGGGAAATAAGGTGGAAGTGGGAGGGAGTGAAGGCGCCTCTGGGCCGTTTGATTTGGGAAGGGGAAATAGATCAACAGTGGAGATTATGGGAAAACACAGTGAAAGACCCCAGCGTGGTCAGGTGGGACCAGTGGGATTACATGGGAAAAATGAAAGAAAATGTGTATTGCAGGGGCACTTGAGGTACATACAGATTTTTGGACCAAGTGCCTCCATAGTGGATCTTAGCCGTTAGATGAAGATTTCACATATTCCAAGGAGTCAACTGCGAGGGCGCTCAAATGTTTGACCTTTGTGTTGAAAGTGCCTGCGGGTGGAAGAAAAATATGAGCCCATGCAGGCCATCAGATCTATGAGATGGATGGCAAAGATCAACTCGGAGGATCGACAATCGGTGGAGGAAAGGAATGCGGAAGAGCAAGTGCTGATGAGCGATGAAGCAATGGAGGGATGTGCCGATGCGGCGATGGAGCGATGGGATGTGCCGATGCGATTGAGCGCGGACCGTATGATTTAAGGGAGATCGACGGTCAAGATTTAATTGGCGGGGGAGATCCATCGGAGGGGGATCACTGGCAGGGAACTTGCGATGCGCTGACAATCGTTAGATTTTTGTGGAATGGACAGCTTAGATCCAATCGGCGGATCAGCTATCGGAGGAGTAAGGGGTCCGGGACAAAGGAAAATGAGATCGCCGATGGAGCAAGGGCCATCGGATCGGAATGAGATCGACGACTTGGATTTAAAGTGGGAAAACGCATTGGTATTTTGCAAATTGGTGGAGAAACAAGAAAAGCACGAAGAATTAGAAAATGCCGAAGTGTGATTGCAATGGAGGCTTAAGACCTTTAGCCAACGGTCTCAAGGCTCAGTCTTATGGGAGGAAAAGGGGCTAAGGGCTTATGCAAAGAGCGCTTAAGTCCCTATGTTTGAAAAAGGTCGGAATAGGCTGAAAAATGGGTTTTTTAAGCCTTTTTGAGGTTCTGGTAGGATGAAAAGGGTGCTTTTAAACCAAATAAAGGGGATTCACATGGTTTGAAAGGGGATTATTGAGAAAGTAAAGGGTAAAATGAGGAAAGTGGGGGGATTTTTGCAGAGGGATTCATCCAAAGGAAAAATGATGAAAAATGGGTCTGAGGAAATAGTTTCTTTTATAACAACAGGTTTTCTTTGAAAGATTTTGAGTGAAGGTTATCAAAGAGGCAGATTTTTTGGATAGGGACACAACAAGGCTTCAAGAAGTCACAGATTTTATTCAAATTTGTTTCTTGAAGACTGGTAGACCTGTTTTAGCCATCATAGTATATGAAAAAATTATGGGTGGCTAACAGTGGCTCCAACTTGGGGATGGAAGCTCCTTGGAGGTGTCAAGAACCTCAGAAATAATCTCTGGTTTGTAGATCAATGCCTTCATTTTGACCATCCTCTTTCTTCTTTGATCATGCTTCTTTAAAAAAATGATCAATATTTATCATAACCATCTGATTTCTCCCAAACATTCTACCTACACAGCCTAATTTCCTAACATTTCTTCTTCACAAGGTGCACTTGGACTTGCAAACCTTTGAAATCAACATTTTATTTTTTTGAAAGCATGAAAAAATAATCTAAATCTACCCTTATTTATCCAAGATTTCAGATTAAACAGTTGAAATCATAGATTCTCTACCTAACTAATATCTATCAGGATTAAACTATCTGACAAACTTCATTTCTCTATATTCTAAAATAGAAATTGAAAACACAGGCAAACCAGGATTAAGCTGTCTGATTTGCTGTGATGGCTATGACCTCAAAAACAGTCTTCTCATAGACCTTTATTTGCAGAAAGTAAAACAAATCTTGGAAGGATTAAGATCTGACAACAGAGTCCTTTCTTCTTTCTTTCAGCTCTGATTTTGATCCTTTTTGAGCTGTCTTCTTTTTCTTTACCTGGTTCTAGTTTTCAGCATGTTAGAGCCAGTCCTTTTCCTCTATTTGGCTTAGATTTTGATCTAATTAGAGCTGTTATTTATTTTTGATTATTTGGTTCAGGTTTTGAGCATGTTTGAACCAATTCTTTTTCTATCCTAATCTATTCTACAGATAAGCCAAGATTAAACTATTTGGAAAATATGATTCACTAACCTATCAACAGTAAATTGAAATCTATCTAGCCATGATTAGGCTATATGACTAGATAGCAGTGCTCTTTCAAGTAGTGGCATTTAAGCTTGCACACTTTTAGACTCTCTTTCCTTTTTTGGTATGGGCTGTACCTTTCTTCTTTTAATCTTCCCTCTTTTCCTTTTTCTATTTTTTTTTGTATTTTTCTTTTTCCAAAATAAAACAAAGAAATGATATTTACAATGGAGAATGAAACTTTAAATAGAGGTTTCAGAAAAAATAATGTTTGAGGATCTTGCCATTGACAGGACCCCCAAATAGGTCTGTACCTTCCATATTTTGTAGAAAAAATGCATTATGACCAATGGCAGATTGAATGATGTAAGGGCCTTTCCATAAATTGTCAAACTTGCCATGTTTGCCTTTATCTTCTCTCCTGGAATCCCATTTGAGTACTTTTTCACAAATTTTGAAATCACTTGCCTTTGTCCTCTTATCAAACAACTTTTTGATATTCTCTTGTACTTTCTGTGCTCTGTTATAAACTTCTTCCCTAGTTTGCTGAAGACGTATGGTCTGATTTATCCTTCTCATCATGCTATCTTCTTCTGATTGTATTTCTTGGACCAAATTCATCACTGGCACTCCTAAAATGGTAGGAAAAATTACATCTGCTCCATAAACCAGCTGATAGGGAGACATTCCAATTGATTTCTTCATTGTCAATCTATCGGCCCATAAAGCATGTACTAGCTTGTTGTGCCATGACTTATGATTTTCTTCCAGCAGCTTCTTTATTATGTTTATCAGGCTCTTATTTGAAGGCTCTGCTAGTCCATTTCCTTGAGGGTAATAAGGTGTGGAATTACCAAGCACAATCTGATATATGTAAAAGAAATAAACCATTTTTTTAGAAGCAAATATAGTAGCATTGTCGGTGATAATTTTCCTAGGGTAGCCAAATCTAGATAGGATATGGTCTTCAAGAAATTTTATGATAACTGAGTCTATGGCATTCCTAGAAGGGATGGCTTCTATCCATTTGGTGAAATAATATGTGGTTGTGAGTATCTATCTATGTTGGAAAAATGAGGCAGGATGGATTTCCCTAATGAAGTCTAGGCCCACTATTGAAAAGGAGCTTCAACAGTGATTGGTTGCAAGGGTAAGGGAAGCAATTTTCTCTTGCCTTCAAATATTTGACATTTTTGGTAGGCAACTATCATTTTGTGGACATCTTGAAAGAGGGTGGGCCAGTAATAGCCAGCTCTAAGGATTTTATTAGTAGTGGTTTTCCAATTTTGGTGGCCTCCACATTCTCCTTCATGAAACTCATGCTTGATCCCATCTGCATCATTCTCAGGCAAACATTTAAGAAATAATCCACTATAATTTTTCCAATATAAAAATTTATGTAAAATGCAGTAATTAACACCTTTCAAATTTAAAAATCTTGCCTTTGTTTTAGACATACCAGGAGGGGCATTGATATTAGTAAGTACATACAGAATATCAGCATACCAAGATGAATTGAGGAAATGATCTTAAATAATAGGAGTTTCCAACTCTTCTTGTTCATCTGCTGCATCTATCATGTTTATGTCAAGTGCTTGCAAGTTAGGTTCAACCATTAATTGTGCTAGGCCCTGACCCTTGATGAGTTTAGTGGGTTTAATTTCCAAATCATATTCCAGTATCACAACAATCCACTTTCCTCTTTTTCCATCAGGGTCTTGTGACAAAATTTCTTTTACCACTATATGAGGCACGAATGCAATAATGTGAGAGTGTAAGATATAAACTCTGAAATACTTCAAGGCTTTGACCAAAGCATAGGCCTATTTTTCCATGATATTATATTTTAGAGGTGCATCTCTTAATGCCTTGCTGAAAAATGCAATTGGCTGCTCTTGTCCTTCTGGATTTTTCTATAATAGGACAGTAGCCACATTATGTTATGATGCAAATGAAAATATGAGGAAGTCCTTAGTGAAATCAGGACTGATAAGGACAGGTGCTTGGGTGAGTGCATGTTTGACAAGTTCAAAGGATTTCTATGCTTCTAAGGTCCATTTAACTCCTATCTCTTTCTTGAGCATGTTTGTCATGTTCATAAGGAGTTATTCTAGGTTGGGTATGAACCTTCTTAAGAAATTGATCTTTCCAATGAAGGTTTGAAGTTCTTTGATGTTTATGGGGTGACTGATATGAAATATACCTTCAACCCTTTTTGGGTCTATTTTGATCCATTTTTCAAATATGATGTGACCAAGAAGTTTACCCTCTTGGAGACCAAACAATGTCTTCTTAGGATTTAAAGATAGCCCAAATTTTCTACATTTCTCAAAGACCTTTCTTAGGTGTGCTAGGTGTTCTTCTATGTTTTGGAATAGACTGTAATGTCATCTAAATAAATCACAATGAAGTGGCCTATTTCTTATGAGAAAGCAATGTCCATGGCCCTTTGAAAGGTGGTGCCGGAATTCATTAATCTAAAAGGCATTTTTACATACATGAAAGTGCCCCAAGGAGTAGTGAAGGCTGTTTTCAGTTGATCTTTAGGGAGTACCAATATCTGATTATATCCTAAAAATACATCTAGCAAAGAAATCATCTTGGAACCAACTACCCTTTGTAAGATGTGTTCCATTTTAGGCAAGGGATAGTTGTCCTTTAATGAGGCTCTGTTCAAGTTCCTAAAGTCAATACAGAGCCTTATTTATCCTGTTTTCTTTCTTATAGCTACCAGATTAGATACCCACTCTGAGTATCTAACAGGGACAATAATTCCAGTATCACACATTTTCCTAATTTATTTCTTAACCAGAGGTAACTGCACAGGGTTTATTCTGCGTAATTTTTTGTCTAAATGGTTTCTGGTTTTCTTTAAGTGGTATCTTGTGCTGAATGGTCTCTGTGTCATATGCCTTTAAATCCTCATAGCTTCAAGAAAATACATCAGAAAACTCTTTAAAAAACTCAATATATTTCAGTTTCATGTGAGCTGGCAATGTTTTGGATCACTTGATCATTTTAGGCTTGTCTTTACTGCCTATATTACATTCTTCAATATCAGATTCAGTGGGTTATATTGTTTGTTTCTTGGCAACGTCATTAAAATCAAACAAATCTTCTAGAGGTGCTAGTCCTTTGGGTAAGCCTTTGTATTTAGACTGTAGTACCTCTATGTCTTCTCTTCCTGAGTTTATGTACTCTTCTGTTTGATTTTCGAATTCTCTGGTTAGCAGATTAATTTCTGCAATGGGAGAAGGTTCTTTTTCAACAAGCTATTTTTTATGAAGACAGTCTTTGTCATATTTTGAGCCTAAATTTGGCAATTCAAACTCATTTCTGAACTACAGAAATTATTCTATCTGTTTATCTCCCTCAAAGACCTGCCAATACTTTTCATTGCCTGGGATAGCTGGCCTATATTTTACTTGGACTGTAAACTGTTTGTTGTCATAGGGTCTTTGGCATGAACTGGCAGCACAAGCTAATCCATTGGCAAGAATGTTTTGGTCTCTAGGGACAAAAACAAGTTCATATTCCTCAAAAGTTTTTAAAAGGTCCATAGCATCATTTCTATAGGTTCTTAGTCTTGGATGTTTGGCAATGTACTCTCCATTTATTTGTCTAATGATTAGTTTAGAATCTCCATGAACAACTATCCTCCTAGCTCCTAGTTTCTTCAGTAAATTTAGTCCTAAGAGGAGTGCTTCATACTCTACTATGTTATTTGTGCATTGGAAGTTTAACTTGTATGAATGGCTTTCAGCCTGATTATTCTCTATGTTGTGAAGCCACACACCTGCTCCTACACCAGTTCTATTACAAGACCCATCAAAGCTCATACTCCAAAGAGGGCTAGTTTTAGACTTCTTGTTGTTTTCATTTCTTTCCCCTTTGTCCCGTGTCTTTTGACTGTCATTATGCAGTTTTATGGGTTCTGCATCATGTTTATGTTGGTCTTGTTCCTTAAATTTTGCAAGGAGTTGAGGCTTTTCCTTTTGACTCTCGTGATTTGCACTAAGCTGATGGACAGTGGGTTGTTCATACTCTCTGTTTTGTTTGCTGTAATTTTCAGATCTGGAAAACTATTTTAGAGCCTCTCCCTTCCTATCCTCCTATTCCATGTTTTCTGTTATGTTGGGTAGTTTCTCACTTTCAAAATATAGCTCATCAAAGCTTTCATCATTGTAAAGAATGAACGAGTCTAGGTCAGTATGGACAGAAAAAATAGGGGAAATTTTTGACTTTTCTTGACTACTCACCATAAATTTCATGTGTGATTCCCTATAAAGTCTTCTAAGTTGGCTGAAAACAGGGATGGTGGCAAATGTCATGTCCATTTTCATGGTACCTTGAAGCTTAGCACCCCATGATCTTGAAAGAAGCATGCCATATTTGGGGGGCACATCAGCCAGTACCACATCCATCACAATGCATTTGGCTTGGATTTGGGTCAAGTTTACACAAAGATCCTTGATCAAGCCTAAGCATTTTACCCTACTGGAGTCAAAAGAATACAATTCTTTATATGGTCTGGTTATCTCAAGGCCTAACCTTTCAATGGTTACTTTGGGCATGAGGTTATGAGAAGCCCCCGAATCATGCATAGCATTGTGTAAAATATTATCACGGATATTCAAACTGACATAGAAATGAGGGACCACTCCTTCTTGGATTTTTCCTTCAATTTTAGGACCAAATAAAAGGGCTGGTTGATCATCATTTAATTTGATAGAGTCATTATTTTCCTCTATGTTCAAAGCCTTTAACACCTGACATTTATATACATCTTGAGTGACTAACTCAGTGAGGGGGACAAAGATCTTGATCTTAGAAAATTGAAAGGGAACTGATTATTTGAAAGGCTCAAATCTGTCTTGTTAGTCACTAACTTATCAACAAAATCATCTTGCTGGTTTTTACTATGTACATTAGTTAAAACTATTTTTATAGGGGTACTAGCTGAAGTGCTAGTGCTGCTAGGGTCCACACTCTGTTTGTTAGTGGCTTGAGTGCTTTTCCCCTTGTTTTTACCAGAACTTTCAGCTACTGTTTTGTTGTTTTCAACAACCTTTCTAATCACCTTTTCAGACCTATTTTTAGCATCATTTTTAGAGGTCTTTTTCTGGGGATTTTCTGGGTTCTTTTTGCTCCTGAGGTCATATTGTTTATGGACCTCCATGATAGCATTTTCAAAACCTTGCCTATAGTCTTTAGATTCTAAGCCTTCATTATCATAATATGTATATGTGGCCTAGTCATCCTCTGTGAAAAAGGCAGGGCCTTCATTACTTACTCCCAGCATGTTTATAATAGTTCCCTCTCGCTCTTCTATCACTCCCTCATCTTCATCAACATAATTTTCTTAGAATGGCGATCTGATTTGTTGATCGGTATCTCTTTGTCTAATCTGATTGGGGCCTTTCCTAAAGCTCTGGTTCTGATTTTGAGGCTGGTTCCTATTCTGAGAATTTTTCTAGACATCCAACCTCTCCATCATTCTTTCCAACCTATCCATGTTATTGGGTAGATGGTATAGTTTTGAATCAGATGTGGAAGGTGCAGTGTCCTCCCTATATGTTACTTTCTTTTCAGTCCTCATCCTAGCTCTCTTCTCAATCAGATTTGCTTCCACACTAAGAGCTCCCTTCTTCATGTCTTCTAAAATTGAGGGATCCCTTTCTCTTAGCTGACAGGCCATTTCGGGATCAAAACCTTCAGGAAATTTGGCAAAATTTGAGCCTTGTGGAGGTTTCAAATCTGGGGGTAGTGCGTTATAAACACTATTAAATCTAGTGCAATAATTTTGAACACTTTCCTCAGTGTTTATCTTGATATTGTTGTACTCTGAGAATATTTGGAGAGGGTTTTTCCTAAATTCCCATTTTTTTATGAATGTTTGATGTAAAGAAGGGAGATCATTAATACTATTAGGAGTTAAACCCTTAAACCATTTCTTGGCTTCTCCTCCTAAAATTTGGGCAAAGATTCTCATATTAATGGTCTCATCTTCTATTTCCATATAATCAAAGGCATCATTCAAATTGTCTACATGTTGTTGAGCAGTGGTGGGTTCATTTCCTGTGAAATGAGGAATTTTGGACTGATATTCATTGGGTAAAGGAACCAGAGGTTGTGGTAACACTAGGGGAGCATACCATGCTACCATGATAGGATTTTGTGGATGGAACAGAGTGGTTTGAAAAATGGGTATATGGATGACATAAGTGCTTGTACCAGCGAGAGACTGTTGAGCAGATTTGGGGTGAGAAAAGCCAAAGTTGTGAATGAAATGAAGATCAAGAGGTGTGGATGGAGGGGTTTCTCTGCTGCCAATATGTCGACCACTATGTTGTGGTGAACTTGGAGGCTCAAAGTCTATCTGATCTATACCACTAAGTGACTTAGTTCTTGGTAAATTACTTGGAAAACCTAAGTCAACTTGGATCTCTTGAAGAGCTGAAAGGTTTTCAGGGATAGAATTAGCTCTGTGAATTGTACTGATAATAGTTGGATTTCAAGATGCAAGAGACTTACTAAGAATGATTTCTCGATTATCAACTATTTCAGGAGGATTTGGATCTGGATAGGCTCTGGCATGAATTTTTCTTGAAGTTAGTATGTTAAGATTTAGACCCAAAGAGAAGAAAGTTAGCCAGATATGACAATCTTTAAGAGGCAAACTAATCTTTAACAAAGAAAACTTAATCCTCAAAGTTTCCTAATCATGGGTGTGTATGATGTTTTAATGGTAGTGTGAGCTACCTCAGTGGAGTCTTTATGAAACCAGGAGTAATCAACAGGCCTACTGATCACTAGTGGAGTCTTTTGATCTTTTTAGGATTTGTGGAGTCGCTAGGTGGATGATTTCAAATGTTTTAAGATGAGTTGCTGTTCACCATTAGTAATTAACTACCAGTCTAAGGCTTTTGTGGGTATTCTAAGGTCTAAAGGATGTCTAAGATTGCAATTTACTCAGAAGTTCCCCAGTGGAGTCGCCATTATGTTGGGGTCCTGTGATTTGGCAGATTGGCATACCGAATGACAAGGCAACATCAGAGCCAATTTGGAATACTAGGATCTAGCTCTCCTGGATTCAGAGAGGGATCTCTATATATGTGTTTTCAAAGGATATGTATTTAAGGCTTAGGTATGGTGTTAGGCTAGTTATGAAGCACAAGGGGTTTGTTTGTTTTTGGTTGGGAATCATTAAATGAGAAGGCCATGTGAAGTGAAGAAGGAAATAAGTGAAAGGATGTTTCAACATGGGAAGATAGGTCAAAAAACAATGCTAAACCATTGGGCTATGGGGTCATAAAAGGGTTTACTTGCACAACAACTATTCAAGGGTTTTCAAAGGGCAAGTCATCTATATCAGAAGATCTTTTAAGTTGAGTTTGTGGTATGAAACATTCAGAAATGATGAGAAAGGAACAAACATGTAAGAAAACAAAGGGAAGCCTAAGATCAGGTAAGGAATTTTAACCTATCCTGCTTTGACATACTCTTAAGAATAAAAAATTTAAGATAAACACAAAAAGTAACCTAAGATCAGGTAAGGGCTTTTAACCTAGCCTGCTTTTGGCACACTCTTAAGGGAAATTTTCAAAACAGCTTTTTAAGACTAAACAAGGGACAGGGCTAACCATAAACTTCCTTGATTAGGAATCTACTTAACATGCAGTGAAAATATCATTCAGAAACAATATCTCAAGTTCTACTCAGCAAGACATGGGCTCACCAACACTCCTTGACTGGTTATACTCTATTGAAATAATTCCCAAACACACATTTAGAAGAAAACATAGAGATAAAGCTTATTAGTGAGAGATAGGGTACTTTGTAGTATATCCTACTCTATATTTTCTATTCTTTATCAGAGAAAATGGACACTATGGAAACTTAAGGAAAATACTAGTTACGGTGAGAATAACATCACCAATGATTTAGATCAGGATCCAGTGAATCTGCTTGTCTATTGATGTGCAAAACCAATTACAAAATTTGAGTCCAGTAGCTTTTTACAGTCCAATACTTTTCTTCCCAGCCTACTATATTACAACTACTCAACAACTTTTACTCAATAACAGTTCAAACTATTAACAATTTCTCAACCCTTTACAATGAGTGTTCTGTGGATACATATAGGAGAAAGAGGAAGAGTGTTGCAGGAATGGTAGTAAATATTAATTAAGATAGAGTGGGAGAATTATTCAAATGCCCACTCTGCTTTAATGACCATTTCATTAACTGATTGTACCCTTTTCGTAGTTTTTCCTATTTTTATGCATATCTGGTAGGCATGGTAATAACTTCGAAGTGTTTCTTTGAAGAGAGATGTGGTTGAAGGACCCTGTTTGAACTCTATGACAAGTAAGCTGTCATTTTTTGGGTTTTGTAGCCCCATGTCTGCTTAATAACTATTTTGACAGTTTCACAGAGGGTTTGTCAGCAGGATGGCTATCAATTACTTTCTGAGGCCAAATATCTCTGACTGTGCATTTAATATGTGTGCTTTTGAGGTACAATAGGAATGTAGGTGTCCTTCGAGACTCGTCTTCTGCTGATTTTTCTTGTTTAGCACTTTAAACACTGATTTGCCTTTAATTAGTGCTTTAAGGCTTCTTCTGATCATCTTTTGGGCTTTCTGTCCTTTGCTGACTGTATTAACCTTTAATCCTTTTATTTCTTCGCTGATGTTCATTAATATTCCCTGTCTTTGTGTCTACAGTGGTTTCCTGCTGTGATGGATGGTTTTATTTGTAATCATGTCCATAAAAAATTTGATTAAGCTTGGAAATTCGACCCCTCGACCCCTTTGCCATTGTTTCTTTGGCTGTGGGAGACCTGTGGATTAATCCACCATTAAACTTGCACACAACGACAAACTAGTTATGAAATCCTACATTTCTTGGGTTTAACTGCAACAGAGGGCTTTGGTGGAGGTTATGGAGCAGTGAGGAGGCAAGGTGAATGCAGCGGGGAAGGGTTTAACCACGACAGAGACAAACCAGGGTTCAAATCTGGTTATGGCGCGAATATTTGGAAAGGCGGTATTGGAAAACCAGTAGTGGTTTTCGTGTGGGGTGAAGGTGGTAAATGGTATTGGGCCAAATGAACGCGACACAGGTGGATGGGTGACACATATGCTCCTAAAAACCGCTCATTTCACGTTGAAAATGGGCTATCAATTTTATTTGTGAAATGAACGTGAAAATGGTTTTAGACCATCCAATCTAGGGGGGGCAGATCTACCATCGTAAGCGAGTGTGAAAAACTAGAAAATATTTGTGGGAGGAACATATGGTGGGGTCAGGGTGACGTGGAGTAATTTGTCGCATAGCGGGGTGACTTGAGGTTGGGTAAACAATGTACACCGATGGTTTATAGTGATAAAGGGTTATAAACCATGTATGGGCGAATATATAGAGGGAAGTAAGGTGGAAGTGGGAGGGAGTGAAGGTGCCTCTAGGCCGTTGGATCTGGGGAGGGGAAACAGATCAACGATGGAGATTACAAGAAAACACAATGAAAGGCTCCAATGTGGTCGGATGGGATCGACAGGAATACATGGGAAAAATGAAAGAAAATGTGTATTGTGGGGGCACTTGAGGTATGAACAGATTTGTGGACCAGGTGCCCCCATAGTGGATCTTAGCCATTGGATGAATATTTCACATATCCTAAGGAGTAAACTGCGGGGGTGCTCAAATGTTTGAACTTTTTATTGAAAGTTCCCACGGGTGGAAGAAAAAGATGAGCCCATGTAGGCCTTCAGATCTATGAGATGGACAACGGAGATCAACTCGGAGGATTGACAATCAGTGGTGGAAAGGAATGCGGAAGAGAAAGTGCCTATGAGCGATGAAGTGATGGAGCGATGTGCTGATGGAGCAATGGGATGTGCCGATGTGATTGAGCGCGGACCATTCTATCTAAGGGAGATCGACGGTCGAGATTTAATCGGCGGGGGAGATCCATCGGAGGGGGAATCATCGTCAGGGAACTTGCGATGCGCCAACAACTGTTAGATTTTTGTGGAATGGATAGCTCAGATCCAATCGGCAGATCAGCTATTGGAGGAGTAAGGGGTCTGAGACAAAGGTAAAGGAGATCGCCGATGGAACGAGGGCCGTCGGATCGGAATGAGATCGACAGCTCAGATTTAAAGTGGGAAAACGCATCGGTATTTCACAAATCGGCGGAGAAATAGGAAAAGCACAAAGAATTGGAAAATGCCGAAGTGTGATTGCAATGGGGGCTTAAGACCCTTAGCTGATGGTATCGAGCCTCAGTCTTATGAGAAGAAAAGGGGCTAAGGGCTTAGGCAAAGAGAGCTTAAGGCCCTATGTTTGAAAAAGGTCGAAATAGGCTGAAAAATGGGTTTTTTAAGCCTTTTTGAGATTCTGGTAGGATGAAAAGGGTGCTTTTAAACCAAATAAAGGGGATTCACATGGTTTGAAAGGGGATTATTGAGGAAGTAAAGGGTAAAATGAGGAAAGTGGGGGGGATTTTTCAGAGCAATTCATCCAAAGGAAAAATGATGAAAAATGGGTCTGAAGAAATAGTTTCTTTTATAACAGCAGGGTTTCTTTGAAAGATTTTGAGTGAAGGTTATCAAAGAGGTGGATTTTTTGGACAGGGACACAACAAGGCTTCAAGAAGTCACAAATTTTCTTCAAATTTGTTTCTTGAAGACTAATAGACCTGTTTTAGCCATCATAGTATATGAAAAAAATTATGGGTGGCTAGCACCCTACATGGAGGAGATACATGGAAAGAGATTTTCTCTCTGGAGAATTCTAGAGTGAAGATTGAGAGGGGGGCTGTAAACCTACAATATCTCTAGTCTGTTCTTCTCTCAAGCTCTCATTCACAATCTATCCTGAAGATGGATCCCCATTGCGATTCTAAACATCGACCAAGTTTTGTTGATACTGTGGATAATCTGAATTGCGTTTCTTGAAGACTAATAGACCTATTTTAGCCATCATAGTATATGAAAAAACTATGGGTGGCTAACACCCTACATGGAGGAGATACATGGATAGAGATTTTCTCTTTGGAGAATTCTAGAGTGAAGATTGAGAGGGGGGCTGTAAACCTACAATATCTCTAGTCTGTTCTTCTCTCAAGCTCTCAATCACAATATATCCTGAAGATGGATCCCCATTGCGATTCTAAACATCGACCAAGTTTTGTTGATACTGTGGATAATCCGAATTGGGTTTCTTCAATTAACAACCACAAAATTATGAAAAACATCATCATTTCCCTACACGGAGGGGATTCATTGACAGATATTTTCTCTCTGGAGAATTCTAGAGTGAAGATTGAGAGGAGGGATGCATACCTACAATATCTCTCGTATGTTCTCCTCTCAAGCTCTCATTCACAATATGTCCTGAAGATGGATCCCCATTGGGATTTGAAACATCGACCAAGTTTTGTTGATACTATGGATAATCCGAATTTCTTTTCTTCAATTAACAACAACAAAAGTCTGAAAAACATCAGATTTCCCTACACGGAGGGGATACATGGAAAGAGGTTTTCTCTCTGGAGAATTATAGACTGAATATTGAGAGGAGGGTTGCAGACCTACAATATCTCTGGTCTGTTCTCCTCTCAAGCTCTCATTCACAATCTATCTTGAAGATGGATCTCAATTGGGATTTAAAACATCGACCAAGTTTCGTTGATACTGTGGATAATCCAAATTGTGTTTCTTCAATTAAAAACCAAGTAAGTCTGAAAAATATCATCATTTCCCTACATGGAGGGGATCCATGGAAATAGATTTTCTCTCTGGAGAATTCTAAAGTGAAGATTGAGAGGAGGGCTATAGACCTACAATATCTATGGTTTGTTCTCCTCTCAATCTCTCATTCACAATCTGTCCCGAAGATGGATCCCCATTGAAATTCGAAATGTTGACCAAGTTTTGTTGATATCGTGGATCAACCGATTTGCGTTTCTTCAATTAACAGCCACAAAAGTCTGAAAAACATCATCATTTCCCTACACAGAGGGGATACATGGAAAGAGTTTTTCTCTCTAGAGAATTCTAGAGTGAAGATTGAGAGGAGGGCTACAGACCTACAATACATCTGGTATGTTCTCCTCTCAAGATCTCATTCACAATCTGTCCTGAAGATAGATCCACATTGGGATTCAAAACGTCGACCAAGTTTTTTTGATACTGTAAATAATCCGAATTGCATTTGTTCAATTAACAACCAAAAAAGTCTGAAAAAAATCATCATTTCCCTACACAGAGGGGATACATGGAAAGAGATTTTCTCTCTGGAGAATTCTAGAGTGAAGATTGAGAGGAGGGCTACAGACCTACAATATCTCTGGTCTTTTCTCCTTTCAAGCTCTCATTCACAATCTGTCCTGAAGATGGATCCCCATTGGGATTCGAAATGTCGACCAAGTTTTGATGATACTGTTGATAATATGAATTGGGTTTCTTCAATTAACAACCACAGAAGTTTGAAAAACATCATCATTTCCCTACACGGAGGGGATACATGGAAAGAGATTTTCTTTTTGGAGAATTATAGAGTGAAGATTGAGAGGAGGGCTTTAGACCTACAATATCTCTAGTCTGTTCTTATCTCAAGATCTCATTCACAATCTGTCCTGAAGATGGATCCCCATTGGGATTCAAAACGTCGGCCAAGTGGATAATATAAATTGTGTTTATTCAATTAGAAACCACAGAAGTATGAAAAACATCATCATTTCCCTACACGGAGGGGATACATGGAAAGAGATTTTCTCTCCAGATAATTCTAGAGTGAATATTGAGAGGAGGGTTTCAGACCTACAATATCTCTGGTCTATTCTCCTCTCAAGCTCTCATTCACAATCTGTCTTGAAGATGGATCCCCATTGGGATTCAAAACGTCAACCAAGTTTTGTTGATACTGTGGTAATCCAAATTGCGTTTCTTCAATTAAAAACCACAGAAGTCTGAAAATCATCATCATTTACCTTCACGTAGGGGATGCATGGAAAGAGATTTTCTCTCTAGAGAATTCTAGAGTGAAGATTGAGAGGAGGGCTACATACTTACAACATCTTTGGTCTGTTATCCTCTCAAGCTCTCATTCACAATCTGTCCTGAAGATGGATCCCCATTGGGATTCAAAACATCGACCAATTTTTTTTGATACCGCGGTTAATCTAAATTTCGTTTCTTCAATTAACAACCACAGAAGTTTGAAAAAAAATGCATGTAGAGATTTCGAGTTCACCAAGCTTGGTGGAGATTCCAAGGCAATGTAACATCAGTTGTAGACTATTCTTGAGTGTACAGGTATTGCATGTAGTCAGATGATTAGCCTAAGGAATCACGCAATCCATTTTGGAGAAATTCCTAAATAATAGGGGCCTAATTTCTCAAGGAAAAACATAAGGAAATATGATCTCAAGCACAGGAAAAATTTGACTAAGTATCGGTGATATCTTCTCAATGAGTAGAGAGATAGGTTATGCACTTGTACGTTGTGCTCAATTGAGCAAAGAAATTTTAATACATCTCTATTCATCATATTAATGAAAGTAGGCATTGTGGTTTTTAACAGATTTCTTTCCCCAAGAAAAATACTATTTGCATGTGTGTCATTTTTTATTGCATGTATGAAATTATGGTTCTATATTGTGAATTACTTTCCACATAGAAGTAGAGTAGGTTTGTGTTTTGTGATTTTGATTAAAATTTTCATGAGCAGTTGAAAATATACATCATAATTTCTACAACTTGTACTATTCCATCTGATCCATGGATAGTGCCAAATATTTCTAATGTTGATACATTTGGTGCCTGCATGCTGCTTAGTCTTGTTGAGCTCGAATATGAGGCTATCTAATTGGCTTGTTTGGCACATTTTGATTTCCCTTCCTCAATATATTGGACTGATCATTTCGACAAATTCGGTTCATTTTATGATCCTTTTCTCTAGTACATTCTCTATTGATGAAAGCCACATGGAAATCATGATTTCAGATGATGTGCCATGGGACAATAATCACCATCATTCTGTAATACCCAAAACCCTTGAGCATAAATATGAGATATTTATTCACCCAATATTGTTGAGATATCTATAAATTCCATATCCATTCACAACATTGGTTATGAGAAAAAAATATCGAATATTGAAGAGACTGTTCCTCTTGATATTTCTATTAAACTGAGAATTGTCAAAAATTCCCCTTACCTTTATCCTTTGAGTGAGAAGGGTTTGGTGGTGGTTTCCAACCATTGAAAGTATTCCAAGCATCATTGCTAGGATCTTGCATGAGAATATCATGAATATATGTATGTGGCCTCAAAGGAGGGGAGTAAATTCTCTAAAAAAAAGGAGGATGACAAGTCACAATGGGATAACCCAAGAAAAAATTTCTAGTAGTATCTAGTTGATGATATTCTTTAGAAAAAAAATTGAAATGTACTAAGAAATGAATCTTTTTATTTCTCCCAATATCTCACAGATAAGGGGTTATGTTTCCTCTGCCTTGGCCCCCACCCTATCTTCTTGAAGTAAAAGTCATTTATGAAAATAAACCAAACATTAACAATAACCAATAGTCAAAGTAAGTTGATATATAACATCAACCCATTTCCATTTCGAAATACTACAATGGATTTGCATTAAAACAACAACAAATAAGCTCTCATGCAAGGGGAACTATAGGTATTTACAAGGTGAAAGAAGGGAAACACAGAGAAATAGGATTAGAGGAAAACGATCGTAGAATGTAACACTTGAAATTTTCTGGGAGTATGTCTATTTTTATGTTCAAGGCATTATATTTTTTCAATCATCTATGAATTCCTTTTATCTTTATTTTTTTCTTTTTATAGATTCAAACTCTTTTTTTTTTCTTCTATAAGATACGATAAAATTGATAGAGATTATCAAAACAAAAAAGTAATATCCCAACATAGTCATGAATGGTGTGATGCATGTGTTCAAGGGTTAGGGTTTTAAATAAATCAAGGTTTAATCTTTGAATGAAACAATAGGAGAAAATGGTGTCAGATTTGCAGTTAGATTGAGAATTTAAAGGGGAAATGAGCCAATAGCTATGAAGGATCTGGATTTTTGACAAGTACCAACAAAATTTAACCAAAATTCTTTACATAATGTTGATATTAATAGACATTTTATAAAAACCCTTGGTTGAAAATTAGGTTTTTGAGCTATAAAGTGCTAAATCGAATGAAGTTCATAAGAATGTTAGTAATTCTAACTGAAAAATGAAATATTTTACAGAAAAAATGTTATTTATATGACAAAAAAAGAAAATACAAAATGAGAGCAGGTTATATGAATAAACCAAAAAGCTATTATTCCATGCAAAAAAAACAATTCACTACATAATTACCATAAATATCAACTTACCAATTTTTGTCACTCCTAGAGATAACCTTGAGTTGTGAAAGAACAATGCCTAGGACATATTAAGATCATAGGTTAAATATGAACAATTATATATATGAATCTGACAGAAAATGGGTCAAGAGAATAATGGTTTCAGTGATTCAAGGATAGAGAAGAGAAGACCATTTGAGCCAATTCATGTGAATTCCCCAAACTGTGAGAGGGCTTAGGAGGTTGTGAGGCTAGATGGATTTTAAATGGGCCAAGTATAAAACAATGAGAAGAAACCTTAAAAATATGCAAAGACATTGAGAAAGAACAGAGAAGGAACCCACAAGAGACAGGCTTAAGAGGATTAAGAATCTGCCCCCCACAAACTCAAAGGAAATGGATATGAATGAGGTATGGACAACAAAATAGGTTTGTGGAGCGTGAATTAAGGGAGTGTAGCAAGCTTAATACATGAGCGTTAACACCTGAGCATTATGAAGACACGAATTCATGAATAAAATTTTAGACCACTGGCAGCTACATTACACGAACCATCAAAGAAAAATAGCATGAAAGATGATTACACATAAAGAGAAGATTACTGATAATAGAAGGAAACATATACATACTACTCATTGCTCCATCTAGAATCCAAATATCAGGTCTGTATTCGTATTAAGTTTAAACAACTCTCCCAAATATGTGTCTTGGGGCACAGGGAGCACAATCATACAAAACTACAGCAAAAATATTCAAAATTCCCGAACCTTTCTTTCATATTAGAATTCACTACATATAGAGTTCTCCTAGAGGGTTTATGATCGAATATTATATCATGATCGACCCACATAGGTGAAACCAAAATATCTTAACAAACTATTAGAGCGTGCATCAAGAAATCACTCCTGCAACAGAAAAATCAAAATAGAATTGGGTACAAACGAGATTTTACCCGCAAAGCATCACTATATTAATAGTAAAAATAAACAAAATAGTTAGATAGGGAGGCCAAATTCCAAAATATTCAAAGGAGTGGCGAGAAGTGGCTGAGAATAGGCAAGTGGTTCGACCTTCATCATGTAATTCCATCTGTTGTTTGGCATCCTCCACTCCTTAACTCATGATTTCCACTTCCCGTTGCAGAACGGCCAGTTGCGCTTTACGTGCTGAAATATTTAGTGGGGATCTCTTGGAGAGATTTAATAAACTATAAATGTGTGCTCTACCAAAAACTCTTGCTGTATTTGAAAAATAGAAACCAGATTTCATAGGGGGGCTTAAGTGGTAAGCGATATCGGAGAAGGGGGGTATGAAATGATGAGAGGAAGGTGTTAGGGTCTTATAATAATAGGGTTCATTAAATTTTGAATTGACTTTGATAAGTCTTGTAAATATGTACACACCTTGCTTTCTGCAAGTTGTTTTCCCATGTTTTGAAAAAATGAAAATAATAAAAAATAAAAAAGAGGGTAAAAATTCCTAAAAGAAAGATCAAAGGACTTAGAAAAACATATACCCCAGAAGAAAAAAGAGATGAAAATAAGACCTGAAAGTGAGAAAGATCAAATGCCACTACTTTTACTTTTACTGCAAAGAATAATGATTATGTGCAAAGTGTCAATAATTTCCATAATCCATGATCAGTTAAACAGTTTAATCTTAACTTTTCATGTTTTCAATTTCATGTTTTAGATAGTGAATAAAGATTTGTCAAACAGTTTAAAATTGACAAATCAATAGATAGGTAGAGAATAATGAGGAGCTCAATTGTTTAATATGAGACCTTGGATGAAATAAGGTAGACCTAGATTAGTTTTATGCTTTGAAAGAAAATGTTTTAAGGTTGCAAGCCTAAATGCACCTGCAAAATGAAGAAAAAATGTTAGAAATGGAAGTTCGGTAGGTAGAAAGCAGTGGAGAAATCATGTAAATAATACATCATCGGGAAAAATCACTAATTTCCCCTCCCCCATGAGTATTCGGTATTCTAAGATATCATTCAAACAGGCTCAGAGCATTTCTCTTACTTTTTTTGGGACTGGACCCAAGGCTCTATGATTGGTTAGTTAAAAATATTGAGTTCTTATGCTAAATCCTCATTTATCATCATTTACCCTTTATTCATGTATTAAAACCCCTTTTTCCTAAGTAAAGACACATTCTTACTTAGTAAAATTGTAACCATAAAATAATTAACTTCATCCCTTCATAAGCATTCATAAAAACCCACAAAATCACAATTATCCTAAGTATTATTAAAAGAAATATAAAAATAAGCAATGCTTGATTTTGTACTATACTTAGAGATAATGTGTATTTTGTTTTACACTATCATTTCATATTGACCTTTAACATATTTATTAAATACCTAAGAAATCCTCTCTCCTAGTTATTAATTCCCTTATATTTAAATACCCCAAAAAAACCCACTATTATAATGTTTAAGACCAAAGTATATTATCCATGTGCGCTAATAAAAAATCCCAAATCAAAAGCCCTTTGGTATAAAACTATCGTTATTTCAAATATCCCGCCCTATAGACTTTAAACAATTGAAAAAGGTTGAAAACTATATAAATACAATATATAAACCCGCCTGCTTATGTTTTATTAAAAACATTTAACAAATGTTTTAAATAAAAATGATAAACCCACATATACCATCCTTAAAGCATATCATATGTGTTGTATATTAATTACCCCTTGGCCATATTATAAACATTTAAACCTATCATAAGCCCCTGCCACATATTAAACCATTGCGATTATATAACTAAAGCCCGGTCACACCTTTTAATCCAAAGCAATTCCCGAACAAATCGTCACCGTTCACGTTCATTTCTTAGATCTGACAGTTGAGGGTTGATATCGCATAGATTAGATGCATGACCGCTCCAATGCAAAAGCCACGTGAAATGGGTGGTTTCCCTTTGACCCTTCCCCTCCACGTGGCCTCTCATCATTGGATCGCGTGGGTTTTGATTAAAACCGTTTACCACTTAAAACCCACGCGATAAACCGCCGGTTTTCAAAACCTTTGTAATTCAAAACTACCTCCCACCAGATAAAACCCGCATTCAATGCAAATTCACACGTTTTAATAAAACCTTGGCAAAATGCATTAATTCACTTCTTTTGCACGTTTAACCATTGTTTCGCTTCCCCTGACTGTGTAAACATGTGAAAGCCCCTAATACCCATTTTTATGCCCAGAACCTCCAAATTCACGAAAGAAACCTGCAAAAATTTCTTAGGAGTCGCACCTGCTCCAGTTCAACTGATGAAAGCCACCAATTCACCCAGAAATTGAAGAAACCTATTAAAACCGAAACCTACGTCAAAATAGGTATTCTTCTAATATTCAAACCTGTAATTAAATTGAACAAACCATTTAAAAGAAAAGAATTAGTTTAAAATCAAGAAATTGATTAAATCCAATTGCCCAAAAGTCCCAGAAACAAGCCAAACTTTGGCAAAATTTTCCCAAAAACCCTAGAGTCCTCTGTGCACCATTTTCAAGGAAATTTATCAGTTTTTCACAGTTTTAAGGGTCAATTTAAAGCTCTAAAAGGACAGAAATATTTTGTAGGTGCCATAACCTTCTATAAATCCTTTTTCAACAATTTTTTAGCCCATTTTGTAGTCAAGAACTCAGAAAACCGATGTTTTCTGTTTTATACCAGTTTTTAAAGCCTTATAACTTATTTGAGAGACCTAAGTGAGCATAAACTCCAAGAAGACATTCTATTTTGCTAAATTTTCCCAATCAAGCCTATGTTATAGTAAAATTGCCTCTGCAAATAGTTTAAACTTGCAAAAGCTAAACAAAATGCCTAAAAAACAGAGTGTAAACAAGCCTGAGGGTTCTAAAACTCCTAAACCTACTCTTGCCATGACTCCAAATACTGCAATTGTAGTCAATCCAATACAACCCCCAGTTGTTGATATTGAGCATATTCCCCTAGCTGACATTGACTACAAAATAGCTGAACCTATAGTTGAATTCAATCTGTTGGATATCCATAACTGGTGTTTTGGAAAGTCCTTAGATGATCATGAAGAAGTTCATATTTTGGAATACAGTTTACACAAATATGTAGTTCCCCTGACTCACCCTTGTCAAGAAGTTATCAAATTATGTCACCAGTACTATATTCCTGAACAAAGAGCTATTGTGAATGCAAATAAAGAGGTCCTAATTACCATTACTACAAAGTCAATAAACCAAATGTTGTAGCTTCGACTAGACCCCCAAGCAGTTCCTTTGTCTATTGAATCCCTCACTAAGCTATACATTGGCTTAGACTTTCCTAAAAGGTTTATGGTTTTTCATAATTTTATGCCCCTGCATGTTGAAATTCCCAAATTAAACCCTCCTTATTCAACTGCCAAGTTACTTGAAGGTTCAAGGCATGTAATCTCCATGCTTTCCTTCATACTTGGGTATGTCAATGATGAGCATACTGATGAGTCTGTCTTGGGAATTTTGTCAACCTTTTCTCCAGGTCAACCACCTTCAGTTATATTTGACTATGTTGGTTTCATTGCTGATAGTATTCACTATCAATGGACTAATTTGCGACTGGAAGGAGTATTCATATATACCTCCTATCTTCTTCATACGTTTCTTTATTTCCAATCATACAGTTTTCCAATTTCACTTCAAAAGTTGGATAAAGAAAGAAAACATCTATTAGTTATCTTTTGGACATCCATACTAAGAAAATAAGGCACAAAATTAAATTATTCAGAGTTTGCAGAGTTGTTTTTACATCCATTAATCACCATCTTGAAAAAAAAAGAGCGGCCTAGAATCAGTGAGGAAATGAAGAAAATATTGCAGCTATCAGAGCAGAGCAAAGTAGGTGATTGGTATTTGTATAAGAAATTCATTGAAATCAGAGTTTTTTTTTCTAACTTGTTGCCTTACAAGTTACCCAAGCATCCACCAATGAGGATCTTTGCCTTAGAAGTAAACTAAGGGTAAAATGTAAATTTACACCCTTTATCCATGAGTCAAAGCCAGGAGTAGAGAAGTTTTCTAATCAAATTGAGTGGGTTGAAAACACTTTAACAAAGGCAGTTAACCAAAGGAATACTAGTCATACTTTGGAAATTGCTAAACATCAAAAGACATCCACTAAGAGAATCAAAGAAGAAGGATCTTATACTGCAAAGACTACAAAAAAAACAAAGTTTAAAATCATTTACAACAAGAGGCCAAAACTAGATACAACAACTAAAGGTAAAGTAACAATAGATGTTGAAGAAACACAACCCTTGAATACCAACACTGAACAGACAGAGACCAATGTATCTACTGTAATCATCAATGAGCCAACTTAGAATCAAGAACAACTGAATAATGAAGAGACACAAATAATGGAAGGGCAACAAAGTATGGAGGCTTGTTCCTCACATTTAGCTGAGGAGAAGGATTTAGATATTAAGGAAAATACAAGAAAATCAAATTGAAGAATGAGGAAATCAAAACTAAAATATATTCTCAGTTTTTAAAGCAAAAGCCAGGTAATCAAAACAGGTTCCTATTAGCATTTGATTATTCAACTTAAAAATTGATTATGCCAGTATTACAACCTACAGTATCAGTGTCAAATACAGTTGCTGACTACAAGAAATTTGATATGGAAGTAGCTACAGAAAAAATCCATTAATTAGGTCAGATTGAGTTTCATAGGCAAACCTCAGAGATGTTCTATTCCATAGTTACAACAAAAGCTATGAGTGCTCATAGGCTTCAAAATACTTTCTCTAATATGCAGGCCAAATGAAGATGGATAAAGCTTCATTATATGCAAAGGATCTAAGGATAAAGGCCTTAGAATATTTAGTATTACAGGTAGGATATGATCCTACAAAATTCAAAGTAGCAAAAGCATTGGTTAAAAAGAAAAATGAGGACATAGCTGCCTTGAGTAAACAACTCAAGCTTCCTCAAGGTGAGAATCCTTAGATAAAGGAAGTTTTATAGGATAAAAAAGAAAAAGATGAAATGATGAGTTTGATACTTCAACTGACATCTCAAATCAAAGAAATGGAAGTACAAATGGACCAACTTGTCCAAGAAAAGGAGATAGTTAAAGAACCAGAGATTCCCACTGTCATTCCAGTCATCACAACAGTAGTGCCTTCCACTTTAGGAGAAAAGTTGGCACCCAAAGAACCACTGGCCACTGCAGTGCCAATGACTTCTTCAACAACTTGAGTAACTGAATCCTCTACAACAGTGTTTCCACCTATAGATGAAAGCAGTCAACTGGTAAAAGCAATGGAAGAGATGTCCTTTAAGACCAATGAAATCAACAGATTCACAAAGATAATTGAAAACCTTTAGAAGACAAACAAATAAACTAAGATTGATGCTAAAATACACGAACAAAATGCCCACAGATTGAGTGAAGAGGTAAAGAAGCTCCAAAAAGAATTAACTCTCAAGGATCATATATCATATATTAAAAATTACCTATGGAATAATGTAATTGAAGCCATCCATAATGTTTTGCCTTCAATTCAGGTAATTTTTTAGCAGAGAGAGTTACTATTGGCAACCCAAGCAGAGATCCAAAAGACACAAGTTGATTTAGATGATAAACCAGAACAGGCTGTTAGGTTAATAAATTTCCTAAACAACAAGAATAGACAGGAATTGGAAGAGCTAAAAATCAATGACAGGACAACTATCCTAGAAATTAGGAAAGTTACCACCAAAAGAAATTTGATGTGGCAACTTGAAGAGAAATGTGAAGGAATGAATAGTGCTATCACTAGATTCATGGTTAAATTCACCAATTTAAGGCAAAAGGAACTTCCTGATATCATGGTTATTAATGATAAGTTAATGCCTCAAAATGATTATGAAAAGAAGATAAGAGAGCATGCCAAGGAGCAGGTGAACAAGCCAACAGGTCAAGGTATTCCCACAGGAAAAGTATTGCTAAAAAGTTTTGAAGTTTTGTTTTATTTGCAGTATGAAATCAAGAACTTATTTTTCATTAAGCCTACATTTTACAGGTACACTGAGGCTAATGAGAATTTTAGGAAACTCAAGAGTATTCGAATTCTTTAAAATGAGAGCTGGAAAGCATTGACTGATTTGTTATGAAAAATGAAAGGCAAACAAATGAAGAAGAAAAAATATGTTTAATGTTTTCACTGTCAAAACAGATTTTACAGCAATAAAGCAGTTTGACAGAAGGTTAAAGAGTATCCGAAGTGAAAGAGTATCAGCGAAGGCAAGATAGATTCTAAAAAATATCTAAAAGGCCAGCAAAGAGGACACATGAGCAGCCAGCTGCTTTTTATCTTAAAAACATTTTCTATTTATTTTTTTTGAATAAAATAGGTCAACTTGCTAATTTGTTGAGCAGCTGTCACTATTATTATTTTAAGATATTTTATTTTCCTAAGTTAATTCCTAGAAGTCATCTAGGATATTTTGTCAAACATTATGTATAAGTACTTCACTCTTTTGAAGTATTTTGGTGTTGAATAAAATCGTTGGAAATTACTATAGATATTTTGTTGACTTGAAGGCTTTGAATTTTGATTTTGAGTAGAAGACTGGATCACCTATTTGGCATCATACTTTAGGATCCTTGAGATAAGATATCTGGAGTGAAGTACTCTCTTAAACTTTTCATTGTTATATTCTTTTGTTACATGCATACATCTGTGTTTTAATTCAAAATTTGAATGTATAACTAGGAGTATTACTACAGAACACATTAATAGCAGCCCATTTTTAACTAGTTATCATTTCTTTGTTTTCTTCTAATTTATGGTGTAGGGAACCCTTAATTGCTCCCTCTCCTGTTTGACCTCTATCTTCTACTTCCCCTTTCCGGATCAAAGGATCCTTAAGTGCCCTTTATCCCAATCATACCATATCAAAAACCAATTTTCCATGATCTCAAAGGGTTAACTACCTTGCCCTGCAGACATTTGAACTTTTAGGCCTTGATCCCAGTTCTGTTAGCTTGACTTAGCCTTCATAGCCCAATGGATAAGTAGATTTCCATCTATCTACCCTCCAAGTGAAATTTTCCCACCAAATCCAACAAAACAAAACCAAATCTGCTTTTTAATAACTAGCCTAATATTCAAAAATTAAAACAAAGTTAAACTTGAAAGAGAGAGCCCTCTCTGAACCCTAGGAAGGCTAGATCCTATAGTTTGAAGTAGGTTTGTGGTTACCTCTAGTATTCTTTGACTAAAAACCAAAATCCCACAACTTAAGAATTTACTGGAGTGATAACATTACTGGTGACCATAATGGGGAAATAACCAGTCCTCAGTCATAAAATTAGTCTTAAAGGAATCATTTAAATCATCCTTTTACTTTAAGATTATTTTTATAGGTTGTGGGTATTGAAAAATCTTAATTATGGCTTCTAGGTAAGTCTATTATACCAAGTCTAACCCGGATCCTAAGCCTGCTGTTATAGTAGATAACCCAGATCGAATTGTTAAAAATAAAAAACAAACAGAAAACTTAGAAGCTGAAATCTCATTAATAAGAGTCAATTCATTACCTAGTGAATTAGTAAGTCTGCAAGATATTGATTTTGATCTGAAATTTGAGCATTCATTATTTAAAATTAAATCTGAAAATGATTTAAAAACTGTTGTTTTAGACCCTGCTTTTATTTCATTTTTGAATGCAAAACAGAAATCTATTGCAGTAAGTTCTAAATCTAAGAAAGCTGAATATCAGACCAAAGTTGAAGAAATTAATGTTACTATTCTAAAGGATATTGATGAAGCTATTGAATTAGCTTATTTATTGACTTATGCGTACAGACCTCCAATTTCTCAATTACACACTACAATAATTCTAGCTAGAGATTCATCTCTTTATGCTGTTACATCATTCATAAATTCTACCACCAGCTCATCTACAGATCCATTCATCCCTAAATTACCTCTACAACCTAGAGTGTTATTTCCACCAATCACTTCATCCACTATACCCATTAGTTAACCTTTTGATTTATTAAATACATCATCCTCATTTCCCAACACTTCAAATGCTATCTTTAGTTCATCCACTATCATTTCCAGGACAGCTCCAAGCAGTTCTACCTTACCTCCTAGTTAAGCTAAGCTTCAAGCTATGGCTGCTAGATATGCTCCCCTTGTCCTACCACAACAACTTCATGATATGCCACAAGACTATCAAAATAAAATACCACTGTTTGATGGCACTACCCAATATATTTCTTAGCAACATATTACTAAGATGACAAATTTATTTGAAATTTATGAAATTGATGATTCAGATGTTCAAATGAGACTGTTTGCTCAAACTTTAACAAGAGCAGTTAAGAAGTGGTTTAAAGATTTAGCTGCTAGTAGTGTAACTGATTTAGCTGTCTTTTTTACTTTGTTTTTAAATAAATGGGAAAATAAAAAGAATCCCCTCCAAATTTTGTTTGAATTTGATTTTTTGAAAAGAGCTCCAAATGAGTCAAGCTAAGATTACTGCACCAGGTATAATAGTTTCTATAATTCTATCCCTGCAAATCTGAAGCCTATTCCTTATTCAATTCTGCTCAAATTCCTTGATAGATTTGACACAGATATGGCTTACCAATTAAGGGAAAGAGATTCAGAAACCTTAGAAAAAATGGAAACTGATGCAGTTAGTGTAGAAGTGAATATTCTAGCCAGAAAAGCTAGACTTAGAAATGAAAGAAGAGTGACCATTAAAGAAGAAAATGCTAATTCAAATATAAAAATGGATGTTATAGTGAAAACTTTAGAAAGAGTGCTTGATAGACTAGATAATATAGAGAGAAGACCTCAGTCATGATAACCAACAACAGATTAGAAATCCCAATTTTAGAAAAACATAAATTCTGGAAAAGCAAAAGAAACATCCCCGGACCAAACAATTAGGCCACCATTCCAAGAGAACTATGCTGAAAGTTCTCAGAATAATAATGATGATGAGGAGGATACTATTAATCTAATGGGAATTGATGACAATAACACTATTTTCCTTACTCAGGAAGATCAAGAATTGTTTGAACTTCAACATCTTAAATTAGAATCTAGTGAATCCTTTGATTATAAGCAAGGTTATGACTATGCAATAAATGAAATACAAAACCAGTATAACCTTAGAAACAAGAAAAAAAATGAGTCTTATATTAAGAAAACTTCCCAAAATCAGAATCAGAAAACAGTAGAAGCCCCTAAAACAAAAATTCTGCAAATTCTCCCAAGGGAAAATAAGAAAAACTCAAATTTCTCCCAAAAAATTTCTAGTCCTAAGAAAGCATCAGACCCTAAAATTTTTGATATTACTGATGAATTTGCTTAAGCTGCAAAAGATTCACAAAAACATACTGCTGCTAAAGCTTCTAATTCTGTAAAAACAACAAATATAGATCCCAAAAAACCTTCTGCTGATCCTAAAAAAGTAGACTCAAAAGCTGTTACTTCAAAAACATCTACTGAAAATTCTAAGTGAGAAAGAACATCTACTGCTTCACAAAAAATCCCTGAAAAGAAAGTTAGAAGTAGTAAAACACAAGAAACAAAAACAGAGAATCCTAAAACAATTGAAAATGAAAAAACAACTACAGAAAAGCAAGACAAACCAACACAAACTACAGTTACCAAAGAAGAGTTGATTCAAATCAACAAAACTCAACCTGCATTCAACATACAATCAGAAATTGCAAAACTGAAAATACCAATTCCTTTCACTGAATTGGTAAAAAATGACTTGTATAGATCAACCATAATTGAAACATTAAATATGAATGATGGAGAAGACTCATAAATCTAAATGATGATCATCCAAAGTTGAGTTTTTGCCCAATTGTAAATGGAAAACATGCAGATGGTGTAGTTCCTCCATTTTATATCAGTCTCACAATTCATGATAAAATTTTTCATAACACAATGCTATATTTAGGAGCTTCCCATAATTTAATGCCAAAATCCATCATGGAAACTCTGAATATAGAAATTACAAGGCCATACAAAGATTTGTTTTCTTTTGATTCCAGTAAAGTTAAATGCTTAGATTTAATCAAGGATTTGTGTGTAACACTAGTTCAATACCCTGGTAAGAGTATATTAATGAACATTGTAGTAGATGATATCCCACCAAAATATGGTATGCTAATTTCTCGCTCATGGGGAAAAAAGTTGTAGGGATCTCTACAATTGGACCTGTCTTATGCTACTATATCAGTGTTTGGCCAACCTAAAAAGTTATATAGGGAAAAATTAATGAAGTACATGGTCGATAGTGCTGAAAGATATATAAACTACCCAGTTTACTCTACACCAACTGACCTTGATTCGTTCATCCTTTGTAACTCTAAAACTAATGAAATCCAAACTGAACTAGTAGATAAAAAGAGAGTACCAAACAATGATACCATTTTTCATGAATCTCAATGGCATTTAGACTTTGATGGTTCAGTAAATAAGTTAGGAGCAGGAGCAGGAGTCTGGATAAAAAATATGGAGACCAATCATTCTGAAGGTCATGATTTTAGGCTAAACTTCAAATGCACAAACAATATGGCCAAGTATGAAGCCCTCATGCTAGGACTCCAAATCATTAGGAACTCAGGAGGAAAAATAATTTTAATCATGGGAGATTCAGATTTGATCATAAAACAAGTAAATGGAGTTTATTCTGTTTACCATCCTAGAATAAGCAGATATAGAGACACTGTCATAGATTTAACTGATGATTTATTGGATTGTAAGTTTGTTGTTATACCTAGAAAGAAAAATATACAAGCCCATTGTCTTGCAAATTTTGCTAGTACATGCAATTTACCATTTCAAACTAATCACAGATATGCTGCTGAAGTCAAACATAGGCCAATAATTCCAGATAATATTAAGTATTGACAAATTTTTTCTCAAGATGAACAGATTTACAAGTTTATGAACAATGAAGGAGAATTTCATAATTGTATTATAGATACAGATTGTACAATAAATCATGATTTGGATTGTGAAATAGATTTAAATGACTTAGATGTAAATAAAATAAAGTTTGATAAGCCTACTAGATTTAGTCAAGCTGACATAGATAGTTTAGAGAAAATAGAGATTGAAGAAATTATTGAAGATGAATCAATAATATTGAATCTTAAGGATAATTTTTTACCTAAAGGTTTAACCCCGTAGAATATCTTTTTGACTCTAATGATGTAGCTAGAAAACCATAAATGGAACCAGTAAGATCTGACATAGAAGAACGTAACATTGATACAGAGTCAAAACCAAAGATAACCAAACTGTCCAAAATTTTACATCAACAAGAAAAGGATAAATATATTGAGTTTTTAAAGGAATATCAAGATGTGTTTGCTGGTAGTTATGAAGATTTAAAATCTTATGATACAGACATAATCCAACATAAAATTCCAATAAAATAAGATCAAAAGCAAAATTCAAACAAAAGTTTAAAAGGATTGACCCTGTGCTATTACCTTTGATTGAGAAAGAAGTTAAAATAATGTATGATGCCCAGATCATTGCACCAATCAGATATTGTGATTGGGTTTCCAACCTAGTCCCTACAAGAAAGAAAACATGAGAAATTAGATTGTGTGTTGACTTTAGAAATCTTAGCAAAGTATCCTTAAAGGATAATTACCCTTTACCTAAAATGGAACACATATTACAAAGGGTAGTGGGTTCTTCAAGGATTTCATTGTTAGATGGTTTTTCAGGATACAACCAGATCCTAGTTCAAGAAGAAGACCAAGCTAAAACAACATTTACTACTCCTTGGGGCACTTTTATGTATGTAAAAATGCCTTTTCGTCTAATGAATGCAGGAGCACAAAGGGCTATGGACATAGCCTTTGCAAAGGAAATTCACAAGTTCTTAGTAATTTACTTAGATGACATCACTGTGTTTTCCAAAACAGTTTATGACCACTTGGATCAATTGAGACAAGTTTTTATTAAGTGTAGGAAATATGGCATCTCTTTAAATCCTAAGAAAAGTCTATTTGGATTAGAAGAAGGTAATTTACTTGGACATATAATCTCAAAAGAAGGAATTAGGATAGGTCTTGCTAGGATAGAATCAATTCTAAACATCAACTCACCAAGAAACATCAAAGAATTACAAGCTTTTCTAGGTAAGATAATTTTTTAAAGAAGATTCATATCTAATTTCGCTGAGGTAATTAGAGAATTGAATAACATGCTAAAAAAAGATTCAGTTCTTAGATGGACTATTGAGGCTAAACAATCATTTGATTCTATCAAACAAGCCTTAACCAAAACTCCAGTCCTAATAAGTCTCGATTTTAAGAAATATTTCATGATTTTTTCATTTGCTTCAGAACACACCATTGCTGCAGTTCTACTGCAGAAAAATGACCAAGAATTTGAATAGCCCATAGTTTTTTTCAGTAAGGCTCTTAGAGATGCCCCTTTGAAGTAAAAAATTATGGAAAAACAAGCCCTAGCCTTGGTCAAGGCCATTAAAGACTTCAGAGTTTATATTCTCTACTCACACATTATTGCCTATGTCCCAAATTCTGTAGCTAAAGACATTCTTACTTAGGATGGTCCTGATGGAAGAAGAGGTAAGTGGATTTACACTATCTTAGAATATGACATAGAGATAAAACCCATCAAACTCATTAAAGGTCAAGGATTAGCCAGACTTATGGATGAATCCAATTGCAATGCTCTAGATATAAATTTTATTGCTCAAGTAGATGATCAAGAAGAGATGGCGACTCCATCGATCAGTGAAGCCTTTTCACACTCACCTTGGTATATAGATATCATATTTGTACTCCAAAAATTACAAGCTCCTCTTGGATTGTCAAGAACCAAAGTTAGATTTTTAAAACTTAATGCAGTAAGATTTTGTATCTTAGGTAATGTACTTTTTTGGAGAGATCATAGTGGGATTTTAATAAATTTTTAACTAAAGGAAGAAGATGAAAAAATACTTGAAGAATTTAATGCAGGTGACTGTGGAGGACATTTATACTGGAAAAATACTACTGACAAGATCTTGAGAGCTGGTTTTTATTGGCCTACCTTGTTTGCTGATGTCAAAAAATATTCATGTCATAAGTGCCAAATTTTTGAGGGTAAGAAGAAATCAAATGCCACTACTTTTAATTTTACTGCAAAGAATAATGATTATGTGAAAAGTGTCAATAAATAACATAATCCATGATTGGTTATACAATTTAATTTTAACTTTTCATGTTTTCAATTTCATGTTTTAGATAGTGAATAAAGATTTGTCAAACAGTTTAAACTTGACAAATCAGTAGATAGGTAGAGAATAATGAGGAGCTCAATAGTTTAATCTGAGCCCTTGGATGAAATAAGGTAGATCAAGATTAGTTTTATGCTTTGAAAGAAAATGTTTTAAGGTTGCAAGCCTAAATGCACCTGCAAAATGAAGAAAAAATGTTAGAAATGGAAGTTGGGTAGGTAGAAAGAAGTGGAGCAATGATGTACATAATAAATCATCAAGAAAAATCACTAATTCCCCTCCCCCATGAGTATTCAGTATTCTAAGATATCAGTCAAACAGGCTCAGAGCATTTCTCTGACTTTTGTTGGGACCAGACCCAAGGCTCTATGACTAGTTAGTTAAAAGTATTGAGTTCTTATGCTAAATCCTCATTTATCATCATTTACCCTTCGTTCATGTATTAAAACCCCTTTTTCCTAAGTAAAGACACATTCTTACTTTGTAAAACTGTAACCCTAAAATAATTAACTTCATCCCTTCATAAGCATTCATAAAAACCCACAAAATCACATTTATCCTAAGTATTATTGAAAGAAATATAAAAATAAGAAATGCTTGATTTTGTACTATACTTAGAGATAATGTGTATTTTTTTTTACACTATCCTTTCATATTGACCTTTAACATATTTTATTAAATCCCTAAGAAATCCCCTCTCCTAGTTATTAATTCCCTTATATTTAAATACCCCCAAAAAACCCACTATTATAATGTCTAAGACCAAAGTATATTATCCATGTGCGCAAATAAAAAATCCCAAATTAAAAGCCCTTTGGTCTAAAACTGTCGTTATTTCAAATATCCCGCCCTATAGTTTTTAAACTATTGAAAAAGGTTGAAAACTATATAAATACAATATATAAACCCGCCCTCTTATGTTTTATTAAAAACATTTAACAAATGTTTTAAATAAAAACAATAAACCCGCATATACCATCCTTAAAGCATATCATATATGTTTTATATTAATTACCCCTTGGCCATATTATAAAGGTTTAAACCTATCATAAGACCTCGCCACATATTAAACCATTGCGATTATATAACTAAAGCCCGGTCCCACCTTTTAATCCAAAGCAACTCCCGAACAAATCCTCACCATTTTCATTCATTTCTCAGATCCGACGGTTGAGGGTTGATATCGCATATATTAGATGCACGACCGCTCCAATGCAAAAGCCACATGAAATGGGTGGTTTCTCTTTGACCCTTCCCCTCCACGTGGCCTCTCATCATTGGATCACGTGGGTTTTGATTAAAACTGTTTACCACTTAAAACCCACGCGATAAACCACCGGTTTTCAAAACCTTTGTAATTCAAAACTACCTCCTGCCAGATAAGACATACATTCAATGCAGATTCATACATTTTAATAAAACCTTGGAAAAATGCATTAATTCACTTCTTTTGCACGTTTAATCATTGTTTCGCTTCCACCGATTGTGTAAACTTGTGAAAGCCCCTGATACCCATTTTTATGCCTAGAACCTCCAAATTCACCAAAGAAACCTGTAAAAATTGCTGAGGAGCCAAACCTGCTCCAGTTCAACCGATGAAAGCCACCAATTCAACCAGAAATTGAAGAAACCCTGTTAAAACCGATACCTGCATCAAAACAGGTATTCTTCTGAGATTCAAACCTGTAATTAAATTTAAAAAACCTTTTAAAAGAAAAGAATCAGTTTAAAATCAAGAAATTGATTAAATCAAATTGCCCAGAAGTCCCAGAAACAGGCCAAACTCTGGCAAAATTTTCGCAGAAACCCTAGAGTCTGCTGCGCACCATTTTAAAGGAAATTTATCAAATTTTCATAGTTTTAAGGGTCAATTTCAATCTTTAAAAGGCCATAAATATTTTGCAGGTGCCATAACCTTCTATCAATCCTTTTTCAACAGAGTTTTAGCCCATTTTACAGTCAATAACTCAGAAAACCCCTGTTTTTTGTTTTATACCAGTTTTTAAAGCCTCAGAACTTATTTGAGAGACCTAAGTGAGCATAAAATCCAAGAAGACATTCTATTTTGCGAAATTTTCCCAATCAAGCCTCTGTTATAGTAAAATTGCATCTGCAAACAGTTTAAACTTGCAGAAGCCAAACAAAATGCCTAAAAACCAGAGTGTAAACAAGCCCGAGGGTTCTAAAACTCCTAAACCTACTCCTGTCATGACTCCAAATACTGTAATTGTAGTCAATACATTACAACCCCCAGTTGTTGATATTAAGCATATTCCCCTAGCTGACATTGACTATAAATTAACTGATCCTATAGTTGAATTCAATCTGTTAGATATCCAAAACTGGCATTTTGAAAAATCCTTAGATGATCATGAAGAAGTTCATATTTGGGAATCCAATTTACCCAAATATGTAGTCCCCCTGACTCACCCTTGTCAAGAAGTTATCAGATTACGTCACCAATACTATATTCCTGAACAAAGAGTTGTTGTGAATGAAAATAAAGAGGTCCTATTTACCATTACTGCAGAGTCAATAAACCAAATGCTACAGCTTCAACTAGACCCCCAAGCAGTTCCTTTGTCTATTTAAGCCCTCACTAAGCTATACATTGGCTTATAATTTCCTAAATTTTTTATGATTTTTCAGAATTTTATGCCCCTGCATGTTGAAATTCCCAAATTAAACCCTCCTTATTCATCTACCAAGTTCCCTGAAGGTTCAAGGCATGTAATCTCCATGCTTTCCTTCATACTTGGGTATTTCATTGATGAGCACACTGATGAGTTTATCTTGGGATTTTTGTCAACCTTTTCTCCAGGTCAACCACCTTTAATTATATTTGACTATGTTGGTTTCATTGTTGATAGTATTCACTATCAATTGACTAATTTGCATCTGGAAGGTGTATTCAGATATACCTCCTATCCTCTTCATATGTTTCTTTATTTCCAATTAGAAGTTTTCCAATTTCACTTCAAAAGTTGGATATAGAAGGAAAACCTCTATTAGTTATCTTTTGGACATCCATACTAAGAAAATAAGGCACAAAATTCAATTATTCAGAGTTTGCAGAGTTGTTTTTACATCCATTGATCACCATCTTGACAAAAACAGAGAAGCCTAGAATCAGTGAGGAAATGAAGAAAATATTGCAGCTATCAGAGCAAAGCAAAGTAGGTGACTGGTATTTGTATGAAAAATTCACTGAAATCAAATTTTTTTGGTTCTAACTTGTTGCCTTACAAGTTACCCAAGAATCCACCAATGAGGATATTTACCTTAGAATACATTAGGCAGATCCTAAATTCAGATTCAATTAATTTCATGGTAGCCAAGAAGAAAACCCAATTTAAACTCAAAAATCAAATTGGGCCATTCATATGTAATCAAAGAGATGCAGAAAAGGAAACAACAAGTCAACTAATGGAATATAAATTAGAAGAAATTTTCCCATGGAATTATGATCCATAAGGGATCTTAAGAAAAATAAGGGTAAAATGTAAATTGACACCCTTTATCCATGAGTCAAAGCTAGAAGTAGAGAAGTTTTCTAATCAAATTGAGTGGGTTGAAAACACTTTAACAAAGGCAGTTAACCAAAGGAATACTAGTCATACTTTGGAAATTTCCAAATAGCCAGAGACATCCACTAAAAGAATAAGATAAGAAGGAGCTCATACTGCAGAGACTACAACAAAAACAAAGTTTAAAATCATTTACAACAAGAGGCCAAAACTAGATACAACAGCTAAAGGTAAAGTAACAATAGATGTTGAAGAAACACAACCCTTGAATACCAACACTAGATAGACAAAGACCAATGTAGTCACTGTAATCATCAGTGAGCCAACTCAGAATCAAGAACAACTGAATAATGAAGAGACACAGATAATGGAAAGGCAACAAAGTATGGAGGCTTCTTCCTCGCATTCAACTAAGGAGAAGGTTTTAGATATTAAGGAAAAATACAAGCAAATCAAATTGAAGAATGAGGAAATCAAAATTGAAATATATTCTCAGTTTTTAAAGCAAAATCCAGGTAATCAAAACAGATTCCTATCAAAATTTGATTATTCAACTATAAAATTGATTATGTCAGTATTACAGCCTACAGTATCAGTGCCAAAGACAGTTGCTAACTACAAGAAAGTTGATATGGAAGTAGCTACAAACAAAATCCATGAATTGGGTCAGAATGAGTTTCATAGGAAAGCCTCAAAGATGCTCTATTCCATAGTTACAACAAAATATATGAGTGCTAATAGGCTTCAAAATAACATCTCTAATATGCAGGACCAAATGAATATGGATAAAGCTTCATTATATGCAAAGGATCTAAGGATAAAGGCTTTATAAGATTTAGTATTACAGGTAGGATATGAACTTACAAACGTCAAAGCAGCAGAAGCATTGGTTAAAAAGAAAAATGAGGACATGGTTGCCTTGAGGAAACAACTAAAGCTTCCTCAAGGTGAGCATCCTCAGAAAAAAGGAAGTTTTACAGGATCAAAAAGAAAAATATGAAATGATGAGTTTGATACTTCAACAGACAACTCAAATCAAAGAAATGGAAGTGCAAATGGACCAACTTGTCCAAGAAAAGGAGACAGTTAAAGAACCAGTGATTCCCACTATCATCCCAGTCATCACAACAACAATTCCTTCCACTTTAGGAGAAAAGTTGGCACCCAAAGAGCCACTGGCCACTATAGTGCCAGTGACTTATTCAACAACTTCAGTAACTAAATCCTCTACAACATTGTTACCACCTATAGATGAAAGCAATTAAATGGTAAAATAAATGGAAGAGATGTCCTTGAAGACCAATGAAATCAACGGATTCACAAAGATAATTGAAAACCTTAAGAACACAAACAAATCAACTCAAATTGACGCTAAAATACATGAAAAAAATTCCCACAGATTGAGTGAAGAGGTAAAGAAGCTCCAAAAAGAATTAACTCTCAAGGATCAGATATCATATATTAAAAATTACCTTTGGAATAATTTAATTTAAGCCATCCATGATGTTTGGCCTTCAATTCAGGTAAATTTTGAGCAGAGAGAGTTACTATTGGCAGCCCAAGTAGAGATCCAAAAGACACAAGTTGATTTAGCTGATAAAATAGAACAGGCTGTTAGGTTAATCAATTTCCTAAACAGCAAGAATAGACAAGAATTGGAAGAGCTAAAAATCAATGACAGGACAACAACTATCCTAGAAATTAGGAAAGTTACCACCAAAAGAAATTTGATGAGGCAACTTGAAGAGAAATGTGAAGCAATGAATAATGCTATCACTAGATTCATGGTTAAATTCACCAATTTAAGGAAAAAGGGACTTCCTGATATCATGGTTATTAATGATAAGTTAATGCCTCAAAATGATTATGACAAGAAGATAAGAGAGCATGCCAAGGAGCAGGTGAACAAGCCAATAGGTCAAGGTATTCCCATAGGAAAAGTATTGCTAAAAAGTCTTGAATATTTTTTTATTTGCAGTATGAAATCAAGCACTTATTTGTCATCAAGCCTACATTTTCCAGGTACACTGACTCTGGTGAGAATTTTAGGAAACTTAAGAATATTCGAATTCCTAAAAATGAGGACTGGCAAGCATTGACTGATTTGCTATGAAAAATGAAAGGCAAACAAATGAAGAAGAAAAAATCTATTTACTGTTTTCACTGTCAAAAAAGATTTTACAACATTAAAGCAGTTTGGCAGAAGGTTAAAGAGTATCGGAAGTGAAAGAGTATCAGTGAAGGAAAGTTAGATTCTAAAAAATATCTAAAAGTCCAACAAAGAGGACACATGAGCAGTAAGCTGCTTCTTATCTTAAAAACAGTTTCTATTTATTTTTTTTGAATAAAATAGGGCAACTTGCTAATTTGTTGAGCAGCTGTCACTATTATTATTGTAAGATATTTTATTTTCCTAAGTTATTTCCTAGAAGTCATCTAGGATATTTTTTCAAACATTATGTATAAGTACTTCACTCTTTTGAAGTATTTTGGTGTGGCATAAAATTGCTGGAGATTACTATAGATATTTTGTTGACTTGAAGGCTTTGGATTTCAATTTTGAGTAGTAGACTGGATCAAATATTTGGCATCATACTTCAGGATCCCTGTGATAAGCTATCTAGAGTGAAGTACTCTCTTAAAATTTTCATTTTTATCTTCTTTTGTTACATGCATACATTTGTGTTTTAATTCTAAATCTGAATGTATAACTAGGAGTATTACTACAGGACATGTTAATAGCACCCTATTTTTAACTAGTTATCATTTCTTTGTTCTCTTCTGATTTCTAGTGTAGGGAACCCTTAATTTCTCCTCTCCCATTTTACCTCTATATTCTACTTCCCTTTTCCGGATCAAAGGATCCTTAAGTGCCCTTTATCCTGATGATACCATCTCAAAAACCAATTTTCCATGATCTCCAAGGGTTATCTACCTTGCCCTGCAGACATTTGACCTTTTAGGCCTTGATCCCAGTTCTTTTAGCTTGAATTAGACTCCATAGCCCAATGGATAAGTACATTTCCCTCTATCTACCCTCCAAGTGAAATTTTCCCACCAAATCCAACAAAATAAAACCGAATCTGCTCTTTAATAACTAGCCTAATATTCAAAAATTAAAACAAAGTTAAACTTGAAAGAGAGAGCCCTCTCTGAACCCTAGGAAGGATAGATCCTATAGTTTGAAGTAGGTTTGTGGTTACCTCTAGTATTCTTTCAGTAAAAACCAAAATCCCACAACTTAAGAATTTAGTGGAGTGATAACAGAAGGCACGTGGAGGATTGAGTTGTAATGGATATCGCCTATTTTTCACCCCCCCCATGGTTAAAATTCAAAGGCCGAGGGGGGGGGGGGGGTTTGAAATGTGTTAAGGACCAGCGAATGCATTAGGGTGAAGCAGAGGTGATGGAGAGATGCAAAGGACTTAGCGGTGATGGAGAGATGCGAAGACCGGATGGAAATGGCAGAAGGCATGGTGGGACCCACCTGCATCGCAAATCACAAACTTTAACATGAAGCAGTAGAGCTAAAATCTAAATGGTGCGAAGTGCGAAGCATGGGGGGGGGGAAGGTAAGTGACGTGGAGGGAAAGTGGGACTTGACCACATCACAAATCACAAACTTTAACATAAAGCAATAGAGATAAAATATAAATGGTGTGAAGTGCGAAGCACGAGAAGGCAGGAAGTGACGTGGAGGGAAAGTGGGACTCGACCGCAGCCTGTAGATCGCAATATTTAAGTTTTAGTTTATAAGTCCAGGGAGAAAGGAGGTGACGAGGAGGGTGGAGTCCACTGCATTGGCAGAGTTATAATGTGGTGAATGGTTATGTGGTAAGTGTATCAGGTTTCATATTATACGACACATATTGCAAGCGGCCAAAAGTGGGGGTAGAGCTGCTATGGTGGGGCCAACCGCATCGCAAATTACACAAAATAATTTTCGGGTGCTTAAGCAGTAAGCTATAAATTGTGCGAAATGCGATATGCGATGCGCTAAACAATACAAAGTGTGAAGAGGAAAAATGTAAGGAAAATACAGAATACAAGGGTTTTCATGCATATTTGGGTGATGTATAAAGGTTGGATAGGTCTCGCTTAATCGCATCAGTGAAAAACAAGGTTTGGCGTAAGTATTAAGAGGTAAGGTTAAAAACCCATGGGCTGCGAAGTGCGGGAAACAAGAAAGGCTTATATGTGTGCCACAGGTGAATGGGTCCCACCTTATCATAAATCACATTTTTCTCATTTCAACATTTACCCTTGCGCCCATCCTGAAAAACTTGTGATCTGCGATTGCGATTTGAATCTCCGTCATTGATCGTTGCTTAGATCCAACGGTCGTCACCACTCCCCTGTTGTGGTTTTTCAACCTTGTCTCTTTGGGTGCGCCCGATCATTTCTTATTTTTTCTTGGAATACTTGCCTCGCGTTCACGACTTGACTTGCTTTAGCATTCACGGCTTGAGCTGAACACATGCACGAATTGACCCAATATCATTCAGGAATATGCCCTTGATGTTTTTATGTATTAAATATTTCTTTAATGCCTTTGTCTTCGCTAATAGTAACTGCTTCTCTGCCTTTGACCCATGTTTTCCTTATAGAGAACACTTCTCCATGTTATGTGAGGTCACAAGCCAACAATTGACTCCATCTGGGGAAATGTGATGTTCTAAGTGCGTTGAGAACCTGCAGACCTGAATGCCCGTGCTTTATTGGTCTCATGGAGTCATAAATGCATATTGTAAGCCTGAATCGATACTACAATTGTGTTGTGCAAAGCCACCTATGAAAATGGAAATCACTGCCACACCCTAAAAATATTGAATGTTGAAATATGAAATATTCTGAAACTGGAAAGATGCTCATAGTACTGAGCTTATTTGCACTCCTACCTACACCTCGTATGATAAAAAATTATCCCATCAAATAATAATCAAACTTCCAATGTAACTAGTCAAGAAAATGAGTGCTTAACTGAAATTGGCATCCCATTCCTGCAGGTAGAGAAATGGGTTTAAAATGTGGCAAATTATCTCTTCCACTGAATTTCATTGCTCCATTGATGAACTTGGAAAATTATTCCTTCCCTGATGGCTGCAATATACTACCCAAAGGATCATAGTAAAGATACAACATGAGTTTTTCTAAAGGATTTGTACCAAGAAAACAAACCTCATTCCAAACTGCTACTTTTCTTGTGAGTTTCTGTAATATCCCAAAATAGGGAAAATAAGTAGTAACGGGAATATCTTAAAATATTCCAAAAATGGACTGCTCAACAATGCATTCACAGAATAGTGAATTTCTAGAAATATAAGCCATAAAAATGTAAACCATCACTTGGATCCATTATATATATCCATCTAGCATCTAAATCCAAGAGGAGACCATAAAAAAAAGAAACTAGGTGAGATAAATAGACCTCCCACACCTAGTGTAGTTGAACATGACCAAAACCTCAGAACAATGCTACTAAGAAATTATGCACAAAAGAGACAGGGGAGTCTTATGAGGGTTTCAACTCAGAAATTAGGAGAACAAGTAGATATACTCATATATTAACCAATAATTCTTAATAACTGAGATCTAGTCTCCTTATAAAAAATACAAGAGAACCCGACAAGGGTTTCTTGTCATACACTCTGAATACAATTGCAATCTTCAGAAAATTACTGAATAATCACTGTAACAATGAAGAATAATATTTTAGAAGGCTGAAAGATATCAGATCTGATGTATATCCCTCAAGGGATTCCTCCCATTAAAGGATGAACCTCTAAATCACAAGGAAACACTGCAACGGAGCCACTAGACCATCCACTGAAGCTGCCTCCAAAAATAACGCATTCCCTAGCTAGAACAGTGCTGGGAATGTCGGGGAAATGTGTGGCCTGATGCCACAGATCTGAAATGAGCTCTATATCTCTCCAAACAGATCTCCTGATAGAAGGAAACCTCCCTCCTATGAGAAACTAGCTCAGAAAATGGGATTCCAATCCCTTCCACTACTGCACCCTGCAACACAACACAATAACCTGCAGAAAATGTGCTGATGAAGTAGCTAAATCTTGGCATAAAAAACTGATGTGGAAAATGAATGCAAACTCTCCCAAGAGGCTCCTTAAGGAAATAGGTGGGATTCTCGCTCGGGAACACCCGGTGCTAAACAACACAACAACCCTGCTAAACAACAAGAGGAAGAAAAAGTCTGAGCAGACCAAAATAATAATCTAAAACATAAGAAATAATGCTGCCATGCTCTTCCTTAAATAAAATGTGAGTTTTATTGCCCTTGGCCCCACCCAATTAGGTCATTTCCATCAAGAGATTCATCTCCCTCCAAAACTGCGTTATTCCTTCCTTGATCCCTACTCCTCCACATCTGCATCGTTGACTTAGTCAAAGTAGACTAAATCAACCTGATATTATCCCTGTTCACACATGGATGTGTTTTATTAAGCTACAAGGAGTGTCTCCTTTCACACTTGAAGTGTTTTTATTCCTTCTTAAGATACTTATGGGCTTTTCTACCCATTTATTCACCAGCTAAAGATGTTGCTAACTCTAATGTTCCATTTAGCTTTGAAGCTAAAATTTGGGAACATTACAGTCCTCCCCTCCAAAAAATTTTCTTGTCCTCAAGAAAATGTATAGGGAGATCAAAATCTCTCCCCTCCTCCTCTTGTGGCCTCCCATCAATGGCCTCCATCACTGCATCAAGATAATCTGCAATACAACTGCCATCCAATGTTTCCTCCCAAGTGTGCAAAACCAAATGGCCCACATCAAATAAAGGTGGAAAGTGTGAATGGAAACCTGCTTGCTATCCCATGGCCTCCTCAAAGTAGGAGTGATTAAAAACATGGTGAATGAGTGACTCCCTCACCCATGCTATAATCCAAATGAAATGAGCCATCCTAGGTAGCTCATCAAAAGAATCTTCAACCCCGGTTTTATACAATGTGTTGGGGCTACATGGAGAGATTGGATTCTACCATCCAAATGGTTTCTATATCCATTTATGGTAAAAATGGGGCTGAATCTATCCTTGGGCTGAAATAACATGGCCTCCAAGAATGGACCAAGTTCCCCCATCAAACAATTCAGCCATGAAGTGCCTCCTCAACTTCTTCAAGTGGTTCCTCCCACAAGAAGGGAAAAAGTGTGATGCGGAAATCATGGTTTTCCCATGGTTTATCCTAAAATGTACAACATGTAAGGTGGGGAGAATCATGCTCCCAATGGGCATCTCTAACACCTCCAGTAATCTCCAAACAATTCTTCCCATGAATATAAAAATATCAGCAGTAAAAGGAAGAAAAATTCAATAAAAACAAGTTGCCATATGACAACCGGAGAGTGGTTCATAGTTCCACCAATGGAACCAGCGCAGTGCATTATTTTCCTGTATAAAATAAAATAAAATAACAAGTGCTTCCCCAACCACATGTTTGCTACCACAGTCATCTCATAAGATGAAATCATGAATATACAATTTGGTGTCAATGGTGTACACCAAGAATTATGTGTCTTCCCCCACAAACCACCAACAAGATAGCCAACCTAAATGCTGAAATTAGCCCCAAGTAAATCATAATATAGAGTATAATAAGGGATGATCCTCCTTCATACAACATTATGCTCATATAAAGTAAAGAAAGGCAAATCATAATGCAAATTTATACCTCCTCTACCATGTACTTTGGTCTTTGAGCTAAAATGGCTCAACTAAAAATGCTCCCTCACTCCCAATGAGTAGGAAGGTGGCTGTGACATCCTCTCTATCACCATCCAGGCTGTGTATCTCTCCATGTGCTGAAATATATCATACTGGATGCCCTTCTAAATAAACTCCTCTGCCAAGGAAAGATATGCATCAAAGTTCCTGGAAAAGAAGTCCTCATGTGCTGCATGTAGCAGCTCCTCCTTGAGCTTAGATGCTCTAGTCAAGAAGACTCTACCATGAGAATATATGAACATATCCTCTACCATGTATCTATCATCTCCATTAGGGTCATCAAGGATCATGCAAGCACCGAGATCCTTGGAGTACTTTACCAAGAGTTGAGACCTCCAATATGGATCAATCCTCCCAAGAGACAACACTGGTGATCTGGCATGTGAAGCTCTCCTCATGCTGCTGCCTGCTACTTTGACATCCCCCATGCCAAATTTATCCTCCAAGCTCTTCACCTCTCCAAAATCCAAGAGTGGTGAATCCAAAGACAAGATGTCTTTCATCAAATCTAGATCTGGTGGCCTCCTAGGTGGAATGCTCCCATGTAGTGAGACATCAATGTCAATAGTAGACTGTACATATGGTTGGGAAACCTTTCCCTTGCCCTCACAACACAAATCAGTCTGCCTCTTCCTTGCATTAGCTTTCTAAAATAGATAAGGGTGTGTGCCTCTCATCAAGTGATGTTTCTCTTCCTTCCTACCTCCTCCTTCCATCTGAAATGCTTCACAATCATGCTTCTCACTGATTGTGCTTGGACCTCCATGTATGAGATCATGGGGAACTTCTTGCAAGGATACAAGAATACCTCCTATTGGAGCATGTTATCCTCCTCCCTCTGCATGAGGTACTAGATGTGCTCTAGATGTGACAGTGATATTGCCCTCATCTTCATCAATGTGTATGGGCAACCTTCCAATCATTGGATTCTCTTGTGAAAAAGAGATCCCCATGCCCTCTTGTTTAGGAATGTGAGATAGAGGTCTTGCCTCTAACAATGTATAACGCAAGATGTCATATTCCCTCCTGGTTCTGAAGTGGAGTGAATTTTATAGTCTCCTCCATCACATGTAAGGTTTTTGTTCTCCCAAGTTTTTCTTGTTCATGTGTCTTAGGAAGTTTCCCATAAAACCTTCCCACCAATGTTTCAATGAACATTTCATAAGAGGAAGTGTTTGCATTTTTTAAATAACAAGATTCAAAAATCCACCATGCATGGGCCTTACCTCTGAAATGCAGCTCTGCAATTCTGATGGCTTCATCTTCAGAAATTTGGTGTTGCTGTAAATAGGAGTCTAGATCCTTCAACCAAGCTCCAGTTGAACATGTAGGTGAGCCTTCAAAAATAGATAGAATAAATCTATCTGCATCCTGTTGCTTGCTTTCCCCCAGCTAGACCTTGCAAAAATCTTGGAAATTGGTATGATCTCTAAACCTCTCAATTTGAGATTCATACTCCTGCAACAAATCACTAAGAGTTCTTCTCTTAGGCATTCTCCCTCCTTTCATCCATCTCAAGATAGACCTAGGCACTTGACTGCTCTGTGCATCATGGTGTGTAGCTGCATGCTCACTCTTACCATGTGAAAATATAGATCCAGCTCTAGATCCAGAATCTTATGGAGATCCCATCTCCATTCTTATTTTCTTCAGCTCTCCTTGAAAGCTCTGCATAGATCTCGGAAGAAGCTTTGTAAGCATGTCTTCCTTTATCCCTTCACATAGTGGAGCCTTCTCTTTTCTGTCCATCTGTCCTTCCTCTTAAAGTATAATGGCCTGAGATCCACAGGCTGAGCCAATATTGAAGCTTTGATACCACTGTAATATCCCAAAATAGGGAAAATAAGCAATAACAGGAATATCTTAAAATATTCCAAAAATGGACTCCTCAGCAATGCATTCACAGAATAACGCATTTCCAGAAATATAAGCCATAAAAATGCAAAACATAACTTGGATCCATTATATATATCCATCTAGCATCTAAATACAAGAGGAGATCATAAACAAAAGAAACTAGGTGAGGTAAACAGACCTCCCACACTTAGTGTAGCTGAAAATGACCAAAACCCTAGAACACTGCTACTCAGAAATTATGCACAAAAGAGACAACGTAGTCTTATGATGGTTTCAACTCATAAATGATCTGGATTTATGTAGGAATTCAACAGAATAAACATATAACCATAAATACAAAGATGCAGCGGAAATAACACTTCATTTCATTAATATCAAAGAACTGAAATTTGCTTACAGACAGAATGGAAATAAAACTAGCTAGGGCACTGGTAGCTATCTCTTAGAAGAGATGTGGCAGCTACAAGCCTCTGAAATGAGCTAAAATGAGGCTCAAGGGCCTATTTATTATTTATAAACAATGGGAAATCCTAAACAGCGAAAACCCTAACCCTAGGAGATGAAGAGCCAAAACTATGGGCCCCGTTTGGGTAAATTGGTGTTTCAACTTCCTAGGGGCGTAAATTTGGCATACGATCTCCGTTTGACGCGTACCATACCTCGTTAAAAATATTTATTCGAGCACTACAAATTTTGAACAAGAAAAATTGATTCCTATATCTATGTTTCTCTCCATTTTCCCAAAAAATGTCGTTTAGGGCCTCAAAATGGCTCCGGAAGTTCAGGACCTGAAAAACTCTTAAAAATAGTAAGTTGTGCTGAAACTGAAAAAAATGAAAGAGACAATGGTGGGGCCCCAAGTGGGATAGGTGGGTGACCACCAATATCCACCTGGATCATTCCTCCCCCCTTAGGAAGCAATGGTCCCCATTGTGTTAAGTTCCTCCATGAGATGAGGAAATTTCTGCTGAACTTGGTCCCTGGTGAACCACTTTCCTTGGTGCAAGAGTTGGCCAACTTTGACAACCTGATACAGTTGGATATTTTTTTGGCGAGTGTTCTTGATTTGCATGTCCATGAAGCAATCTGTGGTGGCCTGTTTCATGCAGTTTGGGTTTAACTCTGTTGGTGTGAGTTGTTCTGCAATGTTAGAGGTGTCTAGTAGAGGTGGGAAGTAAGGACGGAGGCAGTCCACATTGAATACTAGGTGCAGACCAAGGAATGGTGGAATACTGAGCTCAAAGGCATTGTTCCCTATTAGGTTCCCGTGATTTGGATGATTGGCAAGCCAAATGATAGTGTAACATCAAACCAAGCTTTGGAGCCCAAGGACCTAGCCTTCCTAGACTTAGAGAGGGCTCTCTCTATATGTGTACGGGATATCTATGTGTTTTCTTATTGTGTTCTGATTTTAGGCTAGTTATGAAGTATGTTTTTGGTTCTGGTTTTTTAGTTGTGAGGGATGAAACTGATCAAAAAAATAAGATAGGTAAAAAGATGTCAGATCAACTGGGCTATGGGGTCGAAAAGGTCAAGAAAGCTATAAGACGGTGATACAAGGCTGTTGAAGGGCCGATTTGATTCAAGGTAGAAAGGATCTTTGGGAAAAATGGAGTAAATGGACATCAATTTTGTGAATAACAAAGAGTTTCAAGCATAACTAGTTCAATAGATAACATAAACATGGTAGGGCAAACCATTAATCATGCAAAATGTAACTATAAGCTAATCAATACCTAGAAATAAACATTCAAGCCATGCATAGAAGTATAAGACCCTCTAACTTTGGGAAATGGCTATCATACTTTGGGGAAAACACTTAAGAAAGACAAACAACTTAACTTACTATGCTGGAATGCCTAAACACAACACTTCAAGTTATTGGGCACTTTGAACAACAAGATTTGCATAGTTTTAGGCAAAGGGCTAGATCGAAACTAGGCCTCTTTGGTTCAAACAAAATGATAATCTAATCAGTCAAAGAGAAATTTCATGGATGGAACTATAGCTAGCCATAGGTAAGCAGGGCGTACCGTAAGTCATACTTAGCATGCATAGAACTACGAATGAAACAAGTAACAATATCCTAAGTATTAAAGAGCAGTCAAGAATTCTTTAATGTTACTTAGGAAGAAGAAAACAAAGAAGCTATGAAGAAACAGGAAATTTGAGGTTCCTCCATGGGCATATCTCAAATTTTTTCTCTACTGATCTATAGCAAGCAAGAAAAATGTATTCATGAATGAAAACTCGAAGACAAAAACAAAGCAAGAGACACTATACCATTCTACCAAGTCATGGAATCCAACAACAATCCTTCTTCATTCATCCAAGAGCATCCAAGAGGCAATCCAAAAGCATAACACAAGTATTTCTTCCAAAGATTATATGACCATATATTGCTTCTCTCTTTAATTTCAGCCTTGTTTTATAATGAAATCCTTTGGAATATATAGGCTTAAGTGAGGAAAACCTCATGGTTCAACTTGCCATCCTATTGGCCTAATCAAAATATCTAAACTTGTCCTTGAGGCTTTGCAAAGCCCAAGGCACAAAATATCCCATAAAATATCTAAAAAATGCTAAAAAAGGGAATTAAATTGACTTTGCATCATTTTTCATGTGCAAAAATAGATAAACGCACATTTGGAAAAAGCAGATTTTAGAGGTTCAAAAATTACAAAAATATTTCAAATTTACATTAGCAAAAGGTCCCCTGACTTTCCAGAAACATTTGGCAGCCTTCCCAGTGTTGAAACGAGGCTCATGATAGCTCGTTGGAAATATATGAATGTATAATTTCCATAAAAACTGAAATTTTCCCAATCTGATGCCTGGAAGTCCTCCAAAACTGCACCTGTGTGTAAAAAACCAAAAAATTATAGTCTGCTGATAGACCAGGCAGATTGTGCAAAAAGCGAGCCTTTTTCGCCATTTCGGGGCAGCAAATGATCTCCAAATGTCATGAAAATCACTGAGGGTGTGATCCTAAATTTATGGCATCCAATGATACCATTCTCATCCTTTGAAAAATCCCCAAAATGAAATGGCGAATTTCATGAGTTTTGACAAAAAACTCAAAAATGCCAAAAAACCAAAACATGTCAAAATGCGCCCAAAATCAGTGAGCATGACCCTCAAGGGTCCTTAGCAACATGCTTTGAAGCAGAAGCCAACATATGAAATCCTGATATGTCTCTCTTCACTTTCCATGCCGAGCGCTTCCCTTTTGCCTCCCTTAGCTTCTCTTGGGCAGCCTTCAACTTGCGCCGGACAAACTGATTTAGCTTTTCGTAATGCTTTGTCATCCTCCTTTGCAGTTCTAAATCTCTGTTTGCCTTTTCAAGCTTCCTCTCCAAATTTTCATTGGCTCTTTCAAGCCATGCCTCCTTATTGTTTCAATCTCTTGCTCAAGTAGTGCAGTAAGGGGAGTGGATTGAAGAAAGACTTGCTCTTCTTCCTTTTTCTTTTCAAGGGCTCTTTTAAGCCCTATGGTTCTAGGCCTTTTTCGCCTAGGCTGGTCTTCTTCCTCACTTTCATCAAAATCACCTATGAGCTTCTCTATCCTTGCTTGGGCTTTGGCAGCCTCTTTCTTGCACTTGATTGCTCGTGTCTCATAGACAGCCATATGGGCACTCATTTGGCTGTTTTGGATATGCAAGAATTGATTGAAATTCCTTGCCCAATGAAGATCATTCTCAAATGCATCAATTTGGCCCTCTCTATGGATTAGAAGGTTTTCTAAAATCCGGGCCTCATTATCACTGTCGTCACTTTGGATTGGGATGACACCCAATGCACCTCCATGCTCATGTCCTTCTCCTACCTTGCCTTTCCCTTTGCCCTTGAAGGGTAATCTTGTGCTCTTCCTCCTAGGCAAGTCAGTGATAGGCTTCTTTGGCAATTTTCTTTTGCTGCGGAAAGTTCTTGTGACATTTGGAGTGACAACCTTGGGCAACTGATTTCTTGCTATTCTAGGCTTGGCCCTTGTAGGAGAGGAAGGCATGATTCCTTTGCCTTTGTCATCTTGCTTATCATCCCTTTGAATTTTCCCTTCTTCTTGAGGTTGCTGTGTATCTTGAGGAGGCTATGGTGCATCATGAGGGGACTGTTGTGTGTCACGAGGAGACTGCTGTGTATATTATTTAGGTTGCTCCTGCTCCTCAATGTCATGATGTTTCTCTGTCTCAAATTCCTGCTGCCCTTGATCACCAACATCATGCTGCTGCTGTGCTTCAATCTCCTGTTCATTTTGTGGTTCAAGCTGTTGCTCAAACTGCTGCCCTTCCTCTTGTTCCTATTGTTGTTGCTGTTCTCCTTCACCACTGTCATGCTTCTACCCATCATCTTCAGTTTGCTGTTCTTCATCCCTTTGCTCATGCTCACCAACAAACAATCTTTAAGAATAAGCACACAGTCAATTTAAAAATACATACACAGTCAAATGATTTTTCTGAGCTTGAATAAAGTCACAGGGCCTTCGGTGTTTTGATGTGAACACAAAGAAGACCTGTAGTAGTCAGACAACAAAACTCCTTATCATCAGCATACCCACCTTATACTTCTTTGTTTCTCATACCAGGCTTTGACAGTACCTCCAAATGGCAATTTGCAGCTTTATATACTAAAGTTTGTTTATGGATAAAATCTGGAAGCCCTGACTCTATTCTTTACCATAAGGAGGACTCATAGAATAAAAGAACGCTTTATATAATGCTCATTGTAACTAAAATTTAGGCTCCCTGCTTCATTTTCTCTAATACTGTTTTTCTACCTTTATAGTGCATCTGCATTTCATCATTGTTTTGAGGGCAGTTATATGTTTTTAAACATCAATAGGATCTCAACATTTTTGCTATGTTCACCTTGAGTGATCCGAAACCACAGAAAATCTCTAAGTTTAAGCCAAAAAATCAAACTTCCCAAGCGCTGCTTCCTTCCACTATGTAACTGACAGAGTTTAACTTTGTTTTACCACAGTAGGGTTAACTTCACAATTTTTTACGAAGCCTTCACTAATGTGCATATTCTGATTTGCAATTTTAAGTTAATGCACTGTTTTGAGGGCAGAGTTTAGGCCTTCAACATACAAATGACAACTTCACTTTCAACTTGACCATAATAATATCTTTCAAACCCTTGCTCCCCAACATACCTTGACAATCGATAGCACCCATTTTTGAGGGGTTTGAGCAGATTTGAAATCTTTTGGAGGTGTTTTAATCACTTAAACTTGCGCGACACTTTTGATAGGAAAGGCGCTGCGTGTTTTGAGAGGTGTCGGGTCACTGTTGGGCCGACAGGACCAACGCGCACAGGCACGCCATGCTACCATTCATCCATTTGCAAATTTTGCGCCCAAACGCGTCGCGCAAACTCCAACCCTTGAAAACTCAGTTTTTTTGCTCAAGACCTTTTTATCCGGCTTTGTGATCATCAAGGGAATGCATTGCTCGCAATTTGGAGTTTGCAAAGTGAATTTGCAACGGTCCTTTGTCCCTTTGAAATGCAACAAATTGAAAACTCCTTGAGTTTGTCTTGGGAGGGTTTAGAAGATTGTTGTTTTTAAACCACTGCCTCATCTATTTAAAAAAGGGAAAATAATGATTTTGAATGTGTTGAGAAGGGCCCATACTTTGAACAGTGTTGGCAAAGTATATGCATGATTTTAAACAGCCTTAGTGGGTATCAGCCTATTTACTTATGAAAAATATCCAAAAGGTTAAACCCTATTCACTGTGCTTACATGTTTGGAAGGTAACTTTTGCCACTGCTAGACCCCTTAGTGGTGTCATTTTCAACATGTAACACTTGCTCAACAATACACCGATGAGTTATGAAGCACCTTTGCCATTTTGCAAGGAGGAGAATTTACCCTTTTCGAGACCCAATCTAACATTGTTTGCTATTGATGCTTTAGATGTAATGATGCCCACTGTGAAATTGATTCAACTGTTAGGTGTCTTTTAAGCTCATTTTCTGACTGTGGGTACAAAAATGCAGTTGCATTTGCTCATGGTCTACCCATCTCTGTTCATCTAAAGGGAAACTTGTTTAACATCTCTCCTTTGCTCAAAATATACCAGCAAGGTATTTTGGTCCTCTGCTATAAGAGTAGACCTCCTTTGGAAAACTGAAACATAATTTGCCTTCTTGTCCACTGTGATGAGCTTTTTTGAAAAACATTATTTCATGAACAGGAAGATGAGTACACTTTGAAAATTTTTTATCATCATTGGCCTGTGTAATGACCTGTTCTTTAATCATCAGCAAAATTGTTTCATTTTGGGCTTCAGATTGCTTTTTTAAAGAGACCTTGATAAGAGACAATTTTAACCTCTTGGATCACAGTGGTACCCCTGCTTTCATTTTTTTCCTTTACATCATTTCTTTGTTTCAACTGTCACTGACAGTTATTACCACTCATCTTTGCTAAATCAAACTTTGAAATCAGTCCTTGCTTTGGCCCTCTGCTTATGAATGAAGGAGGCACTTTGGTCTTCAAACCCTCTGCTTATAAATGGAGGTTCTTAGTCATGTCATATCAATAGCTTCTTGATAGTGTTGTTTTTCCTTTTACTGTCCTTTCAGGCTTTGAATGAGGTCGCAAGAGCTTGATGAAAAACTCTTTGCTTTGTAACTGCACCCCAGGCTCAAGATCACATTGAGAAGCAGCTGCCTTCTCATGTGGAGCCAAAAATTGTCTTCTGAGATGCTGGTATGTTTCCTGTCCTTGAAAAATGCATCAAACAATGTAAAACTCCTAAAATTAGCTTGAGATTATGGTCTATGTATTGCTGAGACTTAAGAGTGTATTAGTGGCGCGACCTAGGGCCGTGACCAACTTTATTAGTAGAGTGGGAGGTCTGTTATGACTGGTCTATAGTAGATGGAGGTTGTTTTGGCTCTTGGATAGTTTGCCAAGGGTGAAAATGTCTTAAAGCACCACTTCCTAACTTAGAGGAGAGTGTTTAAATAGATTTGGATTGTCCTTTTAGAGCTGATGGGTAGGCTAGTATGGCTGAGGTTAGGTAGGATTTGATAATGGTGTTTCAGCTCGTCATGGGCAGACTGAGAGGTAAGAAGGAAACAAATTTTATGGGTGTTTTCCCAGCTGAAAAATTTGACAAATTTCTAGATCGACTGTTGGAAAACTTGGCTGTTACAACTAGTCATCACCAACAAGTGAAAAATATTGATGACTAACATTCCCTACAGCATTGGTGATGGTGTACGACCCATATCGGAGTGGGCGAAGCTTGCGGTGGGGTCCAGTGAGGCGCTCCTTCTGCAAATGTAGCCATACTTTGTCGCCCACCTGGAAGTTGTGTGGCACCCAGTGTTGATCATGGAGCTGCTTGTAATTAGCATTGGATCTGTCCAATATGTCATGAACCTATTGGCGGATGTGTTGAATGTGCTCTATGAATTTATTTGCTTTGTTAACTTCAGACTGGACATGAGCCAAATAGGCCTGAGTAGCCGCAAATGGCATGGCTACGTCAATGGGACATAGTGGCTGGAATCCCAAGCCCACTTGAAAGGGGATATGGCCGATTGAACTGTGGAGAGCCCAATTATAACTATGTTGTACATAGGGGAGGCTCTCGTCCCATGTGCTTGGATGCTTTGAATTGTACATGCGCAGAATGTGTACAATCATTCTGTTGACGACCTCTATCTGGCCATCTGTTTGGGGATGGAAATTTGTGGACTTGGTGAGCTTGGTGTCTAGCATTGACCAGAGGCTGGACCAAAATGTGTTGAGGAACCTGCTATCCTGATCCAATATGATAGAATGTGGGATCCCAAAGTGCACCCACACTCGTTCAAATAAGAGTTTAGCAGTGGCTTCTGCTGTGATATTCTTCTTGCAGGCCGCCATAATGGCCATCTTCGAGAATATGTCGACGACCATGAAAACACAATCATTTCCATGCTTAGTAGAAGGTAGGCTCGATATGTAATCCATGGAGATGGACTCCCAAGGTCGACTAGGGGTAGGTAGCAAAGTATATAGGCCTTGCTTCTTGATGGTCAATTTGGCAATGGCACAGGCAGTGCAGGATCTGATGTGCTTCTCAACATCCTTTCGAAGGTTTGGCTAATAGAAATACTTCTGTAGTACAACCACTGTTTTCTCGACCCCGAAATGCCCAATGAATCGATTGTAGTGTGCTTCCCATATCATCTTGGCACGCTCGCTTGAAGGAACACAAAGGTGTCCCAGGTGACATAAAAGTGCATCTTGGAGGTGAAAATTTGGAACTTGCGTACCCCCCAAGAGTGCCTTGTAAGTGTGGCCAAATTTTGGGTCGCTCTCGTAGAGAAGCAGCCAGTCATAAGTCTCGTGCCCACAAGAGTTGAGAACGGTGGTGAGCGCCACGATTGGTGGTCGGCTGAGGCAGGTTGCAACATTATTGGTGCTACCATTCTTGTACTTGATGTTAAAATAAAACTATCGCAGATATGTGGACCACTTCTGATGGTGATCATTCTAAAACTTCCCTTGTGTCTGTATGAACTGCAGTGGCCGATGGTCTATGTGGATGATTGTTTCCTTCCCCAAAATTTAATTCTTCCATTATCGACAAGCTTGCACAATGGAATACATTTATTTTTCATAAGTGGGATACTTGCGAAATTTGTCAGATAATGTCTCACTGTGATATGCCACTGGATGTCCCTATTGAGTAAGAACTGCCTGAATAACATAGTCAGAGGCATCTGTCTCGATCTCAAATGGCTGTTGCAAGTCTGGTAATGTGAGAATTGGGGCAGAACATAGGCGATTCTTCAATTCTATGAACACCTTCTGTTGAGGTTCCGACCAAAAGAATTTTTCTCTCACTCCTCCCTTGGTGACTTGACTCAAGGGCCAAGTGATATGAGAGAATCCCAACACGAACCTATGGTAGAAATTAGCAAGACCCAGAAAGCTAAGAAGCTCTGTTATAGTGGTTGGGGCTGGCCAATCCCGAATGACTTGGATCTTGGTTGGATCCACATGCACCCCCCTTTCATCGATAATGTATCCCAGATATTGAACCTGGGTCATGCCAAAAGTGCACTTCTCCAAATTGGCACACAAATTGTGTTGCCGCAGTGTTTGGAGGAATTGTCAGATGTGGTGAAGGTAATCTTCCCAATTCTAGCTAAAGATCAGAATTTCATCCAAGTACACCACTACAAATGAGTTGGTGAATGGCCACAAGATGTCGTCCATCATCCTCATGAAGGTTGCGAGAGCATTCGTCAACCCGAAAGGCATGATCAAGCATTCGAAAAGGCCTTGCTTGGCTTTGAAGGCAGTCTTCCACACATCGGAGGGTTCAATTGGTACCTGGTGATACCCAGACTTCAAGTTGATCTTGCTGAAATATTTTGCACCTTTGAGTTGGTCTAGAAGGTCATCAATCCATGGGATTGGGTACCTATTCCAGATAGTGATCTTGTTCAATGCCCAATAGTCAATTCAAAGTCTCCACGTCCCATCCTTCTTCTGTGCCAACACGATCGGGCTTCCACAAGGCGATGAAATTGGACGGATGTGACCTTTCTGCAGCATCTCCTGAATCCGCCTCTTGATTTCATCATTCTCCAAAACAGAGCACCGATAGATCGATCCATTGGGTAGTGGCACACCTGGGGTCAGATCAATCGGGTGCTTGACCTGACAGTGCAGAGGAACCGCTGTGGGTGAGGTGAAGATGTCCCTGTATTCCTCCACAACCTTATCCATTTTTTTTTGTGTGTAGAGGAGCCTTGTCTGGAGGTCATGGCCACAGTCTTCTTCTTGCCCTGGGGGCGGATCATCAAAAAAAAAAATTTCCTGGTTTGGGAAATGAGCTTACTGCATTGTTTTACAGTAATCAAAGAGAAAGCTGAAGGAGGTGGTACCTCTGGTATCCTGTACAACTTATTTCCCAAAGTAACAATAACAGCGCGAGGCCGAGATTCATACATAGCATGATGCTTCCACAAGTATGGTTGTCCTAATAATACATCAGAAACATCAATAGGACCAACGACACATAATACCTCATCCGTGAAGGGCTTGATGCTATAGGGAAGGTGACACTGCTGGCTGACGCGGAGATCTCGTCCTTGGTGAAGCCACTCGATGGTGTATGGATGTGGGTGAGACATGGTCAACAAGACCAACCGCTTCACGATGTCTGCTGAAATGGGGTTCTTTTGGCTCCCATTGTCGACAATGAACTGTACTGGGGAGCCCTTTACCCACATCTGGGAGTGGAAGAGACGCTCCTCCTCCTCTGGATCTTCTGGTTCCTCCTTATGGATCTTCATAGTGGCAACAGTGGCGTTGGGATCCACATCAATAATATGTTTCCCTTTGTCATTCCCCTTGTCAGGTTATGATTCAGAGTTAGAGCATGCATCTGACTCAGAAGCCCTCATCTTGGCCCGACAATCACTTGTGTTGTGAGTGGAGCTCTTATGGAACTCACACCACTTTCCCGTGTCCTTCTTTGGTTTTGCGGTGTTGTTCTTTGCTTGTGGCTTCGATAGGTTGTCTTGAGTCTCCATACCTTGGATTTTTCCTTTGTTTTGTGCTTTGGGAGCACCCTTCCCTTGCTTTTGATTCACAGATCCAAAGTCTCGCTTCTTCTGTTTGAATTGCTGATCAATGTTGGCAGCATATCGGTATGCCGTACCAAGCGAGGAGATGTCGAGGAACTCCATTTCCTCCTGAATGTATCTGTGCAGACAACTGCGATACTTTAGCACCAGATGTTTCTCTGAATCTTTGGTACCCAACTTGGTGCACAGGGTATGGAACAGATTCGTCAGCTCATGCACATCTTGATCCCTTTGTTGTCGTAGCGTAGTCCATTGTATGTACTTGTCCTCATAGCTCCCCATGGGATAGTATTGTTCCTTGATGGTGTCTAGGAAATAATTCCAAGTGGGTACGGTCAAGAACAGAGAGGGTTCTGTCTTGTCCTTTTTCTCACAGTGGGTTTCCCACCAGTCCTTGACATGGGGGGCAACTTTGAGGAGTGAAAAAATAATCTTCTCCCTGTCGGAAAAGTCATGAACTGAGAAATATCCTTCTAATAGATTCAACCATATATCTACGGCATCTGCATCTATTTGACCCTCAAATATGGGAATGCCAAAATTTACCTGTACCTTAAAAGGAGTCGCACCTCCAGAGTGGCTGTTGGATGCAGATGCGTCGACGGTGGGTAGTCGTTGAAGGATCTGGGCAAAGTTATCCATCATCGCGTTCCTTTTTTTTTCGAGGGCCTCCTCGAGCAATATTTTGATAGGATCTCCTGCTCCCTCATCTTTCTTTTCGTCCCCCATGGGCATCCGTTGGGGTTTGCGAGGCTGATCTTGCAAAGGTTCCACCAAATCGAGCCCTAACTCCTTATACCCCGAACTCATTGGGGACATGCAAAGAAATATCGAGAAAAAAACAGACCGCTTTGATACCACTGATCCGGTTTATGCAGGAACGCAACAGAATAAACATATAACTATAAATACAAAGATGCAGCGGAAATAACACTTCATTTCATTAATATCAAAGAACTGAAATTTTCTTACAGACAGAATTGAAATAAAAATAGCTATAGCACTGGTATCTATCTCTGAGAAGAGATGTGGCAGCTACAGGCCTCTGAATTGAGTTACAATGAGGCTCAAGGGCCTATTTATTATATAGAAACAATGGAAAATCCTAAACAGCCAAAATCCTAACCCTAGGAGATGAAGCGCCAAAACTATGGGCCCTGTTTGGGTAAATTGGTGTTTCAACTTCCCAGGGGCGTAAATTTGGCATACGATCTCCATTTGACGCGTACGATACCTCGTTAGAAAGATCTATCCGAGGACTACAAATTTTGAATGAGCAACATTGGTGTCCATTTTCGCGCGTTTTTTATGAGGCGCCGGTGTGGAAGTTATGTAAAGTATCGGTACCCTATAGAATTACAACGCACCGAGTCCGTGGAACCATGTTGCTCTTCATTTTCCCAAAAAGCGTCATTTAGGGCCTCAAAACAGCTCCGGAAGTTCAGGACCCGAAAAACTGCTAAAAATAGTAAGTTGTGCCGAAACTAAAAAAAATGAAAGAGACAATGGTGGGGCCCCAAGTGGAATAGGTGAGTGACCACCAATATCCACCTAGATTGATAAATTAGGAGAACAAGTATATCTACCCATATATTGATCAATAATGCTTAAGAACTGAGATCTAGTCTCCTTATACAAAATACAAGAGAACCCAATAAGGGTTTCTTGTCATACACTTTGAATACAATTGTGATCTTCAGAAAATTACTGAATAATCACTGCAAAACTAAAGAATAAAAGTGTAGAAGGCTAAAAGATATCATATTTGATGTATATCCCTCAAAGGCTTCCTCCCATGAAAGGATGAACCTCTCAATCACAAGGAAACATTGCAACGGAGCCACTACACCATCCACTGAAGCTACCTCCAAAAATAATGCATTACCTAGATGGAACAATGTTGGGAATGTTGGGGAAATGTGTGGCTTGATGCCACAGATCTGAAATGAGCTCTAGATATCTCCAAAAAGATCTCCCGATAGAAGGAAACCTCCCTCCTATGAGAAACTAGCTCAGAAAGTGGTATTCCAATCCCTTCCACCGCTGCACCCTACAACACATCACAATAACCTACAGAAACTGCGCTGATGAAGTAAGCTGAAGCTTGGTATAAAAACTGATGTGGAAAATTAATGCAAACTCTCCCAAGAGGCTCGTCAAGGAAAGAGGTGGGATTCCCGCTCGAGAACACCTGGTGCTAAACAACACAACAACCCTGCTAAATAGCAAGAGGAAGCAAAAGTCTGAGTAGACCAAAATAATAATCTAAAACATAAGCAATAATGCTTCCATACTCTTCCTTAAATAAAATGTGAGTTTTCTTGCCCTTGGCCCCACCCAATTAGGTCATTTCCATCAAGATATTCATCTCCCTCCAAAACTGCGTTATTCCTTCCTTGATCCCTGCTCCTCCACATCTGCGTTGTTCACTTAGTCAAAGTAGATTGAATCAACTTGATACTATCCCTGTTCACACATGGAGGTGTTTTATTAAGCTGCAAGGAGTGTCTCCTTTCGCACTTGAAGTGTTTTTATTCCTTCTTAAGGGACTTATGGGATTTTCTACCCATTTATTAACCGGCTAAAGATGCTGCTAAACCTAATGTTCCATTTAGCTTTGAAGCTAAAATTTGGGAAGATTACGATTTCCACTGGTTGTCTTAAGGTAGCAAGGATGAATCTTGTTTACTCTCCTTTTCCATTATAATCAACTACTTTGTGTGATCTTCATCATTTCCTTTGTCATATGGAGGCTTGCAAGGGAGCTACAAACTCTTGATCATCTCGGGTAAAGGATCTCGATTAATAACAATATATTGTGTTTCCTCAACATACCATGAAGAAATTAATGATGAAGAGATTTTATGAAGGTCTACACACTCAGAAAAAATATTTGAGTGATCTTCAATCAAAAAACCTAATTGGTCTTCTTTTGGCAAGCTTTCTTGGCTTTCACTGGGCACACTTGATTGGTTCTCAATCTCTGAATACAACACTACTGGTTGAAGGTGCTCTTGTGGATCTAGACAATTAAATTCTACTGCCTCTATTTTCAGATCACTAGACTGCTATTTATTTTTAGTGTTGTCCTCTAGGAAATAATTCATCTCTTCCCCTTCTTCAGGGAGGGTAAGCTCACCTCCCTCTTCTTCAACACAGGCTAGAAACTGGTTTTCTACATTTAGTCCAAAAACCACCATGGGTTGTTCTTCTTGGAGATTGAAGGGTGTGGGCCCCTTTTCTGTAATGACTTCTTCAAACTGCTCTTTAGGAGGGTTAGATGGTTTCAAGGGTATTGATGTGGGTTTCTTATCCTTGGGAGGATCAAATCCTTGCTTTGTGGAAGTGGATGAAGTGGCCTCATGAGGGGTTGACTCTTCTAACAAATTCTCCCCTTTACTAGTGGGACTAGGAGGGGTTTGTTCTCTTGTTATCGACTCTTCATTTTGTTCTTGCCCTTGGTTTCTCTTCTTGGAGGACCTGAGGTTATACTTCTTGTGTAGTTGAGCTTGCATGAAATCTACAAATTGCCTACAGTACTTGTTAATATCTTGATCTGCTGAAGGAACTTCCCTCTCCTCTTGCTCCCCCTGCGAGTTAAGTTGACTTTCCTCATCATCAGAGTAGGTAAGGAACTGATCTTCTTGTCTCTCTGAGGCTTCCTAAGCTTGTTGCAACATCTGTAGAGGGCACCTTCAATATTTAGGATTAAACCCCCGGTTAGGAATCATTTGGTTGGAATGAGGAGGGGAAATATTAGCCTATGATTCAAGCTTATTTGAGAGGTTCTTGATCAACTTGTTCATTTCTTCAAGTCTATACTCATGTGATTCCATCTCCTAATTTGAGGTAGAAGCCTCCTCCCCCTTCTTTCTTCTAGCTTCATGTTTTGTCTTCCCCTTGAACTTACCAGTATAAGAAAATTTTGCTTCTACCTCCAACGCATTAGTCTGGATTTGATCCAGAGATGTAGACCTTCTTTCTCTTAAGGTGAACCCAAAATCTGGCTCGAAATCTCTGGCAAAAACCACCTTAGCAGCTGCTTGGGGAGCCTTTATTTTAGTAGGAAGATAATTATAAAGCTTATTGAACCTCTTTATAAATTATTTTACATCCTCATTGTGTCTCTTTTTAAGAGTGTTGAACTCTGTGAGGACATATCCATGGTCCCTCTTTTCTCCCCATTTTAAAGTGAAGAAATTTTCCATTTCATCCTAGGTGTGGACTGTGTGGTCAGCTAGAGACCTGAACTACTTTCGAGCCTCTCCATACAAATATTGGATGAAAATCCTCAACACCACATCTAGGTGTTCTACATTTACATTCTCAGTAAAGGCACAAAAGTTTTCAATATGTTTCTACGTATAATTAATATCTTCCCTAGTGAATCGAGGAAACCACTATAGATAGTCTTGAGGAATATCATTTAGAGGCCGAGGGAGGGCCAAGGGGATATACTTGTTCAAAAGGAAACTCGACACAACCATGTGATTTAGAGGTGGGTGTAGATGATGGATCTAAATCTGGTGTGAGGCCTAATGAAAGCCAGGATTACTTCTGATTAGGATTATTTTACAGTGGATTCCCCAAGGTGAGGAATATGCAACTCTCAACCCTTCATGCTCACCTAATTGAAGGGTGAAGATAATGTCATATCCCAGGGAAAATATTTCTTCATTCATTTCCCCGGAAACGGTGCCAAAAAGATGTTGTTGCTCCTAGAGATAGCCTTTAGTTGCGAAATACCAGGTCCTAGGACATCTTAAGGTAAGAGGTTAAATATGAACAATTGTATAAATGCCTCTAACAGAAAATGGGTCAAGAGAATAATGGTTATAGTGATTCAAGAATAGAGAAGTTAGTTTGAGATTGATTCATGTGAATTCTCCAAACTGTGAGAGGGCTCGGGAGGCTGTGAGGCTAGATAGATTTTAGATGGGCCAAGTACAAAACAATGAGCAGAAACCTTACAAATATGCAGAGACATTGAGAAAGAATGGAGATGGAACCCACAAGAGACATGCTTAAGAGGATTAAGAGTCCTCCCCCCTATGAACTCCGAGAAAATGGATATGAATGAGATATGGACAACAACAGAGGTTCGTGGAGCATGAATTAAGGGAGTGCAGAAAGCTTAATACATGAGTGTTAACACTTGAGCGTTATGCAGAAATGAATTTATGAATAAAATTGTAGACCACCGACAGCTACATTACACGAACCATTAAAGCAGAATAGCATGAAAGATGATTACACATAAAGAGGATATTACTGATAACATAAGGAAACATATACATACTACTCATTGCTCCATCTGGAATCCAAATATCAGGTATGTATTCATATTAATTTTAAACATCTCTCCCAAATATGTGTCTCGGGGCACAGGGAGCACAATCATACAGAACTACAACAAAATTATTCAAAATTCCTGAACCTTTCTTTCATCTTAGAATACACTACATATAGAGTTCTCCTAGAGGGTTTACGATCAAATATTCTATCATGATTGACCCACATAGGTGAAACCAAAATATCCTAACAAAGTATCAGAGCGTGCATCAAGAAATCACTCCTGTAACAGAAAAATCAAAATATAATTGGGTACAATTGGGATTTTACCCACAAAGCATCACTATCTTAACAGTAAAAATAAAAAAAATAGTTAGCTAGGCAGGAAAAATTCCAGAATCTTCAAAGGAGTGGAGAGAATTGGTTGAGAATAGGCGAGAGGTATGGCCTTCATCTTGTAATTCCATCTGCTGTTCGGCATCCTCCACTCCTTAACTCTCATGATTTCCACTTCCCGTTGCAGAACGGTTGGTTATGCTGTGTGTGCTAAACTCTTTAGTGGGGAGCTCTTGGAGGGACTGAATAAACCCTAACCGCGTGCTCTACCAAAAACTCTTGCTATATTTGAAAACCAAAAATCTGGTTTCAGAGGGGGGCTTATGTGGTAAGTGGTATCGGAGAAGGGGGATGCGAAATGATGAGAGGAAGGCATGTGGATACTGCCTATTTCGAACCCCCTCCCCATGGTTGGGGGGGGGGGAGGGTTCTGAAATGTGTTAAGTATTTTCAGATGCATTAGGGTGAAGTGGAGGTGACATAGAGATGCGGAGGGTTGAGTGGTGATGGGATGTGTGAATACCGGATGGAAATGGCAGAAGGCATGGTGGGACCCACCTGCATCACAAAATTTAACATGAAGCAGTAGAGCTAAACTATAAATGGTGAAAATTGCAAAGCGCGCGCGGGGGGGAGTTAAGTGATATGGAGGGAAAGTGGGACCCACCGCATCGCAAATTGTAAACTTTAACATGAATTAGTAGAGATAAACTCTAAATGGTGCGAATTGAGAAGCGCGGGAAGGCAGGAAGTGACGAGTAGGGGAAGTGGGACCCGACCGCAGCCTGAAGATCACAATATTTAAGTTTTAGTTTATAAGCATGGAGGTAAGGGAGGTGACGTGGAGGGTGGAGCCTATTGCATTGGTGGTGTTATAATGCGGCGAATGGTTATGTGGTAAGTGTATGAGGTTTCATATTATACGACACATATTGCAAGAGACTAGAAGTGGGGGGCGGAGCTGCTATGGTGGGGCCAACCACATCGCAACTTACACAAAGTACTTGTGGGCGCTTAAGAGGTAAGTTATAAATTGTGCGAAATGCGATATGCGACATGCTAAATGCTACATAGTGTGAAGATGTAAAAGGTAAGGAAAATGTGGAATACAATGGTTTGAATGCGGATTTGGGTGATGTATAAATGTTGGATGGGTCTCACTTCATCGCATCGATGAAAAACAAGGTTTGGCATAACTCTTAAGAGGTAAGGTTAAAAACTTGCAGGTTGCAAAGTGCAAGCAACAGGCAAGGCTTATATGCGTGCCACAGGTGAACGGGTCCGACCTCATCGCAAATCACATTTTTCTCATTTTAACATTTACCCTTGCGCCGATCCTAAAAAACTTGCAATTTGTGATTGTGATTTGAATCTCCGCCGTTGATTGTTGCTTAGATCCAACGGTCCTCACCGTTACCCTGATGTGGTTTTCCGACCTTGTCTCTTTGGGTGCGCCTAGTCATTTCTTATTTGTTCGTGGAATAATTGCCCCGCGTTCATGACTTGACCTGCTTTAGTGTTCATGGCTCAACCTAAACGCATGCACGAATTGACCCAATCTCGTTCAGGACTCTGCCCTTGCTGTTTTTCTATCTTAACTATTTCTCTGCTACCTTTGTCTTCGCTAATAATAACTTCTTGTATGCCTCTACCATGTGTTTTCCTTATAGGGACCACTTCTCCATGTTATGTGAGGTCATAGGCCAACACCTATTATGCCCTCGAAATACTGACATGCAACCTGTACCATAAATATCAACTTACCTATTATGCCCTCGAAAGGTTGACACAAAACCTGTAAGAAAGCTCAACAATTGTCCCATGGGCCATATCACATAAGCCATTTATTTGTGACCATATCTAATGCTAACTATCAATCTTATTTACAAAATGGGGTATTAAATTATCTGGATGACATTCCCCATTCCAAAGCTTAGCATTTATGGCTGAGAGTGGCGCCAAGTCGCCTCATGTTTTATGGATTTAGATATGGCTTTAAAAGGGAAGATAATTCATATATAAACTCACACATCAACCCTTGAATCAATGACTTAGCTAATATACAACCATGCGTGGAGTAAACTATACAAATGATAATGATAAGGGATCACGATGAGCATACAACTTCAACAAAAAAAAAATCTGTGTTGTATCATCCTTTTATTTTCTCAAACATTATTTTCATTTCCATGATAATAATATGTATCATAACCATCATAGTTAGAATATGGATGCATAACAATAATTTGAAATTCTCCATTTTATTTTTTTTCAAATTAAACATATTCCTCAATCAATTGTGTTTATGCATTTTGTTTTGTATGTCTTCACAAATGTATTAATGCTATTACTATTAGGCATGGTTCAATTAGTATCAAATATTTCGTGTCATAAAAAAATATGCACTAATATTCAATGATGAAATATTAAACTTCTTATGGTGTCCTTTCTTACGGTGTCCTTCCTCCTTTGGTCATGGATAAGCAACAATGAGCAAAATTTAGAGTCACTTCAAGCATGATAAGGCAATGATAGAAGCATGATTTTATAACATAATACATTTTTTGTGAAAACTAATATCAACACAACAAACATAGGAGTAACTAAGTGTAACTTTTAAAGTCAACACTAAAGCTCTTGAGATCCAAGAAAATAATGGCTTGGAAGAGGAAACTAGTAGATATGAATAAAAATCCTAAGGTATATACTACCTTTTAACCAGAGTAAGAACTTGAGGCAATAAAAATTTATTTTTTAATCGAGTAACCACATCATATTATTAGATTATGAGATTTTGCAATGAAATATCTAAAGAATTTATCTCTATATGGAAAGTAGTTATGAAAGACAAAGATAAACTATTAATAAGAAAAGAAAATGAGAAACACATTTATAAAGAATACATTAACCTAGCAAAGGAAAAAATCCACATTGTCCCACCCAATAGAGAAATCGAAAAACTTGGTTCTATAAAGTACTTAGTGTAGCGGGTGGCTGACATGAAGTTGCAATTTCAGAATGAAAATGAGCAACTAAAAGAAGGGAACACGTGACTCAGGGTTGACTAAATGAAAACCATTTAGCACATTGAGTTTTCAAAATGCAAGGGGAGAAGGTGAAGCCTTAAAGTATCCATGGATGAAGCAACAACAATGAAAAATATCATGAGCAATTGGCCTTCATATTTTGCATTGACTTATAACTAATTAAAAGTGCAAAAGGTTCTCTTAAAAGACTTAACATATAAAAGGGATATCACAATCGACTCATGAGCTTCTAAAACACTCTCAAAACAAATTTATTAAGAAAATATAGTAGAGAGATAGCCACTACAACAAGAGAGACCATGATTTAGATAAGGCAGAAAATATGAACTATAAGTGGTGATTACTATAGAATGCTTGACTCAAGCAGTACAAAAAATCCAGTAGTTGGAGCAGAAATTCAACCCTAACTTTGAAAAAGTAAAAAGCATTATCATGATAGTAAAACTTGATTCCTTGGCACAAATGAAGTTTCTTAGTGTGAAACCTTAATATACTATTGAGAAAAAATTGTAGCGGATTGCACCACATATCTATGAAACATTTCTTAGTTGGCTTCAAGATCAACTAGCACCTAGAGCACACTCAATATCGAATTCTCCACCTAGGTGGAGATTTTAATTTTTTAGTCAGAGTACATCAAGATCCAACTTTCCATCTCTAAGGTCAAAAGTATCAGCACAAGTAACATAAGCTAAAGGATCAAACTGGTTGTAAGGAAATATACAAGTAAAAGGTGTAAAATTTCCAGGGGGTAAAAGTGCTACTTCATCAATCACACACATAGCCAGAACCATTCCTGAAGACCTTGTTGATCAACCCATGCCACTAAAAGCACTAAAGACTCAAACAACATCAAGAACCAATCCCATAAATATTGATCAACATTAAGAAGACATGCAAATCACTTCAACATCAAATTTTTTTCCCTCATGATTGCTTAATTTTTTTAATAATAAAACATTCTCTTATTTTGTAATTATAAGTCCACATTTCATGCTTCTTGTAACACCCTCCTCCCATATCTACCCAAGTAACCAACCAATCTGGGTAAACATGTGATGAGTGGCTACTATGATATGATTCAACCTCCCAAGTCACTTTAAGGAAGTGGAATCGACAAAAATCAACAACACAGACCTTCTACACCTGCTACAGGACAACCATGAGCCATGAAAACCTTCCAGAAGGCTATCCCCTGCATCAAATTGACATTTTCAAGTATCAAACCACCATTCGCTCCCTTGACATGGGAAAGAGTGTGACATGGACCCTCCATTTGCATGCACAACATGGCATGCATGCAACTGGGGACTTTCCCATTAGTTATGAGTCTGCGGCCCTGATTTATGTGCCACTTTTCTAGGCGTAGAGCCCAGGTCACTACCCAGAACACCATGACAATTTCAAAAATGAAATATAACAACAGAATAACGATGTAAATGCAAATAATTGAACAAGGACTTGACTGGACCCCTACTAGCCATGACTAGCATTTCATCAAACATGTCGCAAAAATTTAATCTACATGTCTAAATAACATATCTCAACATAGGGGTCTCATAGTTATCTGAGAATCTCAGAGAAGCATTTTTCTCTTACATCATTAGGTGAATTATCATCTATTAGGTCATAGATACATTGTTCATTCATTTACAAATCAAAACATGATGAGAGCCATACATCATCACTGTCATAATAAATGCATTCAACCGACATAATAACAACAAAAATATCAAGGATACATCAACAATAGAATCCACATATAAACCAACACATTTACACATAAATTACCAAGGAAATGAGCTCTCATTCATGAATGAAAAATCCAACATGGTATGGGACTACCATGTTTTACCCCACCATAGATTGGCTGAGCCAAATTTCTCTTTATCCAATCATCCTCGTGCCATATTCCAAGCATAAATGGTGGACTCAAACAAAAAAGAACCAACCAGGGCATCCTGAGGATAAAACACCTCACCCTCATCAATAGAAACCATGATTTACCGTAACCCATACCAAATCACTAGGCCAAAACAATAAACATGTAATAACATGCTTTACCATGATATCCACTAGATCACTAGGCTAAAAGAAGCATGGATGCCACCAGATTTCTCCACCTACACCATGAGGAATTTTCATGTCTCCTAGTCTCTAAGCTTTACCACAATCCATAGTTCAATCCAGGGATCACTAAGCCATAAACGAGACTCCACTCTCTAGGATTTATCATATATCCCATTCCGAGATTCTTAGGCCTTATGGAGAGCACCCACCTCTAGGATTTATCGTATATCCCTCCATTCACTGATTGAGGATTCCTAGGCCCACTGATGAAACACACTATCCAAATTTATCACAACCCACAATCTGGTTCATGGGTTACTAGGCCATGTGTTCTTTCATTCAGAGATCCACCTCACACAGCTTCAAATCCATCTGACAATCCAAGTCAACCAAAAACATGAGAACCCCATGATACCATGTCTATCTAGAAATAGCAAGGCTAGGCTAAAGAACATTTTCACACCTGAAAAAACCATGCCAATGAAAGAAAGAGAACCAAGAACACACATGAAACACCATGCATGCCAAATATATCAAGGAAACCACTCATGAAAATTGATACCTGCAAAGAAGCCTGATGTAGCTGCTTGATCCTACTATTCCTTGTTTGATCTTTACTTCCTCTTTGCCTTCTTTGCCTTTCTTAATCCAATGTTGAAATGCTCCAAGAAAACTTTAAGTGTCCAAGAGAGAGAGAGAGAGATAACAAAGAAAGAGCTCCAAAACTGAACTGAAAAAAAGGTATCCACTGGTCCTCAAAAGCCTTTTTATCAACGAGGCCTATATTTTCTTCATTTTCCATTATTTTCCTTCATTTTCCTCCTCACATGCAACCTGTGACCTTTCACCTTCCTTTTCTCCTATTTTCCATTATTTTCATAATTAAATGCCAATAAATGACACTATGCCTTTCCAAATGCCTTATCCATTTCTTTGCCAATTTCCTTAGCCATAATAACCAAAACGAAAGCACATACTAGGATGTTTTTCCCAACATTAAGCTTGGAATAAGTGCCTCATGATCATAGTTATTATTTTTGCATTTATTAACTTTTTATTACATGGAATTTTCACTAGGCTTGTTACACTTCCTCAAGACAAACATGGATTTGAGGGTGGGGGAGATGTTGGAGGGGCTATTCAACCCTCGTAAATAGACCTGACAGTTGACTAGTTTGAATAATAGTCAACTAAAGAGTCATAGTTAATTATGTAATCTAGTCAACCACTAAGTTGAGTCGACTTGCCAAGGAAATTAAGCAGCTGTAAGTATCTTGTAACCAAAATTAGAGTATAAATATGAGAATGAATGTAAAAAATATGATTTTTGTGATGGTGGTATTATAATATAAAGTACTTATTGCTAGTATCCCTATTACATTTGTTCTCTTCCTTATTTCTTCAATAGGTGTGTTTTACATTACAATATAATTGTTGTATAATGCTCCCTGTGAAAAAATACTAGTAACTTCTACACAAAACCCTTATATTGCAATGATATGTACACACAAGTATTTGTTGGCTAAATAATAACTAGAAACCTCACAACAAACTTTGCCTCAAACATTAATTTAAATATACATTTTTTTCCAACAGAAAGCTTATGGGATCACCCATTTTCCCTAGAATATATTTGTGCATCGAGGTTCAACTTCTAGCCATAATAGCCAATGGTAACCCTAAGGGCCTCATCTATATTTGAAACTATGACTTATGACTTCCTAATAAAAAACCTTGGGATTATTTATGTACACCTCCCCCCACCCACCATATATATATATATATGTTATCATGAGGAAACCCAAAGAATGCTCCTCCACATTTAAGGATGACATGCCAAATAAACCTATAAAGATAAACTTGAGAAAATGATTATAACATTGTGGATAACCAATTAACTAAATCTTTATACTTGCAGGTTTATTCTTTAACCTTGTACCAAAATTATCTGCAAGCGAATTCTTAAAACAAAAAATAAACAATGACGATAAAATAAAACATAAAACAAAAATACACAGAGATATTCCCCTAGATCCCAAAACGGGGACTATCAGACTGATTTTTCATTATTTTCTTTTCAATGTTACAATATATATATATATATATATATATATATATATATATCGAAGCACTCATAAACCTCAATCCAGTAAACCTGGATCAGAACATAACAGTAGTTCCTTTGAACGAATCTATAAAATACCATGGACAGAAAACCATCATTCTCAAAACCATGTGAAAAAATCATGCACAAAACCATAGGTAGGTTCCCCCACCTATTATAGGGTGCAAAAAAAATTCCCACGGCGCTGCCCCAGATCTCATGTAGAGGGGCTACTGCCCCCCTGTGACCCCCCAGTTGTGCCCTGCGTAACAAACAGGGGGAACTATCGCCCCCATGTGACCCCCCCACACATGCGACTAGTCATGGAAAGAATATAACACACACCCAACAATAATTACATGTATATATACACACAAAAACATTGTTTTTTAATAAACTATTTTATTTGATTATTGAAAAGACAATTTTTTTTTTTAATTTGTTGGCATGTCCATAAATTGCATGACTTGCCTAGAAAATCACAACTGAGGGGAATTTAAGTCATCAAATCACTTGCCATACCAACCCTTAACATGGCTGGATTTTAGGTGTGTCCTCCCAACTAACACAAAGTTTCAAACTTGGATCTCCTTATAAAACGAATCTCTTCAAAATCAATCATGCTAACAAAATTTGACAAAAATCTAATATCATTATAATCTTTTATAACAAAAAATTCAAAAAATTAAAAACAAATAAACATATAACATAGAACTACACATTTCCCCAAAATTATAAAAATAAAACAATACATGTTATGAAAGCTTTAACTACTCAAACACTTAATTCTATTTAAATCTATAACGATATTATTATTAGTTTATCTGTCTTTAGGGAAGAGAGAGATAAATTGATACTTCTAATTAATAGTTGATGAATATATAATTATCTCTGGGAATCGCTGAGAATGGTTGTGTTGTGAAGTATTATGTAAAGTATATAATTGATCCTTTGATTTAGTCTCTGATCTATGTATTGGGGAGTGGGTGATTTCACCTAAAAATTATAACGGTGAAAATTGAAATCAACCCAATATCATATGAGTACAAGCTAACCCAATTACTAATTCCACCCCTGTCTATATATAATTAAAATTAAAATGATAACATTAATTAACATTATAACATTAAAATTAAAAATTTTAAACTAAATAATTTTAACTTTGATAATTTAAATTTATATATATATATAGATATATAAATGAAATTACCATCCAATTCCAACTCTAGCACAAATCTTTCCAAAACCAATAAGAATAAAATATCCTTATCGTTCCAAAATGCAATTATAAATATTTATGAAATAAGGAAGTTGATTAGCTTAAATATCAACGAGTAAGATAAGAGAGGATGCTTAGTAATTTAATAAGTGAGTAAATTTATTTTTAATTTAATAGATGAGTAATTTATTTTTTACGTTGTTTTTTTTTTCTTTTCAAAATTTAATTTAATTATTAAAAATTAAAATAATAACTTTATTTTCAATTATATTAAATTATTAAAAAATGACTTACATTATTAAAAAATTTTATTCTAATATATATAAAAATAACAAATAAAGATAAAAATTTATTTTGCATGTAAGGATGTGTGAAATTTTTCTAATGAGGTTATTAAGGTTTAAAATTCACAATAATTGAAAGAAGATAAAAAAAAATCTAGCCTTGTTAAGTGTTTGGTACTGTCCAAAAAAAAGTGCAATCCCATGTAATTTTGACACTTTAAATGTTTTTAGATTGTCATTTCTTAAATCACTCATTAATTTTCTAACTTAGAAATATGTGTGAGAGAGACACTTCAATTAAGAAGGATAAAGATTTCCTCAAAAAATGTTATCCAAATATAACATAAGGTGATACTATAGATATATATTATTAAAGTGGTAAAACTTATCACAACTTAAGTATCTATTTATAATGATAATAAAAACAATAATTACTATTTGTAAATGGAGTAGTTTTTAGTGTGATTTTTTGGAGTTTCAAATGCCGGAATCTGGTGGAAAAATTTGAGGTGAAATCTTGATTTGTGTTATTTAAACTGGTTTTTTTGACTAAATATATGGATTGAGAACCGTGATAAACTCTTAGGGCACTTGGATTGTGTAGGGGTTACCCATCAAACTTGTGATTTCAATGAATTCCAACCAGATTTTAGAGAAATCAGATCAGAAAAATCTACGAAAAAACCTTCCAAAAAATCACACTAAAAACAACTCATTTACAAATGCAATTTAACTTATTAACATTATTAAAAAAAAATCCCATTTAAAATTTAAAATAATACATCGATCCATAAACAACCAAACTTTTTATATAGATATATTTTTTATAAGATTCCCAATACTTCATATCCTTTATCCATCTTCACTAAAATTAGACCAAAATAATTTAATATCAAATACCTATCTTAATTTAATATTTTACATAAAACTAAAAATTTATACCCTATATATTTATAAAAATATATCACTATATATTAAATAAAAAATAAATATGCAAAAAGTCTACATAATAAATAAACACTGATATATGATTATGTGTCTATATATATATAAGACAAAAAGGACATGGGCATATAATCAAATCTTAAAACACAATGTTTTCTTGGTTAATTATGGAAATACTCAAATTGTAATATATAATGTATATCTTATTGTAATATATAATGCATATCGTTTAAAGAGGAGAGGGACATGGGGCATATAATCAAATCTTAAAATGACTTGTCAATTTAAATAATCAAAATGATATTGCCTACTCAAAAATGATATTGCCATTTTTTGTTGACTTACGTTGATTGATTGAGAGTCCTTTCTTGCCCCCGATGGATATGACAAAAGTGGCCGCCTAGGATCACCATTATCCATATTCAAGTTCATAGGATCACCATTATCCATATTCAAGTTCATCATTGTAGCAACTTGCAACCATTAATTGTGAGATAGATTTTAGGCTCTCACCCTCCTACGTGTATTAGACCCTCCTACGTGTATTAGACAGGTTGCTTTGTAATTAATAGTAATGAACTTATTATAAGCACGGGAGGATTTTATATTTAGAGATATAAATTATTATTATTGTATATGTTAATTAAATTTAATTAGATTGGGTTGGAGATATTGAGAGGGTGAATTAGTATTTAGTTATTTTTAGCATTTTTTTACTTAGTTAATATTGAAACTAAATTTACATTATATATTCAATTATCTATCATGTATGAATATATTGATAAAAAAATGTAAGTCAAAATCTTGAAGAAGAAACACTCATAAGTATTCTTCAATTCATTACAATTATTTGTGAGGACACTAATTCTCTATAACTACTAACTTACAAAAATTGTAGGCTCCAACCTGTCAAGAAGATGAGGAGATCAATCCTCAGTAATCACCAACTTACAACTTTCATAGGCATTTGCCTACAGGAGATTTCAATACCGTAGTCGAGCTCTAACTCAAAAACGTTATAGGCACCATCCTTTAAGAGACTTCGATCTCCTCAGCTTGACAACATCGAAGTTAAGAGTCTGCTGGAAAAGATGCAACTTTAGGTTATGTTGTAGCCGCTGCAACAACCCTCCAAAATTTCTCACCCTTATAAATTTTGGAGTTCATACCAACAAGTTTCTTTGTCTTTAAAGCTTCCCCAAGTTTAACTCTCGAAGGTTCAAAGACCTTTTTCCTAAGCCCAAGTCAAATTCAATCTCTGTCTAAAAGCATAAAATCTTGCGAACCCATAATTTTTCCTAAGTCAAGTCGCTAGGTCGCATGTTTGAAATCTACGACCTCTCAAACCTGTCGCGACTTTGTGACCTCACAACCTCTCACAAGTTGCTAAGTCACGTAAGTTGCATAGGTCACATCATGCCGATGTCCAAAGTGGCGTGACTTTCCCGACCTCAAAAGAGTCGCCAGGTCACAAGGGTCGCAAAGGTCGTGAGGGAATGAATTTACGAGGTTGCGACCCTTGCAACCTCATTAATTACCCACACGTGCAACTCTTTATATATTTAGTCGCTCGGCCTAGTCACATTTGTTCAGTTTGACAGAGCGTTTGAGGGTCTGGGCAGCCCAATAGGAGCGCGACTTTCTCCAGGTAGGTGGCTCTTTGCCTCCCACAATAATTTTATTTTTCCATTTAACTTTTACCTACTCCCATCCCTTCAACTTCCCTCATAGAAGGGTTTTTATTCACATGTGCGACCTCCTAAGCTCCATTGTTATTCCTAAAACCCCCTGCCTTGGTTTCTAGCTTCTACATCCCTTCTGCCCCAACTACTAATCTATTTACTCACCCTATTGACCTCTTTTTCCCTTTCCCTGAGCCCTTTTGACCCTGAAAGATCCCCAGCTAAGAAATTTATGCTCAACCTTCTTGCTGAGGCGCACCGATGACAGGTCACATGGGTTTTAATCACGATAGGTAGTTTTACATGACCTATGACATTACGACCTCCCAGCTTGCACGACCCTCGTGACCTCGTGACTCCTGCGATTGCGCAACCTACCCTTATCCTACGACCTTCCTTCCAAGTAGCACAAGTCACATTTTTATCACTCTTACCCCTACAACCTCTTCAAGTCTTGTGACCTTGCAAACTGTCTAGATAAAAAATTTTCCTCCAACTCTATTAAAGTTGTTCTTGTTGTACATCTTCATAATTTTCATGTCGTTTACCTTATTGTGGGATTTTATTTTTGACATTCCAGGTGACATAGACCTCGAGTGCATATCAATCTCCTCTCTTTCAGGCAAAATGACACCTCCACTGATCAAAAAGCCTAAGAAGAGTCCCAAAGTTAGTATACAGGAAAGCTATCAGGTCTTGCCGCCGCCTCCTCGGTACGTAGACACCTCTTGTGTCCTAAATAAAAACACTAAATGATCATGGTACGATATCTATGCTAAATTCTCCAACCCAGAGATTCCAGAAACCTTGGAGGATTTTCAAGTGTATATAAATGTCAAGAAGTCCAAACTCCACCACGTTGCTATGCATCCGCCAATCTTCCCATGTGTAGAGATTGTTAAAAGGATTTTTCACCACATAGATACCCAGAAGTGGGTAATAACCAACCGTGTCGGAAAACCCTTCATGACCATTCATTTGAAAGATATAACAAACTATTACAAGTTTCCAATGAAAGAGGAGTCGTTTAACTCCCAATGGCTAGCGGGTTACATGGAGTCGGTCCAGAATACTGTCAAGGGTTGGTGGCAGGACCCATCTAAATCTCAGGAAAAGAAGGATCAACACTACAAAATAGACGACCTCAGAAAAGTGTATCAACTTATCGCAACCATGATGGACATATTATAAATGGTAAAGCTAATATTAGTACTTTTCATGGCACTTTGGTCCCTATAATGCGTATGGTCGCTACTAGGGGACAATATTCAATTAGGCCAACTTGTTAGTCTCATTGCTAAGAACCAACATTATATCAACACAAGTTCCATAAGAAGGCGGACTCTTCGAGTTCTACATGGCCTCATACCTGACGGATGTTATCTATTCTAGGTGCCACTTCAAACAATGAAGTTACAACTGGACTGTGGAGATGGGGGAGCCTACACACTGGTTCATGAAGGTCTTCAGGGACTCCCACTATAATAAGGAACATGACTACATATATGATGCATTCATTACCCCAATGTATCGGCTGTTATTTTGAGAAGATCCCCCTTGTATGTCAAAAAGGGCCATGGAAACTATCACTGAGGTGGGACATTGCTTCCCGATATGGGAAGCTATGTTTATCTGAGTCTTTGGATCCTTTAAACCTCCTCATGCTCTTCCTAGGTTCGTCATAGATATATTTTTCTTGTAGGAGGTATGCTACCAGATGAAAATAGGTTTCTCAAAAACATTGAGCAAAGGGAAGAAGAAACCTTGGCCAACCTTTCCGTTTACTATTGGGGCATACACAGTGGACAAATTTAAGGAAGTAGAAGTAGAGGCTAAAGAAATAAAGGGATTCAGGTTTTTACCACTAAACCACCAAACCTATGACCCGAATAGGATTGTGGAATCTCACTGCAAAAGGGCCAATTTCAATTGATCATACCAGCACACCATACATGTTCACAAAGATGAAGTCAGGAATTGGTATAATGCAAAAACACAGTTTGACCCAAATGAGGAAGTAGAGGGCGAGGAGGAACATGAGGGAAATTCTCAAGAGAATGTGAGCTTGCTGGAAAGGTCAGAGAAAAGGAAACAACAAATATCGAAGACAAAATATAAGAAAAATGGTAAATAAGTAGAGCCCCCCTAGAATCCAGGGAGAGGAAGAAGATGATGAGACCTTAGAACAAAGAAACACATCATTGGAAAGGAAAAATAAAGAGCTTAATAGGAAAAGGGAAGAAGATCTCAAGAATTCGAATGGATCAAGAGACCCTCAACAATGAGACGAAGAAGATGAGCAGAGGAAGAAGCATCATGAAGAAGCAGAGAAGCAAAGGAAATTGGAAGATGAACAACGTAGACAATAGGAAGAAGAGTAGAAAAACAAATATGAAGAAGAACAAAGAGAGAGGTAAGAAGAAGAGAAAAAGAAGAAAGAAGAAGAAAAGAATAGGAAGGAGCAAGAAGAAGAGTAGTGGAAAAAACGATAGGAAGAGAAGAAGAAGGCAGAAGAAGAGGAAAAGAGAAAACAAGAAAAAATTAGAAAGAAGCCAGAAGAATAATAACGAGAAAATGAAAAGCAAGAAGCACAGCAGAAAAGGAAAGAATAAGAAGACAAAAGGTAACAAGAAGTGGCCAAAAAATAATATCGAGAGGCATTGGAAAGGCAACAACATCTTGATGAACATGTAGAGATATCTCCTTTGGACATTCCCCCACACACCCCCATCATGGGAGGACACATTCCCCTCAAGGAGTTGGGAATTTCAAATGAGGACGATGATGAAGTACTAGACTTGACCAAGCTCACTTTTAATTAGTCCAGTCACAAAATTATGAAGAGAGAAGAAAGTTTTATGCCAGGAACCCAAGTGAAACTTTATCCGTGTCTACAGAAAAGGAAATTTTCCTAGATACTACGGTGAACCCTGAGATGATCGCTTCAGCAGGGACCGCTTTCGTGACTACTACTGAACTAAGTGTTGGAAGGATGAGTAAGTAGATCACATAACTCTAGAACAAACTATATGCATCAGAACAAAGAGCTGCCCAGGTTGAGGAGGAGAAAATGATTTTGATCTGGATTTATGCAGGAACACAACAGAATACAAAAATAACCATGAACATAGAGTTGCATCGAAAATAATGCTTCATTTCATTAATATAAAATAATAGAAATATTCTTACATACATAATGGAAATAAAATAGCTAGGGTGCTGGTAGCAAATCTCTGAGAAGAGATGTGGCGACTACAGACCTCTAAACTGTGTTACAATGAGGCTCGAGGGCCTATTTATTATTTAGAAACAATGGAGAACTCTAAACGTCCAAAAACCAAATCCTAGGAGATGAAGCGCCAAAACTATGGGCCCCATTTGGGTAAATTGGTGTTTCAACTTCCTCGGGTCGTAACTTTGGCATACTATCTCTATTTGATGCACATGATACATTGTTAGGAAGATCTATTCGAGGAATACAATTTTTGCCACAAATATAATTTATAGAACGAAATCATATTCGCTGAACAAACAATGACCAAAAAACGTCATTTAGGGCCTCAAAACAACTCCGGAAGTTCAGGACCCAAAAAACTGCTAAAAATAGTAAGTTGTGCTGCAACTTGAAAAATGAAAGAACTGATGGTGGGGGTTCAAATGGAATAGGTGGGTGGCCAACAATATCCACCTAGATCATTAAGGCCCCAAAACGGCTCCTGGAGTGGAGGACCCGAAAACTTGCTAAAAATAGTAAGTTATGCCAAGTGTGAAAAGCTGCAAGAATTGATGGTGCTGTTCCAAATGGAATAGGTGGGTGGCCACCGATATCCACCTGGATCAGATTTTGGAAGAAGAAATTGCAACCCTTCGCCTAGCCCACTCAAATGTGGAGGAATTACAGTCCTTGATCAAAACAGAAGTCGATATCTTGGAAGGAGCTATGGCTTTGTTTTATGGGGACATGATGAAGTTACATAAAACGATAGCTCCCATCCTAGCTATGCAATCCCATAAAAGAGAGAAATATTCTAGGCTCAAAGAGGCTGTCATGGCTCTAGATGACATTCATGAATGGACCATCAAGTATCCAGAAGCACCAACGAACCTTCTAAATAAGGATTGGATCACTAATCTGAATGATAAAGCACAATTGCGCATCAAGATCCAGTCACAAGATAAGTTACCAAGAGATGTAGATAGAGTTCTCATTGCATATAATCATCTTCTCAATGGGTTGGAGTCAGCAGGGGAGGTTCATGGTGCCCCTTCTATTGGAGAAGTGGGAACTGTCAAAAGTCAGGAAGAGGTACTGCACGAAATTCAAGCATTTCTCATCCCAATCAATAAAGCCACCATCTCACGGGATTTTTAGGTGACAAAAGAGAACGTTACATGATATGTGGTGGAACCAGTGAGGATTTATACAAAGCAAGAATTCTTCGATAACCAGATTAAGGCCAAGCATAGTTCTCTAGTCCTAGATTGTTTCGAGTGTCTCCTCAGATTCAAATAAGAGCAGCCACACTTGGACCAAATAGTAGCTTATTAAAAGCTATGGAAAGCTTACCTCAAGGAACAAAAACATACCCAAGCCCCGGATTTGGCTAAATTATTTTCATAGAATTAATTCATTTTTTTTCATAGCATAATAGAATAGATTAGCAAAGAGTAGGAGTCTAGGGATGCATGAGGAAGATGAAAGTTCATAGGGGAGCTCAAGAGTCATGGGTAGACCAATAGTCACCCTTTATTCGATAAATGCACCCTTAGGTCACTTTGTAAAGGGCTTTTGGTGTTTGGACTATTTTGGGAGATATATTGTTTCTTTGGAGAACTGATGCCTTTTTGATGAATACAAGGAGTAACAGTCGATTTTCACTATTGGATCCAATGGAAGCATGTTGTGGGGTGGTCCTATGAATATCATCTTCTCAATGGAATGAAAGCTTCTTTGAGATGTGGTGCACTTTCTTCTCATGCATTCTCCGATGTTATGAGTTTTCTTGCAACATATGGATGTTATATGATATGCTAACCTTAAGCTATGTTGATAAAATGTTTTATTAATGTCGACTTTATATTACTTTGTATTGTGCACTTGTTATGAATGAATTGATTAGCTATCGTGTCTCTTTCCCGATTGTTAAGTTTATTAATATTATATGCATTATCTTATTAAAGGTTTTTATAATAATAATTTTCTTAAGTTTCATGCTTTTAAAATTTTCTTGCTATTCATGGTATCTGGTTTTACAGGGATTTCATCAATTACTGACTTGTGTTTATCGAAGTTCATATGTTCCCTCACTCAATAAGTTTTCCCTCTCCGCCTTAAGATTACTTCCACCAACTTGATGACAACTGGGCCTACATACCAGATGAGATTCCTAAACCAACCGATGTAGAGTCTAATTGGGATTCTGCATCGAGGAGATCCCTTAACTATTGTTGGTAAATTCTAGTCCATCAATAGGTTATCAGATTCTATGAATGAATTGGAAGTGTTAAATTTCTGTGACCTTGGGTCTAGGTTAGAGTCTTAAATCACTGATGCTACCAAACCAATAATCTCAACCATGAACACTTTGCAGAACGAAAAATTTAAATCCGTAAATCACATATGCGCAATATACACTATTTTAAACAAAATTGTACAATAATGTACAATCATAAATATTCTTTATATTAAACCAAATATGAATAATACAATAGTCCATGGTATACAAGATACAATAACAAACTTGGTTGCAACTCTTCTCTATTGTATCTTGTCCTGCTAGTCCTTCGCACCCATACTACTCTCTAGTAGTGCCTTATTCCATCAAGGCCACTACATATCGAGAATCTAGGAGGGCTACCACCTAACATTTTTGCATGTCCATATGTAGAGTGTAAATGGGATGATCCAATCTTCTCTCTAGGCTGGCCAATACCTGAGCTCGAAAATTCCAGGCTAGAAACCTCTTTTTTCCATCAAAGTGTTGCACTTCGACACTTATCTTCACCCAACCTTCAACTTCTATTAGTCCTTCAAGATGGCTCATATAGGGCTACTTTGGGTAGCCAACATACTACCCTCCAACAAACCTATGGCACCCAATCCAATCATTGTTGATTCTAATCCTAGTATGACACTTCACCACCTCGAACTGTCAATCACACGGCATCAATAGGTTGCTGCAATCACAGTCCAATCTGGTTACACCTTGACCCAATACACCTCTATAAAACATTTCTACTCACCTTACTTCATTGCTGTCACTTCATCACTGGTTAGGGCAAACCACACTTCCCTTATACTCCTTGCAAATCAGCACAACAAGCCTCTTAAGGTTGCGGTCCTCCAAGGGAATAACCCTCCACACCTACGTTGCTCCTTTTGGCCTTGTTTAACCCCAAACACAACACCAAGGGACAACCCAACTGTTGGCTATGGCTTGTGGCCTATCACATCAATTATTGTAGGCATTCGCCCCCCTCCAAAAATTCATGAAACAACCCCCACAACAACTCTTTTTGCCCTCTATCCCCACGATCTTATCTACCCAGCAAACCGGTCTTGAAACACACTTGGAACAAGCCTTAAAAAAATCAATTAGCTCTAAAACATATCCATTGTCACCTACAACAACTGTCTCCACCACAGGCCTCCATGCTCCTCCTTCACGATTTCCTTTAGCTCCCTTTTGCTGCGGCTAAGGCTCTACGAAATTTAGAGATGTATTTCCCACTCTTGGATTCCTAAATGACAAGTCCTCACCCTAAATTTATAGACATATAAGGGGCTTCAACGAATCTTGAAGAGACACATCTATTGGAGTTATTTACACCAAGCCTAGATGACTTGGAAACAAATAACTACCTTGTCAACTTCAAGAATTCATTTCTCTCTAATGACAACTCAAATTCGGATGATTCTCATTGCGTTGGAATTGTATCGCCGAGCACTATCATCCTTATTCATCACATGTCGTACCTCCATCATGGTTTTGGACCAAATCACAATGGGTGCAAAACCCCATACTTGGGTTCCAAGCCCATAAGCAACCCTTGTGGTTCTTTGTCCTCCAAACCCTAAACCCTAGGGCTTGGAGTGTTAAGAATTAGGAAGGGAAATGTTTAATTCAATTCTCTACTTTGATAATTAATTATGACCTTACTCTTCTTACTTATGTCTTTTCTTTCATTAGCTTATTAGGTCTTTCATCAAGTCAATTATAAGAAACACAAGAGACACAAATTTAGGCTATTCAAGTGAGGGTCAAAACCTCTCCCTCTTGGAGAGGAAAGCCCGCAAGAAATTCTTATTATAGAATTTCAGTTGACAAGTACCATGACCATGACTTAGACCCTTGACCTATGGATGCCTCCAAGACCTTGCCACTGCTTCTTCCTTGAATCCTTAGGCTGATCCTTATTTTCTTCACCGTTCTGCACCATCTTGCACTAGGACTAGAGAGCTCGGTCTCTAGCTGCATTCTTCCTACTGTTATGCACTTGTAACCTATAGAAAATTAGTCTCTATTCAACAATATTTAACACAGTAAACTTTGCCTCCAATAATCTCCTTTCAAGTGACTTCTCCCTTCGGCCTCCTTCCAGCACCTTGTTCCACTTAATGACAGTCCTGAGATCTGTACTGTAATTGTAGACTTGTCAGAAAAACACAGAGATATTTGAGCTCCTTTATTTACTGATCCATTTCCTTTCTTCGATGCAAACAAAAACCTTAATCTCACACTTTTATTGCATACAAGTGATCTCAAACTTGTCCTTTTATTCGTAACTTTCTAGAGTTTCAGATGCTGGAATCCGGCGGGAAAATTTGAGGTGAAATATTGATTTGTGTTATTTAAACTGGTTTTTTGACTATATATATGGATTCAAAACCCTAAAAAACCCTTAGGGCACTTGGATTGTGCAGGGGTTACCCATCAAACTTGTGATTCCAATGAATTCCAGTCAGATTTTAGAGAAATTAGACCGGAAAAATCCACCGAAAAAACTTCCAAAAAGTCACACTAAAAACAACTCGTTTACAAATACAATTTAACTCATTATCTTTATTAAAAAAAACAAAATCCCATTTAAAATTTAAACTAATACATCAGTAATCTATAAACAACGAAATTTATATTAATACATCAATACTCCATAAACAACAAAACTTTTATATATATATATATATAAAATGTAATATCAAACACCTACCTTAATTTAATATTTTATATAAAACAAAAAAAAATTATATCCTTACCATCTTACTATAAAATACTGATATATTTATTAAATATATTAAATAAAAAATAAATATGCAAAGAGTGCATAATAAATAAATACTTATTTATGATTATGTGCATGCCACGAGAGTTATTGCCACCCAAATCTATATATATATATATATATATATATAAAAGACGAAAAGGACATGGGCATATAATCAAATCTTATATATATGTTAAAGACGAGAAGGACATGGGCATATAATCAAATCTGAAAACACGATGTTTTTTTGGTTAATTATGGAAATTAAATTGTAATAAATAATGTATATCTTATTGTAATATATAATGCATATCGTTTAAAGAGGAGAGGGACATGGGGCATATAATCAAATCTTAAAATGACTTGTCAATTTAAATACTCAAAATGATATTGCCATTTTTGGTTGACTAACGTTGATTGATTACAAGTTCTTTCTTGCCCCAATGGATATGACAAAAGTGGCCTCTTAGGATCACCATTAGCCATATTCAAGTTCATCATAGTCGCAAGTTGCGACCATTAATTGTGAGAGATTTTAGGCTCTCACCCTCCTACGTGTATTAGATAGGTTGCTTTGTAATTAATAATAATGAACTTTATTAAGTATAAAATTTATTATAAGTACGAGATTATTTTATATTTAGAGGTATAAATTATTATTATGGTATATGTTAATTCAATTTAATTAGATTAGGTTGGAGATATTGAGAGGGTGAATTAGTATTTAGACACTTTTAACATTTTTTTACTTTGTTAATATTGAAACTAAACTCATATTATATATTTAATTATTTATCATGTATGAACATATTGATCAAAAGTGTAAGTCAAAAACTTGAAGAAGAAACACTTATAAGAATTTTTCAATTCATTATAATTATTTGTGAGGACACTAATCTTCTATAACCAACAACTTACAAGAATTGCAAGCTCTAATCTATCAAGAAGATGAGGAGACCAATCCTCAGTAATCGCCAACTTACAGCTTTCATAGGCATCGACCTACATGAGATTTCAATACCTTAGTCGAGCTCTAATTCAAAAAAAATTTAGACACCAACCTTTAGGAGACTTCGATCTCCTCAGCTTGACAACATCGTAGGTAAGAGTCCGTTGGAAAAGATGCAACCTTAGGTTATGTTGTAGTTGCTGCAACAACCCTCCAAAATTTATCACCCTTATAAATTTTGGAGCCCTTGCATCCCCTAAGCATAACTTTGGGCTCATACCAACAAGTTTCTTTGCCTTCAAAGCTTCCCCAAGTCTAACTCTCGAAGGTTCGAAGACCTTTTTTCCTAAGCCCAGGTCAAATCCAATCTCTGTCTAAAAGCATAAATCTTGTGACCTTGCGAACCCATAATTTTTCCTAAGTCAAGTCGCTAGGTCGCATGTTTGAAATCTGTGACCTCTCAACCCTGTTGTGACTTTGCGACCTCACAACCTCTCACAAGTCGCTAAGTCGCTTAAGTCGCACAGGTCGCATCATGTCGATGTCCAAATTTGTGCGACTTTCGCGACCTCGAAAGAGTCACCAGGTCACAAGGGTCGTGAAGGTTGTGAGGGAATTAATTTACGAGGTTGTGACCCTTGCAACCTCATTAATTACCTGCACGTGCAACTCCTTATATTTAGATATATAGTCACTCGACATAGTCGCATTTGTTCAGTTTGGCGAAGCATTTAAGGGCGTGGGTAGCCCAATAGGAGCACGACTTTCTCCAGGTAGGTGGCTCTTCGCCTCCCACAATCATTTTCTTTTTCCATTTGGCTTTTACCTGCTCCCATCCCTTCACCTTCCCTCAGAGGAGGTTTTTTAATCACATCTGTGACCTCTTAAGCTCCATTGTTATTCCTAAAATCCCCCTGCCTTGGTTTCTAGCTTCTGCATCCCTTCTACCCTAACAACCAGGCCATTTACTGACCCTATTGACCTCTTTTTCCCTTTCCCTAAGCCCTTTTGACCTTGAAATATCCCTAGCTAAGAAATTTATGCTTGGCCTCCTGGTCGAGATGCCCCGCTGACAGGTCACACGAGTTTTAATCGTGATAGGTAGTTTTACATGTCCTGTGACCTTACGACCTCCAAGCATGCGTGACCCACGTGAATTCATGACTCCCACGATTGTGCAACCTACCCTTATCCAGCGGCCTTCCTTCCAAGTTCCACAAGTCACATTTTTATCACTATTACCCCTGCGACCTCTCCAAGTCTTGTGACCGTGCGAACCTTCCAGATAATTTTTTTCCTCCAACTCTATTAAAGTTGTTCTTGTTGTACATCTTCATAATTTTCATGTCGTCTGCCTTATTGTGGGATTGCATTTTTGACATGCCAGGTTACATAGACCTTGAGTGCATATCAATATCCTCTCTTTTAGGCGAAATGACACCTCCACTGATTAGAAATCCTAATAAGAGTCCCAAAGTCAGTATACAGGAAAGTTGTCAGGCCTTGCTACCGCCTCCTCGGTACACAGACACCTCTTATGTCCTCAATAAAAACACTAAATGGGTATGGTACGATATCTATGCTGAATTCTCCAACCCAGAGATTTCAGAAACCCTGGAGGATGTTCAAGTGTATATAAACATCAAGAGGTCAAAAATCCACCATGTGGTTGTGCACTCGCCAATCTTCCCATGCGCAGAGATCGTTGAATGGATTTTGCAGCACATAGATACCCAGAAGTGGGTAATAACCAACCATGTCGGAAAACCCTTCACGAAAATTCTTTCGAAAGATATAGTAGACTATTACAAGTTGTCAATGAAGGAAGAGTCATTTAACTCCCGGTGGCTAGCGGGTTACAAGGATTTGGTCCAGAACACTGTCAAGGGTTGGTGGCAGGACCCGTCTAAATTTTAGGCAAAGAAGGAACAACACTATAAAACATACAACCTCAGAAAATTGTATCAACTTATCGCGACCATGATGAACAGATTATACGGTAAAGTCAATATCAATACTTTTCATGGCACTTGGGTCCCTATAATGCATATGGTCGCTACCAGGGGGACAATATTTGATTGGGCCAACTTGTTAGTATCATTACTAAGAACCAACATTGTATCAGCACAGGTTCCATAAGAAGGCAGACCCTCCGAGTTCTACATGGCCTCATACCTAATGGATGTTGTCTGTTCTAGGTGCCACTTCGATCAATGGAGTTACAACTAGACTGTGGAGATGGGGGGGCCTATACACAGGTTCCTGAAGGTCTTCAAGGACTCCCACTATAAGAAGGAACATGACTACATATATGATGCATTCATTACCCCAATGGATCGACTGTTGTTTGGAGAATATCCCCCTTGTATGTCAAAAATGGCCATGGAAACTATCACAGAGGTGGCACATTGGTTCCTGATATGGGAAGCTACGTTCATCTGAGTCTTTTTTTCCTTTAAACCTCCTCATGATCTTCCTAGGTTTGTCATAGATAGATTGATCTTGTAGGAGGTATGATACCATATGAAAAGATATTTCTCAAAGACATTGAGTAAAGGGAAGAAGAAACCTAGGCCAACCTTCCCCTTTACTATTGGGGCATACACAACATAAAAATTTAAGGAAGTAGAAGTAGAGGCTGAAGAAATAAATGGATTCATGTTTGTACCACTAAACCACCAAACCTATGACCCGAATAGGATTGTGGAATCTCACTGCAAAAGGGAAAATTTCAATTGGTCATACCATCACACCATACTTGTTCACGAAGATGAAGTCCAAAACTAGTATAATGCATAAAGACAGTTTGGCCCAAATGAGGAAGTAGAGGGAGAGGAACGTGAGGAACATTCTTAGGATAATGTGAGCTTGCTGGAAAGGTCGGAGAAAAGGAAACAACACACATCGAAGACAAAAATAAACAAAATGGTAGAGAAGCAGAGGCCCCCCCAGCATCCATGGAGGGGAAGAAGACGATGATACCTTAGAACAAAGAAATGCATCACTAGCAAGGAAAAAGCAATAGCTCAATAGGAAAAGGGAAGAATATCTCAAGAAGTCACAGGGATCAAGAAAAACTCAACAACGAGACGAAGAAGATGAGCAGAGGAAGAAACATCATGAAGAAGAAGAGAAGCAACATAAACTGGAAGATGAACAACGTAGGCATAAAGAAGAAGAGCAGAAGAAGAAAGAAGAAGAAAGAAGAATAAAAGAATAGGAAGGAGAAAGAAGAAGAGAAGAGGAAGAAGTGATAGGAAGAGAAGAATAAGGCAGAATAAGAGGAAAAGAGAAAACAAGAAAAAATAAAAAAGAAGCAAGAAGAAGAACAATGAGAAAATGAAAATCAAGAAGGATAACAGAAAAGGAATGAAGAAGAAGACAAAAGGCAGCAAGAAGAGGCCAACAAAGAATCTCGAGAGGCCTTGGAAAGGAAAAATCATCCCTATGAAAATGTAGAGCTATCTCCTTTGGACATCCCCCCACACACCCCCATCACGGGAGGAAACCTTCCCCTCAAGGAGTTGGGCATTTCAGATGAGGCCGAGGATGAATTACTAGACTTGACCAACCTCACCTTTTATCAGGCCAAACACAAAATTATGAAAGAGAGAATAAATTTTTATGCCAAGAACCTAGGTGAACCTTTATCTGTGTCTACCAAAAAGGAAATTGTCCTAGATACTATGGTGAACCCTGAGATGATCTCTTTAGCAGGGACCACTTTCATGACTACTTCTGAACTAAATGTTGGAAGGATGAGTAAGAAGATCACAAAACTCTAGAACAAACTATATGCATTGGAGCAAATATCTGACCAGGTTGAGGAGGAGAAAATTATTTTGGAAGAAGAAAATGCAACCCTTCGCCTAGCCCACTCAAATATGGAGGAGTTACAATCCTTAATCAAAGCAAAAGTTGATATCTTAGGAGGATCTATGGCTTTGATCTACGAGTAAATGATGAAGTTACATAAAATGGTAGCTCCCATATTGGCTGTGTAATCCGATACAAGAGGGAAATATTCTAGACTTGAAGAGGTTGTCACGACTCTAGATGACATTCATGAATGGACCAGAAAGTATCCAGAAGCACCAATGACTCTTCCAAAGAAGGATTGGATCACTACTCTAAATGATAAAGCACAGTTTCACATCAAGATTCAGTTGTGGGATAAGTTAGCAAGAAATGTAGATAGAGTTCTTGCTGCATATAATCATCTTCTTAGCGGGTTTGAGTCAATAGGGTAGGTTGATGGTGCCCCTTCTATTGGAGCAGTGGGAATTTTCAAAAGTCAGGAAATAAATAAAGCCGCCATCTGACAAGATTTGCAGGTGACAAAAGAGAACATTACACAATATGTGGTGGAACTAGTGAGGATTTACACAAAGCTAGAAACCTTAGCCAACTAGATTAAGGCCAAGCATGGTTCTCTAGTCCCAGATGCTTTTGAGTGTCTCATTAGATAAAAATAAGAGCAGCTGCAGCTGGCCCCAATATCAGTGAATTACAAGCTATGGAAATCTTACCTCAAGGAACAACAACATACCCAAGCCCCGAATTTGCCTAAATTATTTTCATAGAATTAATTCATTTTTGTTGCATAGAATAATAGAATATATTAGCAAAGAGTAGGAGTCTAGAGATGCACGAGGAAGACGAAAGGTCATAAGGAGAGCTCAAGATTCATGGGTAGACCAAAAATCACCCTTTTTTCTATAAATGTACTCTCAGGTCACTTTGTAAAGCGATTTTGGTCTTTGGACTATTTTGGGAGATATATTGTTTCTTTGGAGAAATTATGCCTTTTTGATGAACACAGTAATAGTCAATTTTCACTATTGGATCCAATGGAAGAATCTTGTGGGGTGGTCCTATGAATATCATCTTCTCAATGGAATGAAAGCATATCTGAGTTGTGGTGCAATTTATTCTCATGCATTCTCCGGTGTTATGAGTTTTCTTGCAACATATGGATGATATATGATATGATAACCTTAAGCTATGTTGATAAACTGTTTTATTAATGTCAGTTTTATATTACTTTGTATTGCGCATTTGTTATGAATGAATTTCTTAGTTATCGTGAACTCTTTCTCAATTATTAAGTTTATTATTATTATATGCATTATCTTATTAAAGTTTTTTCTAAAAATTATTTTCTTAAGTTTCATGCTTTCAAAATTGTCTTGCTCTTCATGGTATCTGGTTTTATAGGGATTTCATCAATTACTAACTTGTGTTTATCGAAGTTTGTATGTTCCCTCACTCAATAAGTTTTCCCTCTCTGTTTGAAGATTACTTCCACCAACTTGATGGAAACTAGGCCTTCATACTGGATGAGACCCTAAACCAACTGGTGTAGAATCTAATTAGGATTCTGCATCGAGGAGATCCCCTAATTGTTGTCGGTAAATTCCAGTCCATCACAGGTTATCATATTCTATGAATGAGTTGGAAGTGTTGAATTTCCACGAACTTGGGTCTAGGTTAGAGTCTTAAATCACTGACACTACCAAACAAATAATATCAACCATGAAATAATTTGCACAATAGAAAATTTAAAGCAGTAAATCACATATGCACAATATACACTTTTTTAAACAAAATTGTACAATAATGTACAATCACAAATCTTCATTATATTAAACCAAATATGAATAATACAATAGTCTATGGTATACAAAATATAATGAAAAACTTGGCTGCAACTTGTTATCCTCCTGTATTCTACAGAATTCACTAGGTGACTACGGATTTCTCACAAGTAGCTAAAGATAACATTCCTTACCTATCAACTATCTTTAGAAATATCACTGCCTTCATTATCCTTATAAATCCTTTTTCACTATATTTCATCTCTGCCTTCTCAAAAAATTAACCTGCTGCTCTTAAAAGATCCATTTTGGGCTAATTTCTCTCATTTCTTCACTTTCCCCATTAAAAACCCACTTTCATCCCAAAAACCCCATTTCCCCCCTCACTTACATCATTTCCCTTGTTTGCACTAAAACAATGCAAAAAAAAATTTGCATTTGTTTTTAATGTTTTTTAGACCTATTGGGACCCTTTATATTTAAATTAAACTCTGTTTATTTTAAATAAAAACCCGACTTCTCTAAATTTTTTTTACCCCGACCCTTTATATTTAAATTAAAGCCCAAGCTTTAATTATTTTTGACCTCTTCTCTTTGATAAAACCCTTCATAAACCCTCCTTTTTACCTTTTAAAAGGCGCATTCGTTGGTTTATTGAACCCCTAGGCCCCGCTTTCCACTGAACCTCACGCCCCTATCAGACTCTGCCATCTGTCCGCCCAGGCCTGCCCTTTCAACTTGCGGCCCACCCTTTCAACTTGCCTTCTGCTCCCAAAACGCCTGACCACCATCGATATACCTTCCCCCAGATCTAATGGCCCACAATCCTCATCGCAAATTTAATTGCACCAGAGTTAGCGTTTTCAAAATGCGCGAAATGGCTGGTTTTCCCTTGCCACACATTTCCCTCTGTGTGGAATCGCATGCCTTCTCCCAAAACCGTTACCACCTCCTCGATCATGCGAAAACCACCTTATTTTCTCTCGAAAAACACTTTCCTCCTCTCGCCAAACTCCGATACCGCCTCCTCCATTCAAACTTGCCACTATTTCTCCGCCTCTGCAATAAAGCTCAAACCACCATTCACACCACTCCAAAAGCCGTCGAAGTTCGAAAACCCCAGAGAAATGCAGAAAAAAAACCTTCCCTGTAGGATTTGAAGATTAATTCGTTTGTTTATGTGCAGGTTTAATGGCGAAAATACATAAAACATATTCCGAAGGTCCAAAACATTTTAATGAATTTCTGGGTGACGATCCAGAGGTTTATTCTATTTTAAAGGACCAGAGGCGAACGATCAAGCATAATCATTGATAAAATATGATTATCAGTGGTTGCTAAAACCCTCTAGCAATAAAATAATACCACCTGCACAACAAATATAGACAGAGACACAGTGAAAAGATGAAATAATCAGAAGATCGTAATGATTAAATCAAAGATTAAAGGGCTAATCACATATCAGAGGACAAATCAAGAAGAATAGCCACAAAGGAGAGGTTAAATATAATGAAGACATAATTAAAGGAAAGGAAAATGAAATAGGAAGTTAAAGGATAAATCAAGTTTTAATGCTTGAAATAGAGTTTGAATGATAAAACAAAGGGAGATCAAGCATAAAGGCAGATTCGAATGACCAAATCCAAGCATTTACTTCTTGAAAGGATATATTTTTCCACCTACAACATGTTTCATTTCAATAAAACATCAAACATTTATTAAAAAACAATCAAAGATATTTCTCATCTACCCAACAGTTATTGTAAAAGTTATTGAAAAAGCCTTAAAGTTAAATATTTCCCAAAGTTAGCTCAAAAAGTTAAGTTAGGAGTTATTATTTCAAAGAAACACTCTCAGATATTTTGCCTTAGGCCTTGCATGGTCTCAAAAGTTAAAAAATCATTAACTCTGTAATAAATGACATATGAAACCCTAGCTTAGGATCACCTACTCATTTTGTAGATAAATACTGCATGTATTAGTCATTTTTAGTGTTGGTTGGTTGATTAGTTGATTGATTTCTGTTGCTAAGCTAGTTGAAGACTGCTAGGTTGGATTTTAGAAAGCTCTGAGTTGCAGAGATCTATTGTACTGGAGTAATGTAAATATTTTGAACATCAGTAATATAAGAACGTTCACATGATTCTTGAGCTATGTTAATGGTGAAGTTTTCCTTTTTTTCAATGTTTTCCTTCTGTTTTCCATTCTGTCCATTATTTCCCTGATAAAAGAACATAAATTTTAGAGTCGGATATGTTGTCTTGGAACCCTGTTTCTGTCTGCATTCTTTATCTTAATGTTTTCCTCTGCAAGGTCTGATTGGAGGATTCTTAATTGATCTCTAGTTCCACCTGGCTTTTTGTCTTGGAAATGATTTAATAGACTCAAGCCAAAGAAGTCTATGGTAAGACATGTCCTTTGGTGTAGCTTGAAATATTGTTTTTAAGGCCTTTATTTGAAGTATACTTAGTAGAGTCTAAACTAGGGAAGTCTATGGTATGCCCTATCCTCTGGTCTACCTCAAATTGTTGCTTTGAAGGTCTTTAGAGTTTTTAGTTAAATAAGATAGGTTTAGCTTTCTCTTTAGCTGCACTCACTATTATCTTAAATGTTTTCTTTGTCTAAAAGTAATTCTAGGATTGTTGGATTGTTGTCTTAAAGGTTTGATTATTAAAGTTTGGCCAAAGAAGTATATGGTATGTCCTGTCCTTTGGTTTACCTCAAACAGTTACCTAAAAGGATTTTCTTGTTGAAGTAGAATTAAAATATTCTTAATTGAATTTTAGTTTTGCTGCCTTCACAACTTATTGTTGTTTCATATCACATATAATCTAATAGATCCACTTGATATAGTTAGCTTTCCCTATGAAAACCCTTGCAGGGTTGATGAACAATTAAATCCTTTTATGACTCCATGGCCCAATGGATTGATATTTCTCATAGTATATCTATCCGGCTAAAACACTCCTTCAACTAATCACACCATTTGATCTATTGACCTATCAATCAATAAATCAAAACAAACAAGTCCTTAGAACTTCATAACTAGCCTAATACCATAAAACAAGATCATAAAGACATATCATCTATAAACACATACATATAGAGATACCTCTCTGAATCCAAGAAGGCTAGGTCCTAGGATTCCAAAGTGGTTCTGATGTGGCCCCTGTAGTGTTTGTTCTTGCCACTCTTGCAAATCATAGGTATCCAACATAGCGGCGATCATACTGGGGAATAATGAGTATTAAACAAAAAAATAAAAAATAAAAAAACTAAGAAAAACTCATTTTAAAACTTAGATGAATAAAGTGTTAGCCAAGAATGGTACCTAGTTGCTGATGGTGGACAACAACTAGCCATAAAACAAGTAAAAATCCCCCACTTGGTGGCTCCACTAGTTTTCAGTAGGCCTGCTGACTCCACTGGTTTTCCATAGACTCCACTGGGAAACTTATTTTAGCGTCAAAACATCAACAGAACCCAGTCAAGAATACTTTGTGGATTAAGTATTTCTTTCATAGATTGTGTTAGCCCCCTATGAATTTTTTGACAAGCAAACAGGGGGCTAAAATGTTTTTGAGCCTTCAAGGAATGCATTTCCTCTGAAAACACATCATCCTTGAAGTCTCCTTGTGCCTTGTCCTTTGATAAATCCCCTCTGCTGATTCCCATTATGAAGCCTCTCTGATTGCAAAAAAAAAAAATTGTGCTCCAAAGGACCTATTTTTATCCCTTGTACCCCTGCAAGACATCCCATTTCACTATGTTGTCCCTTTTTCTAAGTTTCCTTTCCACCCTCTTTTCCCCCCTTATAAAATTCCTTCATTAATCCTCTAATCCTCCCAAAACCCCGTTTAAACCCCTCAAATACTTTTTGTTTGGTTTAAACAATCCTTTTCTCCCTATCGTTTCCGTTTTCCACCCTCAAATTGCATTAAAATGGCCCAAAGGGCCATATTCTCCATAATATGGGTCCTAGCCCTTTCGGCCAAGCCCCTCTATCTTTTTCCTCCACGTGACCTAGCGCCATAACCATGCGCCAGGGAAGGAAGCGCTTATCACATATGTTTATTGGGCGAGTTTGTAACCGTTGATTTAAACAGATCGGACGACATTCACTGGCTCTGTCACGCCCGTGGCTCTCCCCGTTCACCTTTCTGATATGTTGATCCACCGTTCATTTACCACAAATCAATGGTCCGTTTGTCCCCCGCTCGATGGTCCCCACGCCCGCAAACACTATTCATAAATCATCCGGTTTCTATCGAATCGCCTTTCGAAGGTAGGCGGTATTTTCTGATGGGCCAGCGATTCCATACAGCCTCCGACGCGTGGCACCGGTATGGCCGAAAAACCGCCCTCCATCGCGCGTTATCGTTCGTCCATAGACATGGTGCGATATCGCTATGTGTCGTCCGATCTGGGGCGCCCCATCCAATGGTTGTCGCTCCACGAAGCTGCGCACGCGATAATCCGAGGCGTCCGTACCCCTGGCCCACCATCCGTTTCCCTTCACTGCATCCCACCGTCAATATCCTCCTGAGATCTGATGGTCCAGATTTATTCGCATGCTAGCCATCAACCCCATATCGCCACGTCATCATTCCACGTGTGTTCATATATTTTTCCTCGCATTTGCATCAGTTCATTATACATTTCGTGCAAGGTCAAAGTCCAATGTTACATTCAAACCTTTGCCACAGTCCGCCACCTTTCACCATGAAAATATTCTGTTGTTCGCTGCATTTTTCTCCTCCAACCTGCATGATTCAAACATCTCACCAGTCTGCATGGCCTTTCACGTCATCCCCGCTGCATCCACCACCTCCGTACATGGTCTTCTTAATTCGTTTGCGTATTTTGCAGGGTTACAGGGAAAATGGAAAACCGCCATGATTCATATGCACTGTGTTGGTGACACAGGCTACAAAGAGGCTGCATTCAGAGCCTGGTGTTACAGGAAATTTCCAGAAAGGTGTTTGCAACATAATTTCCATCGAAGGACAGAGTCCAAACTTTGAAAATCTCTCCGGCACCATTAAATCTCGAGTTCTCACTGACAGAGACAATTCGGAGCGGCAAGGAGTATCAGTGCATAAGCAGAGCGTTTAGGGCCTATAATTGCAGATTTTGAGCCTTAATCCAATTATTAGAAGGCGAAGGTACCAGATTGAAGACATCATATCACACAGAGGGTGCAACGCGCAGAAATTAATGTGTATCAGTGTCACCATCAGCAGAAATGTTCCTACCCAAGAAGCGACGATGTGCCCATACAAATCTCATCCTATGTCGTGTTCTAGAGAGATCTTCCAACCTTGACAACAGTCCTATGCTACCAGTGCATTAGTTATGTAGTATGACAAACCCTAGCATCATTATTTTGCCTTTTTTTTCAATTCACCAGAACACTGCAGCAAGTACATCACAGACATACCCGGAAGTAAATTACAGCCCGACGAAGATCATTCTTCTCATCCAAAGAGTACCAGAGATAAATTCTCAGAATTTAAAAGGAGATGGAGCCTCGACCCTCCTGCTGCTTCAGATTTTAATGCTACATTTAAGTTTACACCTACCATTGTTATTCTCTTCTCCTATAAGAATTCCCGAGAACATATTGTAAAGGGGGGTTGTTCGGCTGCTGCCGTTGCTGTTAGAGGGATTCATTTTGACTGTTAGAATAGTCTTGGGAGGGATTGGCAGAGTAGTTGTTATGTAGTAGGCTGGGAGGAGAATTTTGGATTGTAACATCCATTGAGCTCAGTGTATGTGACTGGTTTTGCATCAATTAATCAAAGCTCATTTCACAGGATCCTGGTCTATTACTATTGGTGATGTTTTCCTAACTCTGTTGATCACATTTTAATATTGTTTCATCTTCTACTGGCTTGCATCAGAAATATGGCATAGGATTTACCCTTGTTAGGTACCCTATGTCTCTGCTCTCCTTGCCTTCAATGTTTTTTGCTGTTAGTTGTTCTTGTTGGGTTTGAGCTGGAAGATTTGGGAACACTGGCATTAAAGTTAGCCCTGTCCACTAGGATCCTTGTGCGACCAAATGACCTTCTAAGATCTCTCTGTTGAACTTATTCCTGTTTTCCCTTGGAGCACGCTAAAGCTGACCTGGAATTAAATGACCTCTGGTCCGATCTATAAGCTACCCTTTTGTCCCTCCTTTGAGAGTTTCCTTTGAGTATGTCCAAGCAGGTCTGGAGTTAAATGACCTCTGACTTGATCTATAGACAGAAATTAGGTTACTTTCCTTCTTTCACCTTCAATCCTTAATGTTACATCCCACCATCTAATCTAAAATATCCTTTAGTATTATATGACTTGCCCTCTGAAAGCTTTGGCTAGTTGTGCAAGTAATTCCCTTTCATGACTCCATAGCCCAATGGATGGCACTTTCTTGACCTATCCTCTTTGCTAAAACATCCTATTGCTTTGTTCCTTTTCTCTCATTTCTTTCTCAGTCTATGATCTCATGAACAACCCAACAACCAACCAACCAAATCATTTAAAACCCCCCTTGTGCTTCATAACTAGCCTAACATCTCATTTTGAGCCTCAAAGATATATCATTCTTTTTTTTATTAGAGAGATCCCTCTCTAGACCCAGGAGGGCTAGATCCTGAGGTCTGAAAGTGGTTCTGATGTTGTCTCATCTTTTGGTCTTGCCAATTTGGCCAAAATATGGGAACCCCAACATAATGGCGACTTCGCTGGGGAATTGAGTGCATTTCACCTTAAACATTCTTAGGCACTCAAAGACCCAAGATCTCTGGTTAGATTGGCATTCTATTACTGATGGTGGACAACATCCTACTTCAAAAATTCATATACATCCACCTGGCGACTCCACACTCCATAACTCTCAAAGACTCCACTGGAGGAAGAACCTAAAATATGGCCAGACCTCATAGAAGGATAGAACACATGGGTTGGATTTGGTTTAAAGAATTCATTGTCTTTGTCTACCACTATGTTCTGTCCTACTTTAAGCCTAATCAAGTGTACAAAGATGAGACCCACAATGAGTATGGGAAAGATCTCAAGCCTCGGTCTTCAGACCACAAGCAAACCTGTACCCTTGTGAAGAACCTAGTGGAACAAGAAGCTCATGTAGTATCTCCCACTCCTAAAGAAACTGCAAGTAGTCATGAGCCTCCTGTTGCACTTCCCACGCCCACAAAGGTCATAAAAAGATATAAGCCTCTGGTTTTACCTCTTTCCTTCCAACCCCTTCCTGTAGAGCTTATAGACTAGCTGCCTCTTTTTAATGGAGAAAATAAAAGGGCCACTGCCGAAGAACATGTTCAAAACCTCGAGGATTTACTTGAATTGTATGAAATAGAAGAATATGATGTGTGCATTAGAATGTTTTCCTTGTCATTACAAGGAAATGTTAAGATTTGGCTCAAAGGCCTTCTAGTGGCAAGCATTTTCGGCTTTCATCAATTTTCTCAAGTTTTCCTTGATAAATGGCAGCCCCTAAGAATGCTCTCCTCATCCTAGGAGAGTATCAAAATTTTAAAAGGCAGCCAGGAGAGACAGTACAAGAATTTTTAGCCAGGTTCAATAAGGTATATAACGCGATACCTTCTGATATAAAGCCACCCTTGGGATGGGCTCTATTGCACTATCCAAGTTCTTTTGACCCCGAGGTGGAATTCCATATAAGAGAAAGAGAACCTTCGTGCCTGGAGGAATTGCAGAATATAGTAGTCACTGTCGAGTACAACATAAAGTGCAGGGAGGAAAGATTAAAAGCAGCAAAGAAAGACCGAGCAAAGCAAACAAGGCAGATCTCTTTAGAAAACAAGCTGGAAAGATTGATAGAGACTGCCAACACCCTGCTGAACATAGAAGAGGAAGAATATGAGGCTGAAACAAAAAATGATGATTGGAAAAGACCTACTCCTTGTCCTCAAGAAATACAAACCAGATCATTGCAAGACAGAAGCCACATGCCAGGCATGTATGATGAAACAGAGCTTGAATCAGGAAATGAACTTGCAGTCTATTTTGAAGAAAGACTTGTTGGGAGTCCTGAAGATTTGATGGGTGACGTTGCTTATAATTATGATTTATCTAATGATGATTTGTCTGATGATGATTTTTTCCAAAGGGAAACCGAGCTTGCAGGGCCATCATCAGTAGATTCATGGAAGGAAGATCACGATCATCAACTTCAAGAAAACGATGAGCCAATGCGGGCCATCTATGATATTGATGGAGAAAGCAGTGAAAGCATGATAGCAGATGAAGATTCCTTGAATATTCTCTCTGCTTTATATCTGAACATCAGTTATACTTGCCAAGAGGACGGAAGCCAGCAGCTCTTCAACGCAGAGGACAAGGAGGAAAGAGATGAAGAAAATATTGAGCGAAATGAATATCCTGAGCCTTCTCCCGAAAGGATTAAGGTAATCAAAGAAGCCCACGCTCAAAGATGTGTTTATTTCTTCACAGAGTTCAGACCGTTCCAACAGAACCAGACTGCGTCACTAGAGGACATCACCATCAAATATAATGAGCCCTCTAGCTCAGGCTGTAGTGAAGATGAGCGAGATCTTTCTTCCCACAGGCATCTTTGTCTTGATCCAGAGGAGGAAGAGGTAATCCTGGTTGATGCTCATCTGCCAAATACTCCCAACTAGGGAAAGGAGGAGTGTGATTACAGGGGCCACCTTGCAGATGTAATGATTAAAACTTCCCAGGATGTAGACAGCCTACCAGTCAGGAGAGGCTTTGAAGAAAAAGGTTTTCATCATGTTTTTGTTGATCTTGTGGTAGACTACATGGAGGCCCTAATTGGCTCAGCCCCTCAAGAATTAATATTTTGCAAGAGCCAAATAAATCAGAATTGGTCACCTCTGTTGGTGGCCTCAGTTTTGAAAATCCACATGCAGAGCATCCTACGGTTATCTCTGATGAGCAGTCAGTTCTTCCTCCCTATTTTTCTATTGCTTGACTGGCTGCATTGGCATTATTGTATCACCTAGAGCATCATAGATTTACAGTTAGAGTAGGGTAGGGAGGAAGCCTGAAATAAAGCTTAGTCTGTGAGCATGTAGTTAGCTGTTTTAATTTCTGAAAAGCCCAGCAAGTCAGACAGTCTAATCTTGGCTTAACTGTTTTCAATTTCTGTTGTAGAATGTAGAGAAGAAATCTGCTGGACAGTCTAATCCCAGCAGATATTAGATTAGGTAGAGAAAAATATGAGACCAACAGTCTAATCTGGTCTCATGGAGCAATAAGGGTAGAAATAGAATAGGTTTATTTTCTTGTTTGTAAAAAATAAATGATGTAAAGGGTCTGCTAGTCCAAATGCACCTAAAAGAAAATGCTAGGATTGTAGGATGGGTAGGTAGATTGTTTGAGAGTTTTTCTGCTGATTTTATGTCTTCACAATTTGTGGCGGCTGATCCAAGAGATGAAAAGAATGAGTCAAGTACTAGGAATCTGGCCTACACCAAAGATTTATTTTCTGAATTCTTGACTCCTTCAAGAAGAAGCCATCCCCATGTGGAGCCACTGTTAGCCCCCTATGAATTTTTTGACAAGCAAACATGGGGCTAAAATGTTTTTGAGCCTTCAAGGAATTCATTTCCTCTGAAAACACATCATAATTGAAGTCTCCTTGTGCCTTTTCCTTTGATAAATCCCCTTGGCTGATTCCCATTATGAAGCCTCTCTGATTGAAAAAAAAAAAATTGTGCTCCAAAGGACCTATTTTTATCCCTTATACCCCTGCAAGACATCTCATTTCACTCTGTTGTCCCTTTTTCTAAGTTTCCTTTCCACCCTCTTTTCCCCCCTTCTAAACTTCCTTCATTAATCCTATAATCCTCCCAAAACCCCGTTTAAACCCCTCAAATACTTTTTGTTTGGTTTAAGCAATCCTTTTCTGCCTATCGTTTCCCTTTTCCACCCTCAAATTGCATTAAAATGGCCCAAAGGGCCATATTCTCCATAATATGGGTCCTAGCCCTTTCAGCCAAGCCCCTCTATCGTTTTCCTCCACCTGACCCAGCGCCATAACCAAGCGCCAGGGCAGGAAGCGCTTATCGCATATGTTTATCGGGCGTGTTTATAACCGTTGTTCTAAACAGATCGGACGACGTTCACTAGCTCCGTCGCGCCCGTGGCTCTCCCCGTTCACCTTTTCGATATGTTGATCCACCATTCATTTACCGCAAATCAATGGTCCGTTTTTCCCCCGCTCGGTGGTCCCCACGCCTGCAAACACTGTTCATAAACCATCCGGTTTCTATCGCATCGCCTTTCGGAGGTAGGTGGTATTTTCCGATGGGCCAGCGATTCCATACAACCTCCGACGCGTGGCACCGGTACGGCTGGAAAACCGCACTCCATCGCGCGTTATCGTTCTTCCATAGAAGTGGCGCGATATCGCTGTGCGCCGTCCGATCTGGGGCGCCCCATCCAACGGTTATCGCTCCACGAAGCTGCGCACATGATAATCTGAGGCGTCCGTACCCCTGGCCCACCGTCTGTTGCCCTTCACCGCATCCCACCGTCGATCTCCTCCTGAGATCAGACGGTCCAGATTTATTCGCATGCCCGCCATCAACCCCATATCGCCACATCATCATTCCACGTGTGTTCATATATTTTTTGTCGCATTTGCATCAGTTCCTTATACATTTCGTGCAAGGTCAAAGTTCAATGTTTACATTCAAACCTTTGCCACAGTCCGCCACCTTTCACCATGAAAATATTCTGCTGTTCGCTGCATTTTTCTCCTCCATCCTGCATGATTCAAACATCTCACCAGTCTGCATGGCATTTCATGTCATCCCTGTTGCATCTACCACCTCTGTACATGGTCTTCTTAATTTTTTTGTGTATTTTGCAGGGTTACAGGGAAAATGGAAAACCGCCATGATTCATATGCACTGTGTTGGTGACACAGGCTACAAAGAGGCTGCATTCAGAGCCTGGTGTTACAGGAAATGTTTGGAAAGGTGTTTGCAACATAATTTCCATCGAAGGAAAGAGTCCAAACTTTGCAAATCTCTCCGGCGCCATTAAATCTCGAGTTCTCACTGACAGAGACAATTCAGAGCGGCAAGGAGTATCAGTGCATAAGCAGGGTGTTTATGGCCTATAATTGCAGATTTTGAGCCTTAATCCAATTATTAGAAGGTGAATGTACCAAATTGAAGACATCATATCACACAGAGGGTACAATGCGCAGAAATTAATGTGTATTAGTGTCACCATCAACAGAAATGTTCCTACCCAAGAAGCGACGATGTGCCCATACAGTTCTCATCCTATGCCGTGTTCTAGAGAGATCTTCCAACCCTGAAAACAATCCTATGCTACCAGCGCATTAGTTATGCAGTATGACATACCCTAGCATCATTATCCTGCCTTTTTGTGCAATTCACTGGAACACTGAAGCAAGTACATCACAGACATACCCGGAAGTAAATTACAGCCTAACGAAGATCATTCTTCTCATCTAAAGAGTACCAGAGATAAATGCTCAGAATTTAAAAGGAGATGGAGCCTCGACCCTCCTGCTGCTCCAGAGTTTAATGCTTCATTTAAGTTTACACCTACCATTGTTATTCTCTTCTCCTATAAGAATTCCCGAGAACATATTGTAAAGGGGGGTTGTTCGGTTGCTGCCGTTGCTGTTAGAGGGATTCATTATGACTGTTAAAACAATCTTGGGAGGGATTGGCAGAGTAGTTGTTATGTAGTAGGCTGGGAGGAGAAGTTTGGATTGTAACAACCATTGAGCTCAATGTATGTGACTAGTTTTGCATCAATTAATCAAAGCACATTTCACAGGATCCTGGTCTATTACTATTGGTGATGTTTTCTTAACTCTGTTTATCACATTTTCATATTGTTTCATCTTCTGCTGGCTTGCATCAGAAATATGGCATAGGATTTACCCTTGTTTGGTACCCTATGTCCCTGCTCTCCTTGCCTTCAATGTTTTCTGCTGTTAGTTTTTCTTGTTGGGTTTGAGCTGGAAGATTTGGGAAGACTGGGGATTAGAGTTAGCCCTATCCACTAGGATCCTTGTGTGACTAGTTGACCTTCTAAGATATCTCTGTTGAACTTATCCATGTTTTCCCTTGGACGCTAAAGCTAACGTAGAGTTAAATGACCTCTGGTCCGATCTATAAGCTGCCCTTTTGTCCCTCCTTTGAGAGTTGCCTTTGAGTATGTCCAAGCAGGTCTGGAGTTAAATGACCTCTGACTTGATCTATAGACAGAAATTATGTTACTTTCCTTCTTTCACTTTCAATCCTTAATGTTCCATCCACCATCTAATCTAAAAGATCCTTTAGTATTATATGAATTGCCCTCTGAAAGCTTTGGCTAGTTGTGCAAGTAATTCCCTTTCATGACTCCATAGCCCAATGGATGGCACTTTATTGACCTATCCTCTTTGATGAAACATCTTGTTTCTTTGTTCCTTTTCTCTCATTGCTTTCTCAGTCTATGATCTCATGACCAACCCAGCAACCAGCCAACCAAATCATTTAAAACCCCCCTTGTGCTTCATAACTAGCCTAAAATCTCATTTTGAGCCTCAAAGATATATCATTCTTTGTTTTATTAGAGAGATCCCTCTCTAGACCCAGGAGGGCTAGATCCCGAGGTCTGAAAGTGGTTATGATGTTGTCTCATCTTTTGGTCTTGCCAATCTGGCCAAAACATGGGAACCCCAATAGATTGGTTTGTCCTTTAAGGTTGTCATAAAATCGTAACCTTTCTGATTTGTTGGGTCCAAATTTCTATCTTCTATAATAATTCACACCATATCCCATCCTGATCCAAATCCTCCTACAATAGTTGACAATCCTAAAAGCATCTTTAGGAAGTCTCCTAGATCCAAATGTCCAATTGTTAGCAGACCAATCCACAAGCCAATTTCCCTACCTGAAAACCTTAAAAACTTGCAGAATATCTTATCTGACTCACCCTTAGAACAAAGCTTGTCTAGGACTAGATCTTAGAGTTGGATAAACCAGATATTTTTAGACCCATCCAACCTACAACAGAATTCTGTTGTACTAACTTCATCCCCCACTGTTCACCTTCCTCCATTCCACCCTGTACCTCCTTTTGTAAACCCTCCACTTGTTAGCCCTCCTTTGTTTCCACAACCACATATCATGGCAACATGGTATGCTCCATTAGTCCTTCCTTTACCTTTAGTTGTTCTATCGCAGGACTATCAGTCCAAGATTCCTTTATATGATGCTAGTAGTTCTACTAATACTCAGCAACATGTGGATAGAATGAAAGACTAATTTGACAGACAAGAAATAGATGATGAAACTATTAAACTTAGAATGTTTTCTCAAAGATTAGGGGGAGAGGCAAGAAAATGGTTTAAAGGCTTAACCCCTAATAGTATTAATGACCTCCCTACTTTTCATCGACTATTCTTAAACAAATGGGAAGTCAAGAAGAACCCTCTCCAAATCTTATCAGAGTATGAAAACATTAAGAGAAATGTTGGAGAGGGTGTCCAAGAGTACTGCACTAGATTCAATAGTGTATATAATGCCCTCCCTGTACATACGAAACCCCCACAAGGTCTAGCTCTAATGAAATTCACTGATGGTTTTAACCCAGAGATGGATTATAAATTAAGAGAAAGAGAACCCGTCACGTTAGAAGACATGCAAAGGGGAGCAATAAGTGTAGAAGCCAATCTGATTGCTAAGAGAGCTAGAATGAAAAATGAAAAAAGAGTCACATATAGGGAAGAAGCTGTACCCTCCACATTTGATACAAAGATTGATAACCTAGTCAAAACCATGGAAAGGATGATGGAGAGGATGAATTTAAATGAGAGAGGTTATCTTAGAGAAAACCAAACAACTCCTCAAAACAGATATAAAAATCAGAACCAAAATCAAAACTTTATAAGGAACCCTCCTCAAATAAATTTAATTGGAGTGAATAATGAGGATACTATTTTCCTCAATGAGGAGGAACAAGGCATGTTTTCCCCAAAACAATATCAAGAAGACAACCTAGAATATGAAGAATATAAACAAGGCTTTGAAAATTCCATCATGGAAGTACACAAATAATATGACCTCAGAAGCAAGAAAAACCAAGAAACTCCCAAAGGAAAGACCTCTGAAAATTCTGCTAGGAAGATCCCTGAAAACATTTCTAAAAAGACAACAGAATATGAAAACACTGTGGCTGAAAGTTCTGATAGAAATAAAAATAAAAACATCCAGCCTAGTCCCAAACACAGTGGTGACCAAAGTAACACTAGAAACACAGCTAGTGCTCCTAATAAAACTATTTTAACTGATGTTCGTAATAAAAACCAACAAGCTGAAATTGCTGTGAAAACAATGTCTGAAAAGGATGATATGAACATTTTAAAAACTCAGACACCTTTTAGTATAGAGAATGAAATTTCCAAGATTAAAATCTCTATTCCTCTTACTGAATCAGTCACTCAAGATGTATATAGATCCCAACTTTTGAAAGCTTTAAACATAGGAGAGAATGCTGATTCTGTAAATTTAAATGATGACAAATCTGAACTTCTGTTTGGACCAGAAGTAGAAGGGAAATTTCAGGAGGGAGGTGTTCCTCCATTTTATGTTACTTTAAAAACCCATGACAAGATTCTCCACAATGCCATGTTAGACTAAGGTGCTTCACACAACCTTGTGCCAAAGGTAGTGTAATATTCCTACTTTAGCAAAGCAACTAAGGGGAATATTAATTTTTGATTTTTGCACTTAGTTGTTGGATAAATGGGTAAGGAGGCCCATGCATACTAAAAAAATGAATAAAACCAATTATAATGTGAAAGGAGATCATCACAGTAGCTGGATTTTACACTTATGGGTGTGAATAGGGGCAAACGGATGAGGACATAGTCAAGTTTGACTAAGTCAACATGCATGCATGAAGAAGAGGGGATCATCACTGTAACTAGCTCCAATGTGAACAAGGATCAACATAGACAAACATTTGAGAGCTGGATTGAAGGCATTTGAGTGTGAAAAGGGATAAAGCAGATTGAAGAGGTCAACCTTGACCAAATCAAATAGCGCAGTATGGAGGAGTGGCCTTGATGAAGGTACAACGTAATTTTGGAGGGAGATTTCTCATGTGGAGTTGGAAACCCTAATGGGTGGGACCCAAGGTGAGGAGGCTCACACAGTTTATAAGGAAGAGGATGGCAGCCATTTGGGGTTAGCTTGGATTATTATTAATTTTGTCTGTTTAGACTATTTGGCATCCTCTTGCTGTTTAGCACAAGGATCTCCTGTTTAGGAATCCTTCTCCTTTCTTGAGAGGCCTCAAGAAGGAGTATTGTACTTTAGCTTTTCACACTCAGGCTTGAGGCCAAGAATCCTCCTTCAGCCACAATGTTATTTCTGTAGAGTATAGTGCTGTGTTGCAGGGTGTTGCAGTGGAAATTACCCAACACCACTTTCTCAACTTATCTTTCTGAGGAGGGAGCTTCCCTTTCTTTGTAAGATCTGATAAGGAGGTTTTTGAGCATTTTTTATATCTTGGCATGTGGTCAAAGCATTCTCCATCATTGACTGCGCAGTCCTTGGTATGATCTATGTTATTTTCTATAGTGCTGCAGTAGCAGGGTTTGAACCCTTGCTTGTGAGCTTGTTCCTTGGAGGAAGGGCCACCCCTTCTCCCGGAAAGATCTGTATTTGATTATTCTTCTTTTCATTGTATATTTAATATATTTGTATTCAGAGCTACAGTGTAACTATGTTTTCCAGATCTAGATTTGTAGATCTGCTATTATGTACTTGTGCTCTCATGAAACCCTTACCGAGTTATCTCTTTGATGTATAGAAGGAGCTAGATCTCCATTTTCCTCCATGTTATGATATAATAAACTCCAGATTTGTTATTACATCATATTACATCCGAAACCCTAAAAAATTCACGCTGTGCAAGCTTCAGTAATTTCTGCATACCATAAGTCATGGGGTTTGGGCATTTTTGAGCAGTACCGGGACCGGGAGATCTGTTTAAATTAGCAAAAAAGATTTTTTTTTTTTTTTTTTTTAATCTGGGTGTTAGTCCCTTATAGATTAAGCTAAGGGATCAAACTGTTATTTTCCCCTGTTATTGCGCTATTTTCTTGGAATAATGTTTTTAGGGCTTAAAATGTTGTTTTTCCCCAACTTTTGGATCTTAGAATGAAGAAGAAGCTGCTGTTGTAACATCAACTGATGATAATGTGATTCTTGACACATTTCATGAGTGAATAGCTTGCTGCTGCTCCAACATTATGTTCACATATTGCTGGAGTCCCATTATTGGGCATTTTTCCATCCATTCTAGGTGTGAGAGGCTTGTTTACCTCACCTAGTTTGCTTGGTTTCTGATTTCCTCTTGGATTTAGGACTTAGATACTCAAATATAAGGGATCCAAGGGTTAATATTGTTTTTTGTAGCATACATTCCTGAAAAATTCATTTTTCAGGCATGCCTTGCTAGCAATCCCAATTTGTGGATATTACAGTGGTATCAAAGCATAATTTTGGCTCAGCCTGTGAGTTCCAGCCATCAGAGGGAGCAAGATCAGAATTATGGAGAGGATGAATTTACTCTCATCACTTTTCAGATTGAGGAAGAACCTCTCCCATGAGGTTAAGCTTATGAAAGATAAGAGATGCCAAGAAACTCCTAGAGGGTTTCAAGAAGAGGAAGAACCATGCACTTCCTAGTCTCATGAAGAAGAAGATAAATGGCATGGAAGACACTTGGAATATCAGATTCTAAGTGAATACCTTGTTGAGTATAAGACTCAACCTAGAGCCTTCAAGGAGACTCTAGCCTTCCCACAATTCATTCAACTAGAGGAAGAAAGGAGACCTTGCAGCACAAGGATGATGAAGTGCAATAGGTTTCTATTGTCTACTTTTGATGGATCATCTTCAGCAAGGACTAGGACAAGAATAATTGCAACATTATTCCTACTACATACAATAGTAGAAAGAGAAGCAATAGAGATTGCAGCGTTGCACATGAAGGGCAAAGCAAGCACTTGGTGGTTTAGCCACATAAGTCATGCAAGAGTATCTACTCTTGTAGATTTCACTCGGAGGGTGATCAAGAGATTTGATGGAGAAAAATTAGAGAGGGAGGAGCCCTCACCATCTCTTGAGGAGAATTATATTAGCGCTGTCACAACCATGGAGGAGTAGCCTTCAACATCAACAATTGAGGGAGCGAATACAGTAAAAGAAAGAACTATTGCAGCCATGCAAGGTGTTTCCAAAGTCCAGCAAGGTATTATTGTATTTCCACTTTCTATTATTGCAACAAATCTTTCAGAAGATTATGGAAATATGCTATTGTATGACCTAGGATCATCACTTACTGCTACTCTAGAGTAGCAAGGTTGCACTGCATTGTCCAAGAGTAGTAGCGAAGAGATAAGGACCCATTCCTCATGGGAACATTCAGATGCCAGCTTCATTCAGGAAGCCATTGAGGAAGAGATGTCAAAGGTTAGACATCTTGAGATGAGAAACTCTTTCTCCTCTCTAGATGACACTCTCTCAATGAGCATGCCACAAATCAAAGAGATACTTCTACTTGCAACAGATCCAAGGCCTCTTTGGTTTTGGAGGGCCATGCATGAGGAGGAGGTCTCATTGGGAGATCCCATTGGAGGTGCACTTCAACATTTCATGAAGTGCAAAGTTATTCAAAGGATGGAGGAGCATCGTATCCTACCTTGGGAGGATACCAGACATTTGCAGAATAAGATCCATCACCCACATTGGGATGAGTGGATGGCAGTATGGGGAAAGAGGGTTCCAAACCCCTTGCAGATCTATGATACAGGTCAACAAGAGGCATGGCTGTGCTGGTTGTTTTTGGGTGAGTTTGGTCACTACCCAAAAATTTATATTTCTTTAACTCATGCCTTGAGTCTAGATGATAGGATGCATAAGAAGAAGGCATGGTTGTTGTGGCTATTAAGAAGAGAGTTTGGACATCATATGTCAAATCTTATGTCCGTGTATTTACCTTTGTCTGAGATATGTGTCATGTGATCACATGTATTTATGTTTGAGATGTATCTCATGTATGTATATTGTTTTGGGAGGAAGGATAACTTCCACATAATGTATGAGGGAGATGGTTTGTACTTTTTTGATGAGACAACTCACATGCCCATCAATGTATTATTTCTCGATGATCTGCATTTTGACAATGCAAGGAGGCAACAAGAGTCCTTGTTGCTATGGCTATTATTGAGAGAGTATGGGCTGGAATTTCTCCATACTCACCATGATGTTTTAGAAGGAATATATGGCACCTTGTCTTGTTATTTTGATCATGTACAATTGATATATATTGTTGTTTACTACCACATAGTAGATGAGCACTCATACACGGCTAGTAATTTGTTGGAGGACAACTTGCCACATGACATTCTCAAGCAGCAGTGGGGAAAACTATGTTGTATCCATTGGATAGACCATTGGTATCATGGAACCATCAGCATTTTTCTGATTTGGATGCCAAATGGTGATGAGGTGCCATTCATTTTGGATGGGATGGTTTGGGCGAACATGATTCATGACATGGGGGATAGGATATTTGGAGATCTATTCTTCATCTTGCCACTTGAGGGCAACCTATTTGCAGCCCAAGATCAATATGTACTCTACACTTTCCATGAGTGGAGAGGAAGACAACATGGGGTAGGCCATCTTGCCTATCATGTTTAGCTATTTATCCCACCTTCTTTGCAGGAGCCTAAGGTGGAGGAGATCTTTCATGAGTTGCCATGTTGGAGGGTGACTCATCTTGTATGGATGATAGCTTGGGGGTGGAGGTTTTACATGGGGATGATAGTTCCCAAACAAATTTAAGACTCCATGCCTTGGGAGGAAGTTTTTCAGTTCTATCCTTGCAGTTTCTTGAGGACAAGCAACATTTGGGAGCGGCGGACTGTAATATTCCTACTTTAGCAAAGCAGCTAAGGGGAATATTTATTTTTGATTTTTTCACTTAGTAGTTGGATAAATGGGTAAGGAGGCCCATGCATAATAAAAAAATGAATAAAACCCATTATAATGTGAAAGGAGATCATCATAGTAGCTGGATTTTACACTTATGGGTGTGAACAACGGCAAATGGATGAGGACATAGTCAAGTTTGACTAAGTCAACATGCATGCATGAAGAAGAGGGGATCATCACTGTAACTAGCTCCAATGTGAACAAGGATCAACATAGACAAACATTTGAGAGTTGGATTGAAATCACTTGAGTGTGAAAATGGATAAAGAAGATTGAAGAGGTCAACCTTGACCAAATCGAACATCGTAGTATGGAGGAGTGGCCTTGATGAAGGTACAACGTAATTTTGAAGGGAGATTGCTCATGTGGAGTTGGAAACCCTAATGGGTGGGACCCAAGGTGAGGAGGCTCACACATTTTATAAGGAAGAGGATGGTATCCATTTGGGGTTAGATTGGATTATTATTAATTTTTTCTGTTTAGACTATTTGGCATCCTCTTGCTGTTTAGCAGAGCTACAGTGCTGTTTAGCACAAGGATATCCTATTTAGGAATCCTTACTGAGAGGCCTCAAGAAGGATTATTGTACTTTAGTTTTCCACACTCAGGCTTGAGGCCAAGCATCCTCCTTCAGCCACAACATTATTTTTGCAGAGTATAGTGCTGTGTTGCAGTGGAAAGTCCCCAACACCACTTTCTCAGCTTATATTTTTGAGGAGGGAGCTTCCCTTTCTTTGCAAGATCCGATAAGGAGGTTTCTGAGAATTTTGTATATCTTGGCATGTGGCCAAAGAATTCTCCATAATTGACTACGCAGTCCTTGGCAGGATCTACGTTATTTTCTACAATGCTGCAGTAGCAGGGTTTGAACCCTTGCTTGTGAGCTTGTTCCTTGGAGGAAGGGCCACCCCTTCTCCCGGAAAGCTCTGTATTTGATTCTTCTTATATTAATTGTATATTTCAGCTATTTGTATTCAGAGCTATAGTGCAACTACATTTTCCAGATCTAGATCTTCAGATCTGCTATTATGTACTTGTGCTCTCATGAAACCCTTGCCGGGTTATCTCTTTGATGTATAGAAGGAGCTAGATCTCCATTTTCCTCCATGTTCTGATATAATAAAATCCATATCTGTTATTATATCATATTACATCTGAAACCCTCAGAAAATCACGCTGTGTAAGCTTTAGTAATTTCTGCATACCATAAGTCATGGGGTTTGGGCCTTTTTGAGCAGTACCGGGACCGAGAGATCTGTTTAACTTAGTAAAACAGATTTTTTTCTGATTATTTTCTGTGTGTGAGTCCCTTATAGCCTAAGATAAAGGATCCAACCATTTTTTTCCCCTGTTATTACACTATTTTCTTGGAATAACATTTTTAGGGCTTAAAATGCTATTTTTCCCCACATTTTGGATCTTAGAATGAAGAATAAGTTGCTGTTGTAACATAAAATGATGATAATGTGTTTCTTGACACATTTTATGAGTGAATAGCTTGCTTCTACTCCAGAATTGTGTTCACATATTGCTGCAGTCCCATTATTGGGCATTTTTATATCCATTCTAGGTGTGAGAGGCTTGTTTACCTCACCTAGTTTGCTCGGTTTCTGATTTCGTCTTGGATTTAGGACTTAGATACTTATATATAATGGATCCAAGGGATAATATTTTTTTTTGTAGCATACATTCCTGAAAAATTCATTTTTCAGGCATGCCTTGCTAGCAATCCCAATTTGGGGATATTACAGGTAGTAATGGAAATATTAGACCTTGAAATAACTAGACCATACAAATATTTATACTATTTTGATTCCAACAGAGTTAAATTTCCATGCCTAATCAAATATCTATGTGTCAACTTAGCACAAATACCAGCCAAGAGCCTAGTAATGGATATTTTCGTGGTTGATATTCCTCCTAAATATGGCATGCTCCTTTCAAGATCATGGGGAGCTAAACTCCAAGGCACCCTCCAAATGGACATGACCTATGCTACCATCCCTGTTTTCGGTCAACCAAGGAGATTGTATAGGGAAACACACATGAAATACATGGTTAGCAGTCAAGAAAAAACATATAACTCCCCTATTTATTCTATCCACACTGATCTTGATTCGTTGATCCTTTACAATGATGAAAATGTTAATGAAAAAATAACAGAAAATGAGAAAACAATTGTAGAAGAAGAAGAAAAAGAGGAGGAACAATAAAAACAATTTGCCCAAACAGAATATTACAACAAACATAATGAAGACCATAGGGAACAAAGAAACCACCAGCATAGGGCTTACCATGATAGAAAAAACAATGACAAACATAGTGCAGACCCTAAAGAACAACATAATAAACAACACAGTGGCAACCACTATAAACAACATAATGGGAACCATAATGAATCTAATGATATTATATTGAACCTCTTTGGAGTATGAGCTTTGATGGGTCTTATAGTAAGACTGGTTTAGGAGCAAGAATATGAGTGCATAACACAAAAAACAATCATGCAGAGGGCCAATCATATAAGTTAAACATTCAATGCACAAATAACATAGCTGAATATGAGGCACTCCTCCTAAAAATACAATTACTGAAGAAATTAGGAGCCAAGAGGATAACTGTCCATGGAGTTTTAGAGCTAGATATTAGGTAGATTAATGGAGAATACACAACAAAGCATCCTAGATTAAAAGCCTATAGAGATGATGCTATTGACCTCTTAAAAACATTCATAGAATATGATCTCACCTTTGTCCCTAGAAATCAAAACATCCTTGCCAATGGTCTAGCATTTGCAGCCATCACATGTCAAAAGCCTTATCAAAACAAGAAATACATAGTCCAAGTCAAATATAGACCAACAATTCCTGATAACATAAAATAATGGCAAGTTTTTGAAGGAGATAAACAGATAGAGGATTTCCTGCAGTCCATAAATGAGTTTGAAGCACCAAATTCAAACTCAGAACAATCTTACAAAGAAGAGCCTCCTGACATTGCTGATATAAATCTGTTAACAAAAGAAGACATACATAAAACATAAATGTGCACTAATTCAGAGGAAGAAAACTTTGAAGTGTTATAGTCCCATAATGATAACTTGCCAAAGGGACTGGTTCCTAATGTTTGACTTTAATGATGTTGCTAGGAAGCCAAAGATGGAACCCACTAAAGCTAAAATAGAAGAATGCAATATAGGCAGTGTGCAAGAACCCAAAATGATAAAACTGTCCAAAACACTGCTAGCTCATATAAAACATAAATATCTTGAGCTTTTTAAAGAATTCACTGATGCTTTTGCTTGGAGTTATGAAGATTTAAAGTCATATTATACAGAGATAATTCAACATAAGATACTCTCAAAGAAAACCAGAAGCCCTTTAAACAGAAATTGCACAGAATAAACCTTGTGCAATTACCCCTGGTTGAGAAAGAAATTAAGAAAATGTATGATGTTGGAATAATAGCCCCTTTGAGATACTCAAAATGGGTTTCAAATCTTGTATCATTAAGGAAGAAAATAGGGGAAATTAGGCTATGCATAGACTTTAGAAATTTAAACAAAGTCTCCTTAAAGGAAAACCACCCTTTGCCAAAAATGGATCACATCTTACAAAGGGTAGTGGGTTCTAAAATAATTTCTTTGCTAGATGGATTTTCAAGATACAATCAGGTCCTAGTACACCCAGATGATCAACACAAGGCAACTTTCACTACACCCTGGGGCACCTTCATGTATGTTAAAATGCCTTTAGGGTAAATGAATGCTGGTGCCACCTTCCAAAGAGCCATGGATATTTCTTTCTCAGAAGAGATAGGATACTTCATTGTGATTTACCTTGATGACATAACAGTCTATTCAAAAACAGATGAATAACACCTAGCTCACTTAAGAAAGGTCTTGGAAAAATGTAGAAAGTATGGTTTGTCTTTGAATCCCAAGAAAACTTTGTTTGACCTTCAAGAAGGTTAGCTTTTAGGCCATATCATATCTGAAGAAGGGATTAAGATAGACCCAAAAAGGATTGAAGGAATTTTGCAATTCAATCATCCTAGAAATATCAAAGAACTTCAATATTTCATTGGAAAGATAAATTTATTAAGAAGGTTCATACCAAACCTTGCAGAACTCCTAAGAAACATTACAAACATGCTGAAAAGAGAAGTAGGAGTCAAATGGACCATAGAAGCAAAGAAATCCTTTGAACTGGTAAAATGAGCACTTACCCAAACACTAGTTCTAATTAGCCCTGATTTTACCAAAGATTTATTCATCTTCTCCTTTGCATCAGAACATATAGTTGCTGTTGTCCTACTACAGAAAAACATAAAAGGACAGGAACAACCTATTGCATTTTTTAGCAAGGCATTAAGAGATGCACCTATGAAATACAAGAAAATGGAAAAACAATATTTTGCCTTAATCAAGGCATTGAAAGATTTCAGATTTTAGATTTTTCACTCACACATCATTGCATTTGTGCCTCACTCAATGGTAAAAGAGATATTGACACAAGATCCTGATGGTAAAAGGGGTAAGTGGATTGCTGTTATATTAGAATATGATTTAGAAATCAAGCCCACTAAACTAATAAAAGGACAAGAATTGGATAAACTCATGGCTGAAACAAACTTTCAAGCACCCGACATGAATATGATTGATGCATTAGATGAACAGGAGGAGTTGGCAACTCCACTTATTGAAGAATCATTTCTGAATTCATCTTGGTATGCTGATATTTTATATGTGCTTATTAATCTTAATTTTTCTCCTGGTTTGTCCAAAACAAAGGCAAGATTCTTAAAGTTGAAGGCTATAAACCATTGCATTATAGATAAAACTTTATATTGGAGAAATGCTAGTGGTATATTGCTTAAATGTTTGCTTGAGAATGATGCAGATAAGATCAAGCATGAGTTTCATGAAGGAGAATGTGGAGGCCACCTCTATTAGAAAACTACTATTAACAAAATACTTAGAGATGGTTACTATAGGCCCACCCTCTTTCAAGACATCCATAAAATGTTAATTTCCTTTCACAAGTGCCAAATATTTAAAGGAAAAAGAAAACTGTTGCCATTACCTTTGCATCCTATCTCTGTTGAAGCTCCTTTTCAACAATGGGGCCTAGATTTTATTGGAGAAATCCATCCTTCCTCCTCTACCCAAAACAAATGGATCCTCACTGCAATTGACTACTTTACAAAATGGATAGAGGTCATCCCTTCTAGAACTGCCACATAATTAGTAATCATCAAATTCCTTGAAAACCACATTTTGTCTAGATTTGGCTATCCTAGAAAGATTATCACTGACAATGCTGCTTCTTTTAGATCCAAGAAAATGGTGGAATTTTTCCACAAATATCAGATTAAATTGGGCCATTCTACAACTTACTACCCTAAAGGTAATGGGTTGGCTGAATCCTCAAACAAAAGTTTGGTGAACATCATCAAAAAATTGCTGGAAGAGAACAAGAAATCATGGCACAAAAAAATAGTACATGCACTATGGGCAGACAGATTAACAAATAAAAAATCAATTGGAATGTCTCCCTATCAGCTAGTTTATGGAATAAATGCAATTTTTCCAACAATTTTAGGGGTTCCAGTGATAAATCTCATCCAAGAAGCACAGTCTGAAGAAAATTACATGCTAAGAAGAATAAACTAGATTGTCCAGCTACAACAAACAAGAGAGGAAGTATACAACATAACACAACAAGTGCATGGAAACATAAAGAAGATTTTTGAGAAAAGAACCAAGGCCAATGATTTTAACCTTGGTGACAAAGTACTGAAGTGGGACTCAAGAAGAGAAGACAAAGGAAAGAATGGGAAATTTGAAAATCTATGGAAAGGTCCATACGTCATCCATTCAACAAGAGGAAACAATGCATTCTTCCTACAAGAGATGGATGGAACAAAATTGTTTGGAGGCCCTATCAATGGAAGGATGCTCAAGCATTATTTCAATTGAAAATAATCGGTTTAAAGCTTTATTCATTGTATATAACACTGTTTGAGTAAAATATCAGAAAAATAAAACATAAAAACAAAGAAAATAAGAAAAGAGGGCAGATAAAAAGAGAAGGTAAAGGCCCATACCAAAACACAATATTTATGAAAGTGTGCAAGTTGAAATGCCACTAATTTTGAAGAGGAAGTCCTGTTCAATCATACAGCCTAATATTGATTGAAAAAGTTTTAAATTTTCACTGATAGGTTAGTGAATGAAGATTTTCCAAACTGCTTAAACTTGGCTTATTAGTAGATTAGATTAGGAAAAGATATTGGTTCCAATGTTCAAATTTGAATCAAAGAAAAAAAAGAGAGGGATGAATCACATACTCTAAATTACAACCCTAAGTTTTAGCTTTACTTTTGCAAGAATAAAATCTGTGTGCAGCTTGTTTAAAATGCCACAGCTCATGACAAATAAAACTGCTTAATCTTGATTTGGTCATGTTTTCAATTTCCTATTTTTAGATTAGAGAATTTTTTTTTGTCAAACTGTTTAATCTTGACAGATAAGTAGATTAGGTAGAGAATAAAAGAGCTCATCAGTCTAATCTGAGCCTTTAGATGGTATAAGTGTAGAAGTAGATAGTTTCCTGTTTTCAAAAGAAAAATTATGTCAAGGGTTGGCCAATCTAAAGCCAAATGAACAAAAATTGCTAGGAAAATATGATGGGTAGTGTTAGGCGGATTTATCCCTCTTGTGGACAAGAGCGATCTCCCTAGTATCTTAAGGATATATAGAAACAAATAGACAAATGTAGACCATTTTCTCTAGTCCATTATGCTTAAGTATTATTAATTAACTATGGAGAGATGCTCCTACCTGAAGTCCAACGCTTATTCAATCTTCAATCCAGTCGCTCCAGGAGATATTGATCCAACATATAAGATCTGCAATCAAAGACAAGAGAAAGGGATCAAAAGCATCTGCAAGATATGATAATTCAAAAGCAATGATCTATCTTAGTGATCAAGGAATCCAAGAATTAAATTATTAAAAATATACATGAACAAATTAATGAGAAAATATAATCCATTTTTATTAACTTTGAATGAAAAGAAGAAACCTTACAACCTTGATGCCTTGTTGTTTGTACAGGTTCTTCCGGGGTCCCGAACAACCATTTTCCTCAGTTTGAATAGACTCTAACTCTTTGAATTAGCATGAAACTATGGCGATGAGTATGTAATATTTCTGATGCCAATGATGCAAAATGTAGAGATTATAATTTCTTCAACAATTCACCTCAAAACAACCAAGTTCTAAGTACCCCCGAGACTGAAACATGGTCTCAATTTATAACAGAAGGGAGGAGGTTTCAGTTCCAAAGAAAGGGGGATAAAGTCCTCTCAAAAATGGATTTTAGCTCCAAATACCAAGGGATAGATCCATTTATGAAGGGATAGAGGTTCATGAATGGAAGGGGTGAAGCTCGACCAGATAACGCTTCTAGAAGGCTCCAATTGGGAGAATATTCGACCAACTAGGAGAATATTTGACCAGCTGTGTTTCTAGAACTTAATTTTATTTTTATTTTATCTTTTATGGGGGTCCGCAGTTTTAAAGAGCAGAACGTGCGGGATGTGCCACAATTTTTAGAGCAATAAACCGCGGCACCGCAGGAAATGACTAAGAAAAGTGCGAAGTTAGGATTTTTAGGGTTTTAATGAGATTTTTTCCCAATTCCAAGACTTGATTTAGGAACTTTATGATTTTGGACCTCTAAGGGAGCAATGAATAGGTAATGATGAACCCATATAGATAGCTAAATGTCATGGTGACAAATTTTAGTGTAACATATTGCCCCCTAAAGTGCGAAGTTTGAAGAGTTCTGAAGAATTCTAAAGAGTGAAGTGAATTATCATTCCGAGGATTGGGCTGCAGGCACATTGGTTGAAACCTGGAAAAAAAATTCAATGCAAGTATATATATATGTATATCATCGTTGAGGTAGGCATTCCCATACTCAGATAAAAAATAACTACATGTTCTGATACAAAAATATTTGAGAATTACAGTAATAGTAGACACAACATGGATGCAGCCATCTGTCATGAGTAGTCTACTGTATGATAAAAACTCCTTGTAGCCTGGATGGTGGAAACTAGATCCAGGGTCTTGATTTCCGCTTCTCGAACTAGTACAATTCTATCCATGTGATTGATTGTGTCGAAGTCGAACATGGTAGAAACCACCCGATTACCAGTCAATGATGTGAACTGTTAACAAGTGTGAGAGAAACCACCAATAATGACAATGGCCCTCAAAGTACTCAGTACAATCTATGAAATGTGAATTTGTAATTTGAAGTCGAACATTTAACAAAATCATTCGATCGAAGGTCTATGATGTAACCTGTCGTCTAAGGCAAGAAACCTACCATTAAGGCATGCAAATCCCAAGGTGCTTATAGGATTCTAGATCAAATTTCTAGATGATGAGCTGTTGTCGATAGAAAGTGATCCATCGTAGGAAAGCCCATGACACAAAACCATTAAATCTAGTTTTGAAGAAATATTTGCAAGGACTGACTCAGGGATGGTCAACGCCAATGGAGATAAATTTTTGCAATGAATGGTTTATTTAAACTGTTCTCTTGAACACATAACAACACTACATATGGTTTGGCGACAATTGAACTAAAGTTGATACCTAGAAACCGGCTGAAGACTTTCAAAGTGGTTTGATTAACTGTTAGACAAAGGATTTTCCCAACCCAAATATGAGCGTAATAAAAGTGTCATGTTCAAGAGTGGTATTCTAATTTTTGGAACAAAGTGTGACAAATGGATTCATTTTCTCTCTTTTTCCCCCACCATTTCTGGCAAGTACCTCTTTATTTTTGACAAGCTTGAGGAGGATAAAATTTTCTTTTTATATAAGCTCATCCTTTAGATGAGTCCAACTTAGTATTAAAATCGAACCCTAAGAAGGAGTGGTTCGTTCCTGTTTGTAATTTACAGGTCCTTTACTATTAAGTTTTAACGAGTCCAGTATAGGTGAAACTCGGTGTTTTTTAGTTTTAGGGAGTCAGAAGAAAAACTTAAGAAAACTCCGTGGGTGTAATTTTTTGTAAATTTAGTCTCTCAAGCCCAAAAAAGGATAAAATAATGCAAGAGAGAACTCTATTAACTATGATTAGTCAACGTATACCTTTTTCGTAAATAGTCAATTTCAGTCTGGAAAAGGGGTAAACTTATACTGAAAGGAGGATTGTTCATTTACTTTAACGAGTTCGAATAGTCAAGTACTCAGCAATATTTTCATGTTTAGAGAGTCTGAAAAGGGCTTAAAAGAGGAATCCAGGGTTTCGCTTTTTCGTAATTTTTAAGAGCTAGAAAAAGTGATAAAAGTGTACGCATCATCAAAATAATCCTTTTCATTTGAAAAACCTATTTTTTGCACATAAAATCGAAAAATTAAACATATCTGTTTCTAATAAGTAAAAACTTTTGAAAAACAAATTTTTAAAGTGGAAAAAAAATAAAATAATATTTTATTCATTCAAAAAATCTTATAAAAAGTAGCTCAAAAAAGTCATTTTCACGTTTTGTATTCAAAGTTGAAAGTCTGAGAGCTCTGGGCAAAAAAGATTCCGGAGGTGATAATGGGAGAACTGACCGTTCAAATCGAAAATCGTCAAATCCAGGTAATCCACAACATTCTTCTCTTCATTTTCATCCATTTGCATTCTCTTTTTGGGTTTTCAAAATCATTTTTTGGGGGGGAAATGGTTCAAAATTTCGTTCTCAGGGGTCCACGGGTCATGCACTACTTACCTGCGGACCCCGATAATTTTCCAAAAGGAAAATTATCAGGCTACTGCAGTTTTTACGAAGAGTGCGTGCGGGGGTCCACACTGTCTCTATATAAAAACTACGGGGGCGCCATGAGAAAATTAAATTTGATAAAGTCTCTAAAAAATGGTTAAAATTTTTCACTCTAACAACTTCTAACCTTTAAATGTGTCCATTTGCAGGTCATTTCACAATGTGGGAGTGGCGAGAATGCGAGAACGAAGAGGTAGATGATGCGGCAATGAACAATCCAAACACAATGTGTGTTTTGAGAAATTTTGGATTATACAAATTCTGGGCCATTCAGGGCATGAGGGCACAGGTAGAGCTAATGATCTGGCTGGTGAATAAATGGGATGTTCAAGAACAATGTTTTATCATTGGAGATCACAAGCTAGAAATTGAGCTTGAAGACATCTACTTCCTCATCGGCTTATCAAAAAGAGGAGAACCTATTTCTTTGTTTGGAGCTAGGAAAGGTGGCCTGCCTATCGCTAGCTATAAACAAGAGTTCTGTAATGAAGAAGCTGATCCCAAAGACAACCGTATAAACATAAAAACTATCATATGTCTTGATCTGAAAGTCATTGCATTCACCGTGACCAGATTATGTGGGAGTACAACTCCACATGTGGCTACCAAGTCACAAATGTAGACAACTGTCAAATGTTATAGAGGTACAATATTCAATTGGTGTGAAGGGGTGTTGACCAATATGAAGGGTCAACTAACCAAAGTGAAGAACTCAAAGTTGAAAATTTTTGGGTATGGTGCTATCTTAGTATCTTTCGATTTGGAGAGGATTCTGTCCCTTGCCCCTCAGTTGATCTCTGTTGACCATGGTAAACCTAGAGAGCCTCATATGGTGCAATGGGTGGCACTGATGGCTTGCCATGGTGGCGTTGGATACATAGTAGTCTGATTCACTCTAGCATATTTCCATTGGTTACAGAACCAAATATTTGCTATTGAGGATTTCTCGTATGCAGGCATAGACTTTCGAGGAGACCCCAAGATGTCCTTACCTCTAGGGAAACAATGGGATGAATCAGGTAAATGAATTATTTTGATGCGTTTTAACTCTAATTTTTATTTTGTTTTTCAATCGTCCAATACTAATAACAAAAATTTCAAATGCAGATATTGGTCCAGGAAGACTAGCGACTCTTCGCCACTTCGAAAGGAAGCCAACATAACCTATTGCACAGCCACAGAACCAAGAAGCAGAGATTCTTACTGACTTAGAGCACAACCTAGAAAGGTTGACTAGAGACATCCCAGAGACAACGATGGATGATATTCCTCTTCGTCTCCAGTGGCATGTCGCTGGTGTTCCTGGCCAGTTTCAGAGATACTTGCATAGGGTGGCGCGGGCGATAGTTTATTATTATGATCATCACCACAGATAGTGGATGATTATCGTAGACTATCGTATTTTTGTTTTTTGTATTACTATCTTTCAGATCATAAGGTGTTTTAAACCTATGGTCGCAAACGATGTAATATTTTTTGAAACACGAACTCTATCTATGATATGAATACTTTCGTCGGCTATCTTGTTCAACACATATTGAATGTTGTTTTGATTTACTATTTTAATGTCGCAAATGTCTATTTATAACATTATTAGCTAATGCATCAGCTAATGTATTTAAAATTCTTTGAATATGTTGATATTCAATGTAATCAAAATGTCTTTCCAAGAGACGAACCTTCAAAAATAATCTTAGTAACACTGGATTTTTAATTGCGTATACTCTGTTTAAATGCAATACAATGAGTTCTGAATCTAGCCTAACGATCAAATGCCAAATGCCAAATGAAATGGCATCAGATAATAACTCAATCACTACGCTATATTCTGCAACATTATTTGTTGTTTGACCAAGGCTTACCCCATGCATAGAAACTAACTCATCAGTGGGTGAATAGATAACCCAGACTGCAGAAGAGATATTCCGTGTACTACGACAGGCACCATCAACAAAACCAATGTATGCTTGAAGGGATGTCGACATATACAATATCAAGAGTAATCAAGATAAGTAGGGATATTAGTCAACGCAAGCTTAAACTAGACACACTCATCTAATCTAAAGCAACAAACTTAGAAAAATAACTAATGTACAGGTGAGATCTTTACACAAAGATCAAGCATAATATCTCTTCAGATAAAGTCCATTTCTGGGTTTATCTAAAGAGACCCCGTCATAATCAGTCAATTCATAGGCCCCTTTTGCAAGCACTCGCTTGAAAATATAAGGACCATGCCACATGGGTTTGAATTTCCCAGCTCCTAGTTTATCGTTAGCTTGATCGTATACCAAGGCTAGGTCCCCTCTGAAAAAACAAAAGGTGTAACACTTCGATCGTACTAAGCTTTAACGTGTTTTTATGAGCTTCAACTACTAATACAGCGGTGCGACGAGTCTCATCTAATTGTGCTAGGTACAAAAAGCATTTTTCCTCTTCAGAAGTAGCTGGTAGTAACTCTATGGCTAATTGGAGTGATGGTATTTTGCATTCAATCGGTAACACAACTTCTAAACCATAGAATAGTTGAAAGGAGTGAACCTTGTTGCAGTTTTTGCTGAGGTTCGGTATGCCCAAAGTGCTGAGAAAAGCATAGTATGCCAATTCGATTTATGAATTCCGATTATCATTTTAATCATAGTGGTTAAAACTTTATTAATGGCTTCAACCTGACCATTAGCCTGCGGGTAATATGGAGTAGAGTTATCATGGCACAGGCCAAGTTGGTCGGAAATTTCGGTCATCATGATGTTTCGAAAATGACTCCCATGGTCAGTAATAATAGCTTGGGGTACAACAAAATGAGCAATTACATGATTGAATACAAATGTAGCTGCAGTTTTGCCCTCGAGCGCAAATTTAGGCATAACCTCGGCCCATTTTGTAAAATAATCGACTGCGAGAATAATATACCCATACCCCCCTGCCAAGTGAGGGTTACATGTAATGAAATCAATGCCCCATTTTGCAAAAGGACCTACCACAATTATGGGGTGAAGATGAGCTTGTGGTGCACACATTTTTCAATAAAAAATATGACAGTTGTGGCATTTTCGGATTGCGAGAATGCAATCTTTGAATAATGAGGGCCAAAAATAACCAACGCGCAATATATTTTGGGCTGTGGCATACCCTGACATATGACCACCACATGCTCCAGAGTGGCAGTCATTCAAAACTTTTTCGGCCTCTTCATGAGTTAAACATCGTCGAAATACAGAATCCGCACCACGATGATAAAGTGTTTCTAGACAAAATTGTATTGTTGAGATTGGTAACAGATTTTTTGTCGATTTGAACGCGAGAGTTCAGGCCAAAATTTTTGGGCTTGGAGATAAATGATGATATTTCCATACCATGGATCTAATGTAATGATAAGAAATAGAGATTCATCAGCAATCAGATGCTCTACCACAGTTTTTGTTTAAGTATTTGGGAAGTCACACATAAGTTCGGCGAACACTATTTATTTCTTTGATTTGGATTTTTAAAATTATAAATCAAACTCTTGAAGGATAACAATCCATTTAGATTATTTTCCTCCGAGTAACTGTTTAGTCAAAATGTACATCATCGGTTTACAATTAGAAATCACAGTTGTTTTTCATAACAATATGCAATGACGGAATTGTTTGATAGCTTGTACTGCTGCCAAGGCCAATTTCTCCACATGTGAATATTTAATTTCAGTTGGATTGAGATTCTGACTGAGATAGTAAATCACATGTTGATTGTGTAATTCATATTCTTGAATTAATACCATTCCGACGGTCGAATCAGAGGCTGCTAGGTATAAAAAGTAATCCTGGCTGTAATTTGGTGGATGCAACAATGGTGGATGGGTCAACACATGTTTTAAAGCATCAAAAGATTGATCAGGGATCTCATCCCAAATAAAAGGAACATTCTGTTTCAGCAGCCTGGTAAAAACTTTCGTTAACTCAACATAGTTCTGGATAAATATACGTAAAAAGTTTTCTTTCCCTTGCAAATTTTGGAGTTGGCGAAGTGTGGAAGGAGGAGGTAAATTAACAATAGCCTCAACCTTTGATGGGTCGACACAGATACCTACTTTGGAAACAACAAATCCCACCCAGAAATCGACCATATTGTACACAAAAAACACATATGTGGGGATTTAACCGAATCTTATAATGCCTAAATCTCATAAAGATTGCTCTTAAATGGGTAGAACGATCTTCCTTGTGCAATGAATGAGCAGGTAAATCATCAACATAAGGCTACACAATGTGTTTAATGTCATGAAAATCGGAAGACTTTTCCCTTTGAAAAGTCGCACCAACATTCTTTAAACTGAAAGGTAGCTTACAATCAGCAAAAGTCTCCCAAGGACAAATGAATGCTATTTTTGGTTGATCAGTAGGGAGTATGTTTATTTGATTATACCCAAAAAATACATCCATAAATGAATACATTTCATTTCCGACACAATCATCGATGATTTGATCGATATAGGGAGTTGGATAATTGTCCTTTGGACAAGCTTTGTTAATATCCCTATAGTCGACACATACTCATATGGTTCCTTGTTTTTTAGTAACATGTGTTAGTCATCAGTATTTTTGCATGTTTTGATGACTAGTTTCCTTGGCTGAGTTTTCTAGAAGCTAATCTCAATCTGTCAAATTTTCATCCAAAAAACACCTCAAACAAATTTTTGTCTTCCTACCCCTCCTTCTCAGCCTATGATGAGAATAGTCTTCAGTTGTCCTACCTATCAAAATTTAGCAAAGACTCCCTATCTATAGCTGTTATAAGTTTGTATCTCTACCATAAAAATCCTTTGTTTTCCATACTACTCACTATCCAACATTTGACAAAGTGACTACCCCTCAATCCCTGATCATCTTGTCATGTGATAACCTACTCATGCCTAAGAAGCCATTCAAGAGCTGTGACAAAATCTGTAGGTCTAGGTGGTGGTGCATTAGGGAAAACTCCTTGGAAAGACTGTTTTAAGCCAAAAACCTTGTTTTTCATCATCATGTCAGCCATCATTTTCTTCTCACCCAACAAACAAAACCATGGTCTATCCTTAGGTCACACACCACTAAATCTTTCTTTGTATCTTTTAAGCAGAGCTCACAAGTGTTCAAATCAGGAAAAGAGAAAGAGTTTCCCTATATGAAGAAAGATGATCAAATGAAATTTCAAGCATTATCATCATGTCATATCAGCAAAGGCCTTCAGTGATCAAAGTCATTTCAACAATGCGTCTCTGCAGGGGTGCTAAGGATCAATGGCACAAATCAGTTTGGGGCAAGGGAACATTTCAAGGAACAAATCCAAGTAAAAGGAACAGTTAACTATTTTAAGGACTAAGGGAAATACATAGTTTAGAGAGAAGACCACATACAGGATCCATCCCTGTAAGTCAAAACACCAAGAATGTCAAAAAACCTCCATCAGGGCAAAAAGAGCACAAAAGTTAGAAAAACACTGCCTCCAGTGTTTCAGTTCAATTACAATGGAATTTGTTCCCAAAAGTATGGAACAGCTCACAAATCAGTCTTATGCAACCAACAGTGATAGTATTCTGGAAAAAATAGCTTTAAAACAAATTAGGCATCATAGTGAAGGTATAAGAAGGATAACTGCTTCTTATACCTTATCATAAACTAAACTTTGAAAGACTGTCACAAACAATTTCACTACCCCTGAAAACATGGTCAAGGGAAAGAATTAGTTCAAAGATACATCGTAGTGAGCACTCACCATTTACAAAGCACATTATTTACTCCTGAAGATTCACAGTAATTTTATGCAAAAGGGATGTACATTACTGACAGGTCCTCATGAATCAAAGGGCATTATGATTCAAATGATTTCATCAAGGACAAGTACCAAAAATTCACTGTTGCCTTCTATTTGTATTTTTCAAACAAACAGATACGGGTCACAGTTTTGAAATGAATGAATTTTTATAGTTTTAAGGACCTCCATCAGTAAATAAGTAGGGGGTCTCATAGTAGGTCTGAAGGGTAACAAAGATTGTGTTTTGGAAGCCTACTTCAAAAAATAGGCAGAGGGTAAAGGCACAGTATCAGAGGGGCTAGATTTGGAACAGGTAGCCTTTTTCAAAGGTTAACATTGTCAGATTAAAATCCTCCTTCCCGAGAAGAAAGGGCACCCCTCATAGTCCTAAAGAAACCTCCCTTGAATGACAAGCACAGGGTCTCTTTTGAAGGATAAAAATAGTTTGTCTAAAGAGCCACAAACAGTTTGTTCATGGACATTCTTCAGCTGGTTAACAGAGGTAAAATAAGCACCCATGCAGTTTGTCAAACATTTCCTACTTCATGATAAGTAGAGGGCCCACAGACAACTTGTTCAAAAATAGTCTTCAAATGATAAACAGTGATGAAAGAAAAACTTAGTGTTTACAGGGCCTCCTTCAATTATGAGCAGATGGAAAAAACACAGTTTTTCAAGTGCCTCCCTCAGTAATAAGTAGAGGGAAACTCTTTGTTTACAATTCTATACCTTTCATTAAAAAGAGAATGGGTTAAAGAATTTTTAAACAAAGGGCTAAAGTTCAAAGGCTAGCAGAGATAAGCAAGACACAACTTGTTCATAGGACTAAAAATTTGGTTAAAAAATGCCTTCTTTAAATGATAAATAGAGAAAACACTTATGAAAAGACCCCCTTCACATCATAAAAAAAGGATTTACATAATGATGTTGAGAGGCTGCAGTAGTGGTGTTTATGTAAACCTTTTTCAGATGATAAGGACAAGGTCACAGTTTTGAGGAAAACTTTCTTGACAAGCAGAACTTGGATACATAAAAGTTGAAACCTAAAAGTATCAGAGAAGTGCCCAGAAAGTGTTTTAAAAGGACCTCCTTCACTAGTGAGTAGAAATAAGCACATCACGGTTTTGAGAAGGGTAGCTCAAAATATATAAAGCAGTTGGTAAAAGGTAACCTCTTTCTTCAAACATTAACACAATCTTCATAAGGGTTTTTCTTCCAAAAGGAAAAAGGGTGCCTACCTTGTTTTTTCAAAAGCACAAAGGAAAAAACAAGAAGTCACCAAAGGGAGGGAAAAAATGTTCAAATTTTTTTTTGAAAAGAGCTATAAAGCTCTCAAAGTAAACGTTTTACATTCTATTGTGAAGCTGATTGAGGAGAGAGTGATTTGTCAAAACCTGGGCAAGATTTTATACGGGTTTTCAAAGATGTGACGTGCCTAAAAATGCTCGTGGCACGCCTGTAGCTGCATTCAGAAGAATTTTTCATAGGACACAATGTGCTTGTCGGGCGATGTGACATGCCTGTGCAAGCGCCGATGTTCAGTCATCAACACGCGACACGTTTGCCTGAGCCACTCCTGAATGGCCCACCGCCTGGCATTTAGTCATCAACACGCGACGCGTTTTCCCGGGCCACTTCTGAATGGAGTTTTGATCGCTCGGGCCCATGCTAAAGGGAGGTGGCTGCCATACACATATACCCTCAAAAATTTCCAAAAAACAGTTGAGTCTCCTTCTAAGATGTATTTTTGTTTTCTCTGCCTAAGTTTTTGAGTTAAAAAGAGTTTGAAATCAAATTATAAGGAAGAAGAAAAACAATGATTTCAAAGAACAAAAATAGCGATTTCAAAGGGGAAACATAGTTGTTTTCAAAAGTACCCTGTTTGCTCAAAAACACAGTGGTTGTTGAGAAAGAACGCCTATTTACAGTTTAAAGACTTGTTTTAAATAAATAGGTGAAAGAGGACACAGTCTCATAAAGGAAAAAGACATATTTATTTTGAAGGTATTTTCACTCAGTAACAAGAAAAAAACACAGTTCTTGAGAAGGAAGCTTATTTTCATTAAAAAAGGAACTTGTTTGCTAGCTAAGAAAGAAATACAGTGCTTAAAGAAGAGATCTATTTTCAATTCATTTGAAAGAAGTGTTTTGATAAGAGAGTGAAGGAAAGTCTAAACAACTATGCCTCCAAAAAAGGTCAACAAAGGGGGGTATCATAACTGGTTTGAGCCCACTACAACTCAGGAAATAAATGACTCCCCTTCAGTTCTTTTTAATTTTCAGGAGGTAGGGTGCCTTAATTTTTGCCAAAAAGTCCAAGAGGTCACCAATCACCCTCCCTTGACACAATTTTTTTCCTTGAGGCTGCAAGGAGAACATGTTCACATAACAGGCCTTGATTTTGTTCTCACTCCTAGGTCAGTGTCAAAGGCCACCAAGATTCCCTATCTTGGTGAGAAATGGTTATAACAAGCCTATTTGGACCTAGGCCACTACAAACCCTTCCTAAAACCAGACCATCAGGATGCTTGCCAAGCTATATTTCCTTTTTCTCACTTGTTGAGCAACTATGCCCCCCTCATGAAAGTTATCATGAAGTATTTCAAATGTGAAGGGAGATATTCCCGAGTTTATTCCTATTACATCAAGCTTCTCATGCATTTCACAAGAACTCAGTTGCTAAATCTACCTTTCTTCCTCTGCAAAAGCATAGACAAGATGTCCTCCCTTGTCCAAAAGATACCTCCTGCTTAGCAAAAGGCTAGTCTTTTCCATCATTCTCTCATAAAAATCATCATCCTTCACCAGCTTAAAAAGAAAGGAGTTTCTTGGGAGACTTTCATTTCTCATCCATATTTTATTACTACCTCTTAATCTCATGGCCCATCTCATAAGTCCTCCTCACCCTCCACTCACTATGTCTCCCCTTCACCTAGTAAATCTACCCCTCAAAAGAAAACATCACCCATGATTGATAGTGAAAAAGAGCAGTCTCATGAAATCAGGCATGAAGTTAGTGATGATGAGGAACATAGTGATACTCAAAAAAGTAGTGAGGATGAAGAACAAAGCAACCCTAAGCAGAGTAGCAAAGATGAGGATGGGTACAACCCACTTACAGCTAGTGAGGATGAAGAACAAACTGAAGAGCAGCAGGGTAGTGATGATGAAGAGCAACAGGGTAGTGATGATGAAGAGAAAAGGAAAGAGGTTCAAAGAAGTGATGAGAAACAAAGTGACAATCAACAAAGCAGTAGAGACAGTGAAAAAAGTGCCTCCCAGCAAAGTAGTGACCATGATGGTAGCTCACACACAGATTCTAAGGAAAACAATGAGCATGGTAAGGGCAGCACACAAGAAGAAGTTCAATATAGTGATGGTAAGGTCGGCAACCTAGAAAAATTTAAAAACAGTGAGGGAGGTGACAGCATACAAAAAATAGATAAAGATAGTCATGATGAAGGAAACCCTCAACAAATTCAAGACAGTGAAGAAGGTAGACAAGGCAGTCCACAGATAGGCAATGAAGATAGTCACTCAGCAAAAAGGGATGATAAAGCTAACACCCCTAAAAAAAATACTCTAAACAACAATGATGAGGTTGAAGGAAAAATATATCAAGAGGTTCAAAACAATGATAAAGGTGAAGAGGGCAGCCCTAAAAAAACTCAAAACAGTGAGGAAGACAGTGAACAGGGCAACAAAGCAATTAATGATGGAGGCAGCAGTATAAAGGATCAAGTTAAACAAGTGCTAGTGATGAAACCTTCTCTCTCTTCTCCTCAACACAACCAAGAACATGTGCTTGCTGCCTCTCCTAGGCAAGGGGCCACGATTCATTCTCCAAAAGCACTAAGGTCTAAAAACACCAAATCTGCAAAGAAGAAAATCACTCCAGCAGTGACTAGTAATGTCACTAGGGTGCTAAGGAGTAGAGGCAAACTGCCTAAGAAGAGTATTGTTGAATTGCCAAAGAGAACAAGAGAAAAGAAGTCTATCCAAAGCAAGGGCAAAGAAAAATTTGAACAGCAAGAGAGTAGCCATGAACAAGAAAGAGAGTTTGACATCATACAAATAGAAAATGATGTTGGAGATGATGAAGCTAGAATCCTTGAGTCACTTTTGCAAAACAGAGAAGCCCAAATCCAGGACTTAGAAACTGATCTAGAAAGGTCGAAGGACCTCATACACTTTCTACAAATGCAAAATAAACAAATGAGTGGGCAAATGGAAATTTATGATGCTCGGGCATTCAAATACCAATGGGAAGCATACAAAGCACAAGTCAAGCTTGAAGAGTATATGGGCGAATTTGATGATATTGAGGAAGAAGAGCAGCCAGTAAGAAAAAGGCCTAGGACTATGGGTCTTAGGAAAGCTTTGGAGAAACATAGGGAAGAAGAAGCAGCCCTTGCTCGATCATATCCTCTCATGCAATTGCTTGCCCAAGAGATAGAAAATGATAAAGAATCATGGCTTGAAAGAGCCAATAAGCATTTGGAGGACAAATTAGACAAGGCAAAAAAATACTTGCGTTTGCAAAGGAAAATGACCGGGCATTACAAGAAATTGAATCAATTTTCCCGAAGAAAACTCAAAATTGCTCAAGAAAGGCTCAAAACTGCCCAAAGGAGGCATTTAGTGAAAAAAGGGGAAAAAGACATATCTAGGCTTGAAATAATGGCTTCATCTTCCTTGCAGGCTTCTAAGAACCCATAAGGGGTTTGCTCACCAAATTTTAGCAAATTTTGACATGATCTTGTTTTTTGTGTTTTTTGGCCCTAATTGCACATTTTTCTAGGCGCTGCCATGTTTGCTAGGAGCATCCTCAGCTCATGAAAGTCATTTTTTTGGATGTATTAAATTTGGGGGCATCTAATCACAAATTTTCAGATCAAAATAAGGTGTTTTTGTCCCCCAAAGAGGTAAATATCAGTCAAAATTCACCTTTCTGCCTCACATATCAGCAGATGAGACCCTCCTGGGTTTTTTTTTTCACTTAGTCCACTTTTTGATAGAATTATAGGGACCAGTTTGAGAAAACTCAAGTAGTTCCAGAAACTAGACATCCAGGGCTTTCCAACGAGCTATCACGGGCCTCGTTTTGACATCGGGAAGTCCCTCAAAAGTTATCTTCAAAATAGGCTTTCTTCCGGCGCTACGCTCCTGTACCATTTTGGCTGAAAAAGCAGTTTTCTTAAGGTGGCCATCCAAATGTGCGTTTATCTATTTTTAAATCTATGTCAGAGATTAGAAGTCAATTTTCTTGCTATTTTTAGCTTAAATAGATATTTTTGAAGATATTTTGTGCCTTGGGCTTTGCAAAGCCTCAAGGACAAAATCAGATATTTGTATTAGGCCAATGGCCTTCTAGTTGCTCTAGGAGGGTTTCTTTCTCTTTAGCCTATATAATCCAAGAGGATTCATTGTAACCAGGGGCTAAACTTGATGTTATAAAACAATACATAGCATTACAAGCTTTGAAGAAATACTTTGTCTTATGAAGTGGATGATCTCTTGCTTGACTTTGATGGTGGAGGAGGATTGTATGTAGGATTCCAAGGCTTGGTGAATGGTATTGTGTCCATTATGTGTTATGTTTTCTTAGTTATCATACATGTTTTCATGCTTCTTGCTTTCTGTAGTTCAGTAAAGAATAAGTTTGAGATATGCCCATGGAGGCACCTCAAATTTCCTGATTCATTACAGCTTAAATGTTCTCATATTTCTTGGTTATGTCAAAGAATTCTTAATTGCTCTTTGGTACCCTAAGAACTAGTTATCAATTTCATTAATGGTTATTATGTATGCTGTCTAGTGTGATTCACGGTATGCCCTGCTTACTCATAGCTAATCAAAACTCCATCATTGAAATCTCTCTTTGAATTATTAGTTGTCTTAGTTAAGTCAAAGAGATCTTGTTTCGATCTTGCCTTTTTTCCATGCTTTGCAGTCTTATTTCAAAGTTCCCAATAGCTCAAGATATGATGTTTAGGAGTTCCCTCTTCATAGACTGAGTTGTTTGTTTATCTTATTTGTTTTCCCAAAAATCTGAAGTTGATTTTCCCAAAGTTAGAGGGTCTTATACTTCTATGTATCACTGGATTGTTTATTTTCTTCATCTATCAGTTTGAGTTTCATTCATAGAGATTAATGGTCAGCCCTACCTCATGAATGCTTGTTGTTTAACTATTTATGCTTAAAATCTCCTTGTCTTTCACAAACTTAATATCCATCTCATTTCACTTTCACCCAAAGAATCCATTTACCTCGACCAAATCGGCCCTGTAGTAATAACTTATCCATTATTGAGACAGTCTCGACCTTTTCGAGCCCATAGCCCAGTTGATCTGAAGAAGTTTTTTCTATTTAACCTTTGTTCAGTTCCCCTAAAAAACCCAAAACAAACTAAAAACATACCTAACAACTAGCATAAAATCAAATATACAAAAAGCAAACAAGTTTACATCCTTTGCATAATAGAGAGAGCCCTCTCTGAGGCCAGGAAGGCTAGGTCCTAGGGCTCCAAAGTTGGTTTGATGTTACCTTGTCGTTTGGCTTGCCAATTTGCCAAATCATGGGACCCTAACATAATGGCAATCACGGTGGGACCTACTGAGTACATAGAAAACTAGCAAACTCTTGTAGACTCTTTAGTCCTTCAAAATCAAAACCAGACAGGCAACTTATAAAGTCATTTAGAGCAAACTCTTTTTGCTTCACCACCTTCGCTAAGTGATGAATCAGGCTTAGGACACTCTTGCAAACTAGGCTGCATATAAAAACTCTGTAGAAAACCTTACAAAAAAATCCCTAGATTGGATTTTTATTAGTTATTGGTGGTGGACCATAAATACATATCTCTAAAAACAACAAAAACATCCACCTGGCGACTCCACTAGCCTCTGGTAGGCCTAATACTCCTCTAAAAACAAAAAATTTCATAATCATACTATCTTGTTGACTTACCTATCCAAAAAAACACAAAGTTCATGATGCAGCCTCTGAAATCAGTGACAAACTAAGTACAACTTAGGGATTCAGAAATATTCATCTAAACATAGGAAATCAACAGAATAGCCTAAAAATAGAACTATAGCTTTCTCAACAATCTAGCAAACTGTTGAATTGAGTCTTAAGTCATTCTTACAAATTTTCACATAAGAGTTTCCTAGAAAAGACTTTCCCTAAAAACATCTTTTGTCAGTATTAGTGGTGGACCATAAAACTCAAGAGCATCCACCTGGTGACTCCACTAGCCTTCATTTAGTTTTTACCTTACTCACATCCGCAAAACCGCTAGAGTGGACAACCATCCAAAAAAAAATCACAACTATCACCATCTCTAAAGCTTTAAACTTTGAAATCTGGCTTCACAAAGAATTAATACCAGATTTCACCTGGACCTGAATCCCCCTATCACAATTGATGACCCAGAAAATATTTTGTGACAAACTTCTGAAACTGGTAACTTAGCTACCGATAGGACCATCCACAAAGCAAGCTCTGTACCTGAACATCTTACATCCTTGCAAGATTCCCAGTTTGACTTGAGTTCAGCAAAAGCCCTTTTTAGGAGCAAGTCGCAAAGTAAAATCAACCTCGCTGATCTTGAGCCCTTAGATTTGAAACAGAGTCCTAGCAGAGAAGCCTCACCTACTACACTTCCTGATTTTCAGCTTCTCCACCACTTTGGCTCTTATGACCCCAAATCTGCTCAGAATCAGTCTACAAGTCCAAGTACCTCCACCACACCCATTTAGACCACCACTGTGCAAAACACCTCATCCCATACCACAAATCCTCATACTGTAAATCTACCACCAGTTCCCATCATGGCAACTTGGTATGTGCCCTTAGTGTTACCACTGCCTTTGATACCTTTGTAGAATGATTACCAATCCCGAATCCCACACTTCACTGGAGCTGAGGCTACTACTGCTCAACAACATGTAGATAGAATCGGTGATGCTTTTGACTATATGGAATTAGAAGATGAAACCATAAAGATGAGAATGTTCGCCCAAAGCCTAGGCAGAGAACCCAAGAAATGGTTTAAAATCTTAGCTCCTAACAATATACATGATCTCCCAGCACTTTCCCAAACTTTCATAAATAGGTGGGAAATCAGGAAAAACCTCATCCAAATCCTTTCTGAATATAACAATATTAAAAGGAATATGGGGGAAAGTTTTCAGGACTATTGCACTAGGTTCAACAGTGTTTATAACGCCCTCTTGCCTCACATGAAACCTCCACTTGGCTCAGCACTAGTAAAATTCCCCGAAGGTTTCGATCCGGATATGACAAACCAACTAAGAGAAAGAGACCCTGCAACTTTAGAAGAAATGAAAAAAGTAGCTATTAGTGCCGAAGCCAACCTAGTTGAAAAGAGAGCTAGGATGATATCAGAAAAGAAAGTCACATACTGAGATGAGGCCACACCTTCAGTTTCCTCCTTAGATCCCAGAATAGACAACCTGGTTAGATCCATGGAGAGAATGTGAGAAAGAATGAATCTGAATGAAAAACCACCTCTTAAGGACAACCAGCCAAATCCTCAAAACAGAAACTGAAACCAAAAATTTAAAAGAGACCCACCTCAAAACAAACCAAGGGAGAATGATCAACAGATCAGGCCACCTTTCCATGAAAACTATGTTGATGAAGTAGAAAGAGATATGGAACCACTTGATGAAAATCACTTAAACTTGATAGGTTCTGATAGCGAGGGTGAGGTTTTCCTCACAGAAGAAGAACAAGTTTTCTTCTCCTCAAACCAATATGAAACAAATTATGAGGACCCCGAAGATCCTGAAATAGGATTACAAAATGCCATAATGGAAGCTCATAGGCAATATGATCTTAGGAGTAAGAAAAACCAGGACAAGTATAAGAAAGGTAGTTGGGACACTGCGGTTAAAAAAGCTCCTGATACCATTCTTAAAAGAACAACAGATAGTAACAAAATCATGGCTAAGAGAACTGACCAAAACAAAGACAAAACTAGCTAGGCAAGCCTTGATCCCAACTGTCCTAGTACCTCTACTAAGATTCCCGAAACAACTATATTGAGCGAAACCCCGAATCAAAATCAGCAAATCAAGAATATAGAAGAATTTATGGCTGATCTAACTGAGATGAATATGCGCAAAACCAAAGCACTTTTTAGTTTCGAAGGAGAAATTTCCAAGATCAAGATAACCATACCCCTCACTGAGCTAATAACTATAGATAGGTACAGATCTCAAATCTTTAAAGTCTTAAACATAGAAAATGATGTAGATACTTTAAATCTGACAGAAGACAAACCCGAGCTTTTATTTGGTCCCAAAATAGAAGGATAATACCAAGAAGGAACTGTTTCCCCATTCTACGTAAGTTTGAACATCCATGACAAGATATTACATAACGCCATGTTAGATTCTGGTGCTTCCCATAACCTCATGCCTAAATTAGTCATGGAGATTTTGGGCCTAGAGGTAACTAAACCTTACAAAGACTTGTACTCATTCGATTCAAGTAGGGTCAAGTGCTTAGGCCTAATAAATAACCTGTGTTTCACTCTAACACAAATACCGGCTAAAAGCCTATTCATGGACATAGTGGTGACCGATATTCCTCCCAAGGATGGAATGCTATTATCAAGATCATGGGCCGCCAAAATACGAGGTAGCCTCCAAATGGACATGTCATTTGCTACCATCCCGGTCTTTAACCAAACTAGGAGATTGCACCGAGAAACTGACATGAAATATATGGTAAGAAACCTAGATAGACCAAACAATACTCCAGTTTATTCCATTCATTCCAATTTAAATTCTTTTTTTTAGACAATGAAAGTGATATAAATGAGCAGATAAAAGGAAATGAAGAATAATTCAAACCATCAGAACAACATTACTCATCCCCAGATAAAGAAATTGATGATCAAAACTCTAAGAAACCTGAAAAACAACTTAGTAACACGTATGAAAAGGAAACTCTTTGGAGTTTAAGCTTTGATGGTTCCTGTGGAAAAACTGGTTCAAGGGTTGGCATCTGGATACAATATACTAATGAAGGTCATTCTTTCAGATTAGAATTCCAATGTACCAATAAAATTGTAGAATATTAGGTCCTTCTCCTTGGTTTTCACTTACTCAAAGACTTAGGCACTAAGAAAATATCGGCCCAGGGAGATTCAAAACTTGTAATTAGACAACTCAAAGGCGAATATTTGGAAAAAAACTCAAGACTGAGAGAATACAAGAATGCAGCATAAGACATCCTTAAAAACTTCAAAAGATATGAACTCACTTATATTCCTAGGACTCAAAATAGCTTAGCCAATGAGCTCACCTTTGCCGCAAGCAATTGTCAAAAACCATTTGTAAACGAACAATGCAGTATCCAAGTCAAACATCGTCCTACAGTACCAGAAAACATTGACCATTGGAAAATATTCAAAGATGATGAACAAATTGATGATTTTTTGCAATCTAGAAATGAGTTTGAAATAATTGAAACAAACTTAGAACATGAAGAAAGAAGTCTTGACAAAAATGAAGACCAGGATCCAGATTTACCTTCTCTAATATATATAAACTTGATTAATCATCCCTATGAAGCTGAAACATGTGAGGACCTAGACCAAAGAGAGCTGGAAGTCTTACGCTGTGAAAATGACACCATACCCAGAGGTCTTGCACCCTTGGAGGAATTGTTTGATTTTAAAGATGTGGCCAAAAAACCAAAAATGGAATCTACTGAGGTTGATATAGAGGAATATAACATAGGAAACAAAGAAGAACCAAAAATGATCAAAATTTCCAAAACTCTCCCTCCTCACATAAAACAGAAATACATTGAGTTGTTTAAAGAGTTTAAAGATGTGTTCACATGGGGATACGAAGATTTGAAATCATACGACACAAGCATTATTCAACACAAGATCCCTCTCAAAGAAAACCAGAAACCTTTCAAACAAAATTTGAGGAGAATAAATCCTGTCTTACTGCCTTTAGTTGAAAAGGAAATCAAAAATATGTATGATGCCGGGATAATAGTTTCCCTTAGGTGCTCTGAGTGGGTTTCAAACCTCGTATCAGTTAGGAAAAAGACCGGTGAGATTAGACTTTGTATTGATTTCCGAAATCTAAATAGAGCCTCTTTAAAAGACAACTATCCTTTACCCAAAATGGACCACATACTTCAAAAGGTGGTTGGTGCTAAAAGAATGTCATTACTTGACGGTTTTTCTGGATACAACCAAGTGCTGGTTTTTCGTAGTGATCAACACAAAACTCTTTCACCACGCCTTGGGGCACTTTCATGTATGTTAAAATTCCTTTTGGATTAATGAATGCCGGTGCCACATTTCAAAGAGCCATGGAAATAGATTTCTCAGAAGACATAGGTTATTTCATAGTCATATATCTTGACGACATCGCAATATATTCTAAATCAGATGAAGAGCATCTGGTTCACCTCAGAAAGGTTTTTGAAAAATGTAGAAAATATGGTTTGTCTCTAAACCCCAAGAAAACACTTTTCGGTCTCGAAGAAGGAAAACTCTTAGGTCACATCATTTCTGAAGAAGGAATAAAATTATATCCCAAAAGGATAGAAGGCATACTACAAATCAGTCACCCCAGAAACATTAAGGAATTGCAATCTTTTATCAGAAAAATTAATTTTTTAAGAAGATTCATCCCCAATCTTTCCAAACTCTTGAGAAACATCACAAACATGTTAAAATAGGAGGTTGGAGTTAAATGGACTCTAGAAGCCAAAAAATATTTCGAAATGGTAAAAAAAGCACTCACTGAAACACCATTTCTAACAAGTCCTGATTTCACCAAAGATTTTTACATTTTCTCATTTGCATCTGAACACACGATAGCTTCAGTATTGTTACAAAAGAATGCATCAGGGCAAGAAAAACCAATTGTTTTTTTTAGCAAAGCCCTAAGAGATGCTCCCTTAAAATATAATATCATGGAAAAATAGGCATTCACATTGGTGAAAGCACTGAAAGACTTCTGAGTTTCTATCTTAGATTCTCATATCATTGCTTTCGTCCTCCATACCGTCGTCAAAGATATATTGAATAAAGATCCCGATGGTAAAAGAGGAAAATGGATTGCTATAATCTTAGAATACGACTTAGAAATCAGACCCACCAAACTAGTTAAGGGACAAGGACTCACAAGACTATTGGCTGAAACAAACCTCCAAGCATTAGATATAAATTTTGTTGACACCTTACAAGAACAGGAAGAATGCACAACTCCTCATGTTGAAGAAGTGTTTTTAAATTCACCTTGGTATGCTGATATTCTTTACATGTTATTTTATCTTAATGCTCCTCCAACCTTATCAAAGACAAAAGAAAGATTCCTCAAACAAAAATATTTAAAGTTTTGTATTCTAGATGGAATTATATATTGGAAAAATCCCATTGGTATGCTTCTTAAATTTTTTCTTTAAGATGATGCAGAAAAAATTATGCACGAAATGCACGAAGGAGAATGCAGAGGACATCTCTACTGGAAAACCACAGCCAAAAAAATCCTTAGAGTCGGTTATTATTGGCCTGCCTTGTTCCCCGACACTCACAAAATTGTTATGACATGCCATAAATGCCAAATTTTTGATGGCAAGAAAAAACTTTTACCTTTGCCCTTACATTCCATCATAGTTGAAGGTCCTTTCCAGCAATGGGGGTTAGATTTTATTGGTGAAATACACCCTTCTTCATCTGCTCAACACAAATGGATCCTCACAGCCATTGATTACTTTTCCAAATGGATAGAAGCCATACCCTCCAGGAATGCCACCGATTCAGTCATCATCAAGTTCCTAGAAACCAACATTTTATCTAGATTCGGTTGTCCTAGGAAAATTATCACTGATAACACTGCTACCTTTTCCTCCAAAAGAATGGTTGACTTCTGTTACAAATATCATATTACATTAGGACATTCCACAAATTATTAACCCCAAGGTAATGGTGTAGCCAAGTCTTCTAACAAAAGCCTAGTCAACATCATTAAGAAGCTTTTGGAACAAAATAAAAAAGCATGGCATGGAAAACTAGTACACGCACTATGGGCTGATAGACTAACCACCAAAAAATCAATTGGTATGTCTCCCTATCAACTAGTGTATGGCATGGATGCCATTTTATTGACATCTTTAGGGGTTCCAGTGATGAAGCTATTACAAGAAGTTCAAATAGAATAAAATGACATGCAAAGGAGGATAAATCAGACTATCCATTTACAGAAAACAAGAGAAGAAGTGTACCAAAGGACTCAGTTAGCGCAAGATAAGATGAAAAAAATGTTTGAAAAAGGGACCAAGGAAAATGATTTTCAGGTTGGGGATAAATTATTAAAATGGGATTCCAGAAAATAAGATAAAGGAAAGCATGGTAAGTTTAAAAACTTATGGAAAGGGCCTTTCATTATCAGTTCAGTTAGCGGAAACAATGCTTTTTTCTTGCAAGAACCTGATGGGACTGAGACCTTTGGAGGTCCTGTAAATGGCAGGACACTAAAACATTACTTTTTTCAAGAGCTTCAGTTTTAAAATTTTCACTCATTGTACATATCATTGTTTGAAGAAATAAATCAAAAACAGAAAATACAAAAACAGTAGAAAAGTAGAAAAGAGGGCAGTTTTAAAAATAACAGAAAAGCCCTATGTTCAAAAAATAGTCATGCTGAAAGTGCGTAAATCTAAATGCCACTACTAGTGCTCAAAATATATCTTGTTCAGTTATCTAGCCTAATAATAACTGGACATGTTTTAAATTGATTGCTGATAAGTTAGTAAAAGAAGTGATAGTCAAATTGTGTAAGATTGACTTATCAATGAAAGTAGATTAAGAAAAGATACTGGTTCCACACGCTGAAAACAGAACCAAAGAGGAAAACAGGGATGAAAAACAAATTATGTATCCTAGCCCTGATTTTTCTAAATCTCATTTTGTGCAAAAATAATATTTGTGTGAGGCTTGTCTTTTATGCCACGAAAACAAGACAAATCAGACCATCCAATCCTGATTTGGTCATTTTTCAATTTCATGTTTTAGTTTAGTGAATGAAATCCTGTCAAACAACTTAATCTTGATAGTCGATCTAGCATAGGTAGAGAAATAAAGGATTTCATCAGTTTAATCTGAACTCTTGGAGGATATAAGTGTAGAATTAGATAGTTGTTTTTCTTTTTTTTTATATCAGGTCAAAGGGTTTGCCAGTACAAGTGCACCCAAAGAAGAAAAAATGATAGGAAATATAGCTGGGCAGGTAGAGATGAGGTTGTCACTAATCATGCTGTAAATTTTCAGAAATAGCATCAAGAAAGAGAGACATTTGCACCAATGGATAGGGCACTGGTCTTCACAAGCCAGAGATCTACAATTCTAGACACCTCCTAAAAAGAGCTGCCCTCCCCAAATGGAGCCACTGTTAGCCATCAATATTTTTTCATGTTTTGATGACTAGTTTCCTTGGCTGAGTTTTCTAGAAGCTAATCTCAATCTGTCAATATGTCATCTAGAAAACACCTCAAACAAATTTTTGTCTTCCTACCCCTCCTTTTTAGCCTATGATGAGAATAGTCTTCAGTTTCCCTACCTATCACAATTTAGCAAAGACTCCCTGTCTATAGCTGTTATAATTTTGTCTCTCTACCATCAAAATCCTTTGTTTTCCATACTACCCACTGTCCAACATTTGACAAAGTGACTACCCCTCAATCCCTAATCATCTTGTCATGTGATAACCTACTCATGCCTAAGAAGCCATTCAAGAGTTGTGACAAAATATGTAGCTCTAGGTGGTGGTGTGTTAGGGAAAACTCCTTGGCAAGACTGTTTTAAGACAAAAACCCTGTTTGTCATCATCATGTCAGCCATCATTTTCTTCTCACCCAACAAACAAAACCCTGGTCTATCCTTAGGTCACACACCACTAAATATTGCTTTGTCTCTTTTAAGCAGAGCTCACAAGTGTTCAAATCAGGAAAAGAGAAAGAGTTTTCATGTATGAAGAAAGATGATCAAATGAAATTTCAAGAATTATCACCATTTCATATCAGGAAAGGCCTTCAATGATCAAATTCATTTCATCAATGCGTCTCTGCAGGGGTGCTAAGGATCAATGGCACAAATCAGTTTGGGGCAAGGGAACATTTCAATGAATAGCTCCAAGTAAAAAGAACAGTTGAATATTTTAAGGACTAAGGGAAATACAGAGTTTAGAGAGAAGAGAACATATAGGATCCATCCCTATAAGTCAAAACACCAAGAATGTCAAAAAACCTCCATCAGGGGAAAAAAAGCACAAAAGTTAGAAAAATACTCTCTTCAGTGTTTCAGGTCAATTACAATGGAATTTGTTCCCAAAAGTATTGACCAGCTCACAATCAGTCTTATGCAACCAACAATGATAGGCTTTTGGAAAAAAGAGCTTTAAAGCAAATTAGGAATCATAGTGAAGGTATAAGAAGGACATCTGCTTCTTATACCTTATCATGACTAAACTTTGAAAGATTGTCACAAAAAAATTCACTACCCATGAAAACACAGTCAAGGGAAAGAGTTAGTTCAAAGATACAACGTAGTGAGCACTCACCATTTACAAAGCACATTATTTACTCCTGAAGATTCACAGTAATTTTATGCAAAAGGGATGTACATTACTGACAGGTCCTCATGAAGCAAAGGGCATTATGATTCAAATGATTTCATCAAGGATAAGTACCAAAGATTCACTGTTGCCTTCTATTTGTATTTTTCAAACAAATAGGTAGGGGTCACAGTTTTGATATGAATGAAGTTTTATAGTTTTAAGGACCTCCATCAGTAAATAAGTAGGGGGGGCACATAGTAGGTCTGAAGGGTCACAAAGACTGTGTTTTGGAAGCCTCCTTAAAAATATATGTAGAGGGTAAAGGCACAGTCTCAGAGGGCCCAGATTTGGAACAAGTAGCCTTTTTCAAGGGTTAACACTGTCAGATTAAAGGCCTCCTTCCTGAGAAGAAAGGGCACCCCTCACAGTCCTAAAGAAGCCTCCATTGAATGACAAGCACAGGGTCTCTTTGAAAGATAAACATAGTTTGTCTAAAGAGCCACAAACAGTTTGTTCATGGACATTCTTCAGTTGTTTAACAAAGGTAAAATAAGCGCCCATTCAGTTTTTCAAACATTGCCTCCTTCATGATAAGTAGAGGGCCCACAGACAACTTGTTCAAAAATAGTATTCAAATGATAAACAGTGATGAAAGAAAACTTTGTGTTTACAGGGCCTCCTTCAATTATGAGCAGATGGCAAAAACACAGTTTTTCAAGTACCTCCCTCAGTAATAAGCAGAGGGAAACTCTTTGTTTACAATGCTAGAACTTTCATTAAAAAGAGAATGGGTTAAAGAATTTTTAAACAAACGGCTAAAGTTCAAAGGCTAGCAGAGATAAGCAAGACACAACTTGTTCATAGGACTAAAAATTTGGTTTAAAAAGGCCTTATTTAAATGATAAACAGAGAAAACACTTATGAAAAGACCCCCTCACATCATAAATAGAGGGTTTACATAATGATGTTGAGAGGCTACAGTAGTGGTGTTTATGTAAGCCTTTTTCAGATGATAAGGACAAGGTCATAGTTTTGAGGAAAACTTTCTTGACAGGCAGAGCTTGGATACATAAAATTTGAAACCTAAAAGTATTAGAGAAGTGCCTAGAAAGTGTTTTGAAAGGACCTCCTTCACTAGTGAGCAGAAATAAGCACATCACGGTTTTGAGAAGGGCAGCTCAAAAAATATAAAGCAGTTGGTAAAAGTTAGCCTCTTTCTTCAAACATTAACACAATCATCATAAGGGTTTTTCTTCCAAAAGGAAAAAAGGTGCCTACCTTGTTTTTTTCAAAAGCACAAAGGCAAAAATAAGAAGTCACCAAAGGGAGGGAAAAAACGTTCAAAAACATTTTTGAAAAGAGCTATGAAGCTCTCGAATTAAACATTTTACATTCTATTGTGAAGCTGACTGAGGAGAGAGTGATTTGTCAAAACTCGGGCAAGCTTTTATACAGGTTTTAAAATACACGACGTGCCTAGAAACGCTCGCGGTGTGCCGGTAGCTACATTCAGAAGACTTTTTCACAGGACGTGACGTGCCTGTGCAAGTGCCGGCGTTCAGTCATCAACACTCGTCGCGTTTGCCCGTGCCACTCCTGAAGGAAGCACCACCTGGCGTTCAGTCATCAACACACGGAGTGTTTGCCCAGGGCACTTCTGAACAAATTTTTGAACACCCGGGCCCATGCTAAAGGGAGGTGGCTGCCATACACATATACCATCAAAAATTGCCAAAAAACAGTTGAGTCTCCTTCTAAGAGGTGTTTTTGTTTTCTCTGCCTATGTTTTTGAGTTAAAAAGAGTTTGAAATCAAATTATAAGGAAGAAGAAAAACAGTGATTTCAAAGAAGAAAAATAGTGATTTCAAAGGGGAAACGTAGTTGTTTTCAAAAGTACCCTGTTTTCTCAAAAAGACAGTGGTTGTTGAGAAAGAAGGCCTATGCCTAATCGATGACAAATGACCCCTAATAATTACAATGAATGGTTGCATGCGTGAAGGAGAACTCGTGGATGACACCTAATGATGAGGAATTTAACTGTATTTGACAGATATGACAGCTCAGACGCAAAACTGAGAATCCCTGATTTCGTAGCGCATGATTTGCAAATTCAAGTTTTTTGCGCTACGAAGTCACCAGTGTTTTCGTAGCACAAAATCAATTTTTTACACTAAGTGCACTACAAAAATGTGGTTTCATGGCTTATTCATCAAATTAAAAAAAAAAAAAAAAACTTTAAAAATGGGTTTCAAAATGTGGCATAAGATCTTTGAAGAATGAAACAAGGTTAATGAACATTGTTTGGTGATGGAATGAGAATTTTAACCCATGATATATACCTTTAAAAAACATAAAATGACCTAGAGACCCTTTAACACCATGACTAGAACAAGGGTTTTAAAATATGGCTTCTAAACATAAAATGAGACTTTAAAGCATGGAATGAGGTGGTCAAATTTTATTTGGAAATGAGAATGACACAATTGAGATGAGATGACTCAAAACCTATTATAAGACCATGACTAGAAACACGGTAAACTTTCCAAAGTTTAGAAATAGTTTTAGGGTGATAACATGCTCCTCTTTGTAATAGTGAATGCCACGTTTTTCAATCTCAAAGTATCTTTCCCACTCCCTAAGCTGAGTATCTTTTTCCAAGAGTAGCAATATTGTGGTCATCTTTTTGTCCTCATTGTCACTGTCTAGATCAATTAATTGAGGCTCTTGAGAAGTCTTCTTGATTCTTTTTCTTCTCCTTACCTTTACCTACTGCTCACCTTTTTTCATCTTTTCCTTGCCTTTGTCTGTGTGCTTGATAGCTGGAGGAGAGATGGCCCTTTTCCTTTTTGAGGCAGCAAACACATCTCTTTTTCCTCTGTGGTATGTGCATGTGAGAGGAGTGATAATGATAGGTTTGGAGGTGTTTCCATCACTTCCTTGACCCTTGTTATTGTCACCAAATTTCTCATTCTTGCCATGGTCTCCATGAGTCACTTCATGCTCCATTGGGTCACTGATTTCTTGATCTTTAGCCTCATCATCATCATTTTTTTCCTCACTATTTTCTACAGTGTCCCTTTTCCCTTCAAATTAATCATTACCTTCTTCACTTGCTTCGCTTTGGCTCTATCCTTCACTAAGTTCCTCTTCTTTGTCATTTCATGCACTGTCACCTTGAGTTTCTTTATCATTTAGAGGCTAATTAGTGTCATGACATTCATGACAGCTATCATGACTGTCATGACTATTTCCTAGATTGTCTTGCTCATTGGCTGTCCTATCTATGCCACTGCTTTGGTCACTACCTGCCCCTTCAAACTTTGTTTTAGTTTCATCATTTGCCTGCTCTTGGTCTTCTATTTCCTCATCATCTCCCTCTGTTTCTTCAAGATCATCACCTTCATTTATTTCAACAATGTTTGCACTATTATTGTGCTCACTATCATGCTCATTTACCTTATTCTCTTGGTTGTTCTGTGCACTCTCTTACTGACTTTCATCCTCACCATTTCCTTCATTATCCTCTATGTCTTCATATTGTTCATCATTAAGACCCTTTTCTTCACTTGGGAGTGACTTATTTGTGTCATGATTATTACTGTCTTGCTCCAAGTTTTCACTGTCTTTTCCTTCATGGCTTTCATGTTCATCTTCCTCTTCTTTGTCATCATCATCCTGCTCTTCTTCATTAGCCTCTATTTCTGCCCTATTGTCTTCATAATTTCCATCATCATCTTCTTGTTCCCTAGTGCTGTTGTCATCATCTTCTTCTTCAGCACTGTTGTCATCTTCTCTTTCTTCATTTAACTCTGTTTCTGCCTCATTTTTTTCTTCCCTTTCACTGTCATCTACTTGTTCACTAGTGCCAGTGTTATCATCTTCATTTGATGCATCAGGAGAAGAAGTAGGAGGTAAGTTTCCTTGTGGAGAATGCATAGGTGGAGATGATGGAGGAGTGGAGGTAAGTGGGTGTGAAGTGGAAGGCAAATTTTGCTGAATGAAGGCTTGGGGATTTTCAAATACATCATGTGAGATAAAAAATTCCCAACGGATTCCCTGTTGCTCTAACTGGTGCAAAACAATCATCTTAACTAAGGAGTTGTGAAAAAGGCTCTGCATTTGGTGGGCATAACTCCTCTTCCTGACCATTGAATCCATTTTGTCCATGCTCTGGTAGAGATAGTATGGTAGGTTTACCAATTTAATCTCGGTGAAGTGCATTAGTAGCCTTATGTGATATAAATAAATCCTGGAATACCTCCCCTCACAAGTGAAGTACTTGATAATTTGCCTCATCAGTAAGGCATATCTCTCTAGTAGGTGGGAGAAGGGGAAAACGACCTTGCAGCCTTGTTGATAGCTAGGTTTGAGGAAGGGCTCATAGTAGCTCAAGTCCAATTTCTTTTGTTTAAACCATCTCTCACCAATATCTGGTATTCTTGTGGCTTTAGAAATGGATTTGGATGATAATTCAAATTTTACTCCTACTAAGTTGACTTGGTGGTTTTGTAGGCTGAGAATGAACAACCTAGTCAAGTCTGAGTGGCTTTGGACCTGTTTAACCCTCTCACAAAACTGATAGCATCCAACATCTTGAAAACATGCAAGGATCATGGGAGAAGAGGTGATTTGAATGGTATCTAAAGGCTCAAACCTATGAACCCTTCCTCCCTTGTGTTTTGGCTTGGCAGGCATTTGGCCTTCATCACTGCTGGTATTGATTTCTTCCTCAGACATGGTAACTGATTATATCCTTGAAAAAAAGTGTTTTGTTGCTTGATGAGAACTTTTAGGTGTAGGGAGGGAAAATGAGTGATGTGAGGGAAATTTTTGGTAAATGAGGGCAAGATGAAGTAATAAAGGAGTGCTTCAGAGTTTAGAAGTAGGTTTGTTTGCACTGAGTGTCTTTACCCCTATGATAACTCTCAAATTTGCAAACCCTACCCTAGAAGGTCAATAAATTGATTTTTATGCAGATTAGGGTTTGGTCACATTAGGTTTTTTAAACTTCTCCTTGATTATGAAAAATACCACTTGGAAGGCAAGGAAGAAATACCACCAACCTTGCTTGACTTTGTGCAGGGGCGTTGGAGGAAAAAATTTGATTTTTTGGAAACTTTTGAGCAAATTGGACCAAAATCTATCTATGCGCAGTGCCTGAGGCCTTCTGTGGGCGAGTCGGGCGGTGAACTGGCCTGTCGAGCCCTGTCGGTGCACAACACGGTGAACTGGGTGGGCAATTTGGATGGTCTGAGCCTGTGCGCAATGCCTTCACAGGTGCGTAGCGCCGCCCTCCCGGTGCGCAACACAGTGTAAATTAACACTGCGGTTGCATCCTCTGTGCACAATGCCGATGGCCAGGTGCGTAGTGCTTGGAAATTTCGACCAAATTTGTACAGAAACCCTAGAAATTGCTTGAATGGCTTTCTTCTTATTTGCAAAGATGAATATGAAGTGGGAGAGAAGGAAAGGAGACTTTATACTCCTTTTGAAAAGTATTTCATGACCAGAACCCACTTTATAAGGTTTTATTTCTCTTCTTACTTTTTTTTACTGTCTTTTTGAATCTTTTTCTCCTGTTGGTGGCAGTTCAACAAGTTTTTGATAAAAAGGTTCTTCAATGACATTAGTATTATGTTTTGGAGGTTTTCTTCACTATATTCCTTTTTATGAACTTAAAATCCTGTACATAGCAAATTTGTGGTCATGTTGATACTTTCACCTTGGAACCTTGGTCATGTATTTTTGATGCCTTTAATTTGCTTGGTGAATAGACTGACTGAAGAATTTTGCCTTCTTTCAACTGATATGTTGTCATGTTTTCTCTTTGAAACATTGAAAAACCTCCTAGATGTGAAAACCTAAGCAGAAATCATCAACATCCCCCTTTAGTCTTCATGTGTTCCATTATTGTGAGAAAGATGAGGTTTGTTTGTCCTTACCAATTTTCCTGTAGGTAACCATTTGTGACAGTCTTGCAGAAGTGTCACTCATGGAAAATCTATCTCTTGAGGAATATGCTCTTGATAAGGAAACCATTTTGGAGGCTTTACTGCTCTTAGACCAGCTACATGTTTGTTCCTTTGATCAGTTTGTCAATGATAATTCTCTGGTGGGAAAAAATAACAGTTTTTAAACCATTTTTTTGTCTCTCCTGGCCACTTTTGTTTTTGCAGGTCTCTACAAAACTTTTTTTCCTTTGATCATTGTCTTTTTGGAATTTGACACTTCTTTTCTCTAACAGGGAACCTATGCTTATCATAATCACCTCCTAAGGAAATTTTAACTCATGCTTGCTTTCCTTTTGATCTTTTTAAAGAGGATTTTGACTGTATTTTGAAAGTAAATCCCTTACACTAATACTTGTTATCATCTTTCTTCCTTTGGTGTAGTGAAGTATAGCTTATGTCTGCCTCCTTTGATCCCTTTAAGAAATTTGATTTTACCTTTTGAAACCTCTTGCTTTTGTACTAAAACTCTTTGCCTTTTTGTACCTTTGGTGAGGTGGAGTCAATGCCTATTTTCCAAACCCTAGAGGGTAGATTGAAACCATTTGAAACCCTCTGTTGTTATGAAGGAGGTGCTGTCATCATCATTTGACCAGTTTATCAATTTTCCCAAAATTCTAAGTTTTAGGGCTGCTTAGAAAAAAGAAAATAGTGTTTTCTTCTAAGTCCTCTAAAATTTATCAAAATTCATTTATAATTCCTAAAATTCTTCAATGTGCACTTGATGGAGTTGAGGTGACCTTTTCCCTTTTAGACCTAGTACTGATTCCTTGTTTGGTCAAAGCTGTCACAAACCCTGATTCTTTTCAAACATATACCTTGCTGCCTTCTTTTGTTGTGCATGGTCTTCTTGTGAGGTTTTCCCTTTTACCTTACCTCTTGCTAGGCTGATAGCCATCTGATTCTTTTGTAGAAATGTGAGCAAGGGGCCGTTGTCCCCCTGCAAGATTTGTGTTTTTAGGCCAAAAGGCTTTCCTTGAATGACCCTTTTGATGAGTTTTGGACAATATCACCTGTCTTTTTCTTCTTTGAATGCAGTTTCTTCATATAGGAAAAAGAGAGTTTGTAGGGTACCAAATCCACCCTATGACTTTTTGAAAACCCTAGGTGACCTAGTGGAAGTTTTCTTGGACTTGGCTTTTGGACTGAGACCTAGAATTTGGGATCATCAAGTGTAAGATAGAGTTTATGATAAACTAATGTATTGAAGATCTGAAATCCAATGTACTTGATTTATCTAAAGAGACTATTATTAGAGATAGTTTGAGACCATCAGTGTTTGGGAGTATTTTGGGAGACACAACAAATTTGTTTGATTGGTGGGCTTAGGTAGCAGTGGGGGGTTTTTAGGAAAAACAAAATAGAGGATTTGGGTCAAAGGTTAAATATATAGACAAAATGGATGACATGAGCCCCTAATGGGTTTTCTGAGACTGGTAAGTAGAGATGGTCATGATGGAATGATGAAATAGTGAAAAATTATCTTTAAGGATGATGAAGGCAGTGAGATTTCTAGATCTCACAATGTTCATGAACTATGTTTCTATAAATCTAGGGAAATCATTTAGTCATATATGAAGGCAAAAATTACTGATGACTAACACTGTGAACGTGCTTGTATTACTGATGTTCAAAACAATTACATTACTCCAATACAATTGATCTCTGCAACTCAGAGCTTTCTCAAATCTAGCCTAGTAGTCCTTGTTGAGATTCAACAAGATGACGAGCTTAGTGAAAAGAGACGCCTTCACTAAGTGGGCCCGTAGGCTATTTTTGGCGCAAAGTCTATTTTTAGACTGTTTATTTTTAGACATGTCAATCATATTCTATGAGTTGTAGGATGCCATTTGTGGATGGTTGGTCAAGTTGGAAAAATAGATGGACTTCTATTTTTAGACATATTGGGCGGAATCTATTTTTAGATTGCCAGTCTAAAAATAGATATGTCGAATATTATTAGCTCTTAATAATATTTGGACTATAAACATTATCTTATTCTCTTGGAGCACTTCAGTTAAGTGCACAGATGTGGCACAGCAGCTGACAGAAGGAATTACGCTATTCTCGAGGGTTTACTAGAGCTAATGCATGGAGGACTTCAGTTAGAACTCATGTGACAAAGTTTGGTGGAGTTGTAGAAGTAGTTGGTGGAATTGTATTTAGTTTAACTTAGTTAGACTCAGTTGAGCTAGTTGTATCTAGTCTAACTGCTTTATACACTAGTGAGAGTGGTGTGAATTAATTAGTTAATTAATTCACTAAATAATAACTCATTAATCAACTGAAGAATACATCAGTTAACTACAGTGCATGGAAGTTTCAGTGGAGACCAGTGGAGAGATAGGTGAAAGAGCAAGTGTGACTATCAGTTGTGACTATAGTGATGCATTGATTGCATCCAACACTCAGTGGAGATGCCAATGAAGATTGTGTGAGATAGGCTGGCTATATTTGAGTTCATTCGGTAGCCATTTTCGAAATAGGATTGCTAGGAGGCAGGTTAAAGGTGTAGTAGATCGGTGCATGTATTTTCAAGATCGGGCTTGATTAGTGTGTAGCAATTGTATTGTACTGAGAGCTTGATATGATCAGCTTTGTATGAGGATTGTTACATGATCTCTATGACATATATTATATACAGATAGTTGGGGTTTTCAGCTTCAGGCTTTCCCGTTAAACAACCGTGTTAATGTGTGTGAATTTTTATTGTTTCATGTGTGCATTGCAATCTTGATTTAATTTCCGCAAATGATCAATGGTGGAATAGATTCTGTATTTTTCATGAAGTTAAAATAGTGTGAGATCAGGAGAATCTTGGATATATAACACATAATTTATATAATTTCTAATAAATTCTCAACTAGCTTCCCAAACATATATCAGTCAACGAACCAACCAACCAACACTAAAAATGATTAATACATGCAGTATTTATCTACATTAAAATGAGAAAGCGATCCTAGGCTAGGGTTTCAAATGTCATTTATTACAGAGTTAATAAGTTTTTGGTTTTTGAGACCATGCAAGGCCCAAGGCAAAATATCTGAGAATGTTTCCCTCAAATAATAACTCCTAACTTAACTTTTTTTGAGCTAACTTTGGGAAATATTTGACTTTAAGGCTTTTTCAATAACTTTTACAATAAATGCTGGGTAGATGAGAAATATTTTTGACTATTTTGTAATAATTGTTTGATGTTTTATTGAAATAAAACATGCTGTAGGTGGAAAAATATATCCTTTGAAGAATTAAATGCTTGGATTTGGTCATTCGAATCTGCCTCTATGCTTGATCTGCCTTTGTTTTATGATTCAAACACTGTTTCAGGCATTTAAACTTGATTTATCCTTAAACTTCCTGTTTCACTGTCCTTTCCTTTAATTTTGTCTTCATTATCTTTAACCTCTGCTTTGTGGCTAATCTTCCTGATTTGTCCTCTGATATGTGATTAGCCCTTTAATCTTTGATTTAATCATTACGGTCTTCCGACTGTTTCATATTTTCACAGGGTCTCTGTCTGTATTTGTTGTGGAGGTGGTATTCTTTTATTGCTAGAAGGTTTTAACAACCACCGATAATCATGTTTTATCGATTATTATTCTTGATCTTTTGCCTCTGGTCCTTTAAAATAGAATAAACCTCTTGATCGTCACCTAGATATTCATTAAAATATTTTGGACCTTCATAATGCGTTTTAAGAATTTCTGCCATTAAACCTACACATAAACAAACAAATTAATCTTTAAATCCTACGAGGAAGGCTTTTTCTACGTTTCTCTTGGGTTTTCAGGCTTCGGGGGTTTTTGGAGTGATGTGAATGGTGGTTTGAACTTCATTACACAGGCGAAGAAATAGTGGGAAGTTTGAATGGAGGAGGCAATATCAGAGTTTGGCGAGAGGAGGAAAGCGGTTTTCTAGAGCAAAGAAGGTGGTTTTCGGATGGTCGAGGAGGTGGTAACAGTTTTGGGCGGAGGCGTGCAATTCCACACAGAGGGCGACACGTAGTAAGGAAAAACCAGCCATTTCATGCGATTTGAAAACACTAACTCCGACGCAATTAAATTTGCAATGAGGGTTGTGGGTCGTTAGATCTGGGGGAAGATAGATCGACGTTGGTCGAGCGTTTTGGGAGTGGCGGGCAAGTTGAAATGGCGGGCCCGGGCAGACATATGGCAGAGTCTGATTGGGGCACGAGGTTCAGTGGAAAGCGGGGCATAGGGGTTCAATAAACCAACGAATGCGCCTTTTAAAAGGTAAAAAGGAGGGTTTATGAAAGGTTTTATCAAAGAGTGGAGATCAAAAATAATTAAAGAGGGGGCTTCAATTTAACTATAAAGGGTCGGGGTAAAAACTTTAGAGAAGTCATGTTTTTATTTAAAATAAACGGAGATTAATTCAAATATAAAGGGTCCCGGTAGGTCTAAATTAACATTAAAAACAAATGCAAAAAGGGACTTTTTGTATTGTTTTAGTGCAAACAAGGGAAATGATGAAAGTGAGAGGGGGAATGGGGGTTTATGGGGGTTTATGGGATAAAAGTAATTTTTTAATGGGGAAAGTGAAGAAATGAGAGAAATTAGCCCAAAATGGATCCTTTAAGAGCAGTAGGGTAATTTTTTGAGAAGGGAGAGATGAAATATAGTGAAAAAGGATTTATAAGGATAATGAAGGCAGTGAGATTTATAAAGATAGCTGATAGGTAAGGAATGTTATCTTTAGCTGCTTGTGGGAAATCCATAGTCACCTAGTGAATTATGTCAAATACAGGAGGATAGCAGTGGCTCCAGCTTGGGAGGGCAGCTCCTTCAGGAGGTGTCAAGAACCTCAACGATCAAATCTCTAGAATTTGTAGACCGTTGCCTTGTTTTGTACTTTGGAAGACCTCTTTCTTCAATTTGCTGATTTGATGTTGTTCTTTTGAAGCTGTGATCTTCAAAATCTAGAAAATATGATTGCTTCAACTCAACTCTACTCCACTACATAATTAAAAAATTTGTCACCACGACATTTAGCTATCTATATGGGTTCATCATTACCTATTTATTGCTCCCTTAAAGGTCCAAAATCACAAAGTTCCTAAATCAAGTCTTGGAATTGGGAAAAAGCTCATTAAAACCCTAAAAAGCCTAACTTCACACTTTTCCTAGTCATTTCCTGTGGTATCGCGGTTTATTGCTCTAAAAACTGCGGCACGTCCCACACGTTCTGCTCTTTAAAACTGCAGACCCCCGTAAAAGATAAAATAAAAAGAAAAGTAAGTTCTAGAAACCCAGTTGGTCGAATATTCTCCCAGCTGGATCCTTCTAGAAGTGTTATCTGGTCGAGCTTCACCCCTTCCATTCCTGAACCTCTATCCCTTCATAAATGGAGCTATCCCTTGGTATTTGGAGCTAAAATCCCTTTTTGAGAGGACTTTATCCCCCTTTCTTTGGAACTGAAACCTCCTCCCTTCTACTATAAATTGAGACCTTGTTTCAGTCTCAAGGGTACTTATAACTTGGTAGGTTTGAGGTGAATTGCTGAAGAAATTATACTCTCTAAATTTGGCATCATTGGCATGAGAAATATTACATACTAATCGCTATAGTTTCATGCTGATTCAAAGAGTTGGAGTCTAGTAAAACTGAGGAAAACGACTGTTCGGGACCCCGGAAGAACCTGTACAAACATCAAGGCACCAAGGTTGTAAGGTTTCTTCTTTTCATTCAAAGTTTCTTCTTTTCATTCAAAGTTAATACAAATGGATTCTATTTTCTCATTAAGTTGTTCATGTATCTTTTGAATAATTTAATTCTTGGATTCCTTGATCACTAAGATAGATTATTTCTTTTGAATTATCATATCTTGTAGATGCTTTTGATCCCTTTCACTTGTCTTTGATTGTAGATCTTATAAGCTGGATCGATATCTTCTGGAGTGACTGGAATTAAGATCAAATAAGCGTTGGACTTCAAGTAGGAGCATCTATCCATAGTTAATTAATAATTCTTAAGCATAATGGTCTAGAGAAAATGATCTAAATTTTTCTGTTTGTTTCTAGATATCCTTAGGATGCTAGGGAGATCACTCTTGTCTGCAAGAGGGATCAATCCGCCTAACAAAATGGCAACTCCACTGTGGACCTCTTGAACTTAGTTTTCTTTTGATTTTTAGTTTTATTTTGAATAAATTATTTGAGTTTGATTAGTTCAAAATTGGGTTGGGTAAATAACTCGTTAGAAACCTTGACTGTGAATCTATATTTTTATTTTTTTGTGTTTTTCCTGCCTTCTGCACGTTTTGTTTAAAAAAAGAGCAGTAGACTCCACAGATTTTAGTATAAAACAATGCAGTACCACACCTTTTTCCATTATAAACTACGAACTTCTGGAAAATTTTTGGAAAAATAAAAATTTTGTTTTCAGGAATGTAATTACTTGATTCTCTATAATTACCCTACCTTGTCTTGACTGTCAAAAGTCTTTTGTGAGAATTTCTTTCAGCAATTTATATCTTTGAAGTGATCTTTTCATTTCATTTGCATTTTATAAGTGAGTTTTTTCCCTATCTTCTTGTTGCTCTAAATCGTAAACCTTTATATACCTCAGCTACTTGGTATGTCATCGTTTTAATGTTGAGCCATTGAACTTGATGCAAGTCTTGCCTTTGTGAAAATTTGATTTTATTTTCATTTGCAAATTTTGAAAATCTTTTAGCTTGATAAGGTCTAAATTTCACTTTAAAACCGTTTTTGGATTTTTTTGATTTCTTGCTGAGATAAGTAGAAAGTTCTTAGTTAGATTACAAACTGAGCATAAAAATCCTCAAAACTTTTAGATAGGATTCAAAATTAGAGTTTTTCTTTTGGTTTTGAATTTTATGTTTTTAAAAGTTTTAGTTTTCTTTTGGGAGAAGTTTGATTCTAGTTTCTTATTTGAATGATATAAGGAATTTCATTTTGAATAAGTGATTTCTCTTCTGCGAAATTGAGTTTTCAATGAATTGTCTTATTTTCAAAGTTTCTTGTTTATCAAAGAAAGAATTGATGTTTTAAAAGTTATTGAAATCTTTCAAAACTTTCCTCTAAATAGGTTTCATTGAAAAGAAATGAGTTGCTTTTCATATCGATGCATTTTAGGAAATTTTTGAGTCGGGTCATTAAACATCATCGAAGTTTCACTTCCGCACCTTTTTACCTAAGAAATAGCCAAACTAAAATTAACTCTTAATTAAAATCAATCTAGAAATTTTTATATTTTATAGGGCTCTTTTCCACCAACATAGCTCAGGCTAGTGTCTTGAAATAGGTTGTAGTTAACTTTCCAAGGTAGTTCAAACAAACAAGTAGTAAATCTTGCGGTAGGAAAATCCAATTGTAGCATGTATGCTCTAGGAAGCTCCTCCTAAAGGATTCAAGCACGAGATCATATCCGAACCCATGAGGTAATCAACTTATCTCATTGGGAATGATAGAAGATGTGCACGTATTACAAATGGTAAACCTCGGATAGACCATTGTCGAGGAGCGTGGGGTCACTTGTCGGTAAACCTTGGATTATGTCAAGGAGCTTTCAAGGGGATTGAGCTTGTTACTCTGCCCTTGCGTGTATATCAGATCGCAGAATGTCACCCCAGGTATATGTGTTTCCATTGGTGACCTTAGTGGCCATAAAATTTAGGATTCTTTCCCAAGGTGACAGTGGAGGGAAGTTCCCATTGTACTTGGAACAGAAACTGGAGGGTTATCTTCACTCGAGATGGTTTAAGTGGAGAAACATGCACCGGTCTATTTCATTAAGTAGATTGTCGGGGTAGCTATTCCAACCGCCATTTCTGCATTAAAATTTTACAATGTTGGATTTCATCACCAACTAGTGTTTTTAGTGTGGGAATATACTGTTTGTGTGTGGTTTGATCTCTTAGATTTTCTAGGTGTGTGATCAATTTGGTTGTTTCCTTAGATACTTTAGGATTTTTATTTAAATTTTCTTTGATTTTGTGTGATTAAAAGTTTTAATCGTGGCTGAATTACCGATACAATCACGTAGAATGCAAGGGAAACCCCCAGAATATACACCATGCCAAGTAGAAAGACTTAGATCTAAAAGAGGAAAAAGATCAGGAACTAGATCGACAGAATAGGAATAAACATCTATGATTATTCATCCTGATTATGAAGTAGATCAACCACAAACAATAGAGTTTACTCCTCAGAAAATTTTGATTTCTGAATTAGCTGAACTTGCTTCTACAGCAAGTAAATTATCATCTACTAATCCTGAAATTTCTGAGCCAAAAACTGAACTTGCTACATCTGAACTTAATTTAGAGTTTGTTACTCCAACCCCTGGTAATCATGATTTACCTAGAGTGAAGAATCGGATCACAGAAGATCTTCCTCCTGGTCTCATTAGTATTAAAGAAATTACTGACACTGAAGAAGAAGTAGTTCTTCCTTCGGCTCAGGAAACTTTAGATCTTAGAGAAAATGAATCAATTTTTTATAGTCCTTTTAGACAAGGTGCTTGGTATTCTTCATTGACAAACTTTCTACAGAACGTTGGTCTGAATTATTCGCCACCTCGAATTCCATTTCCATGTACACTGAGAGTTTATAGACCTCCTTTAAACATGTTTGGTGTGTAGAAATTTGAATAAATGTTAAATTATTCACCGAGATTATCCTGATCACACACTATTTGAGCTTCATGCATAATACATAACCTCTTCTACTATTGATCATTAATTTCGGAAATATAAACAATCACATGCGCACATCAAAACCATAAACAATCACACATATAAACATAGTATTTATGGGAAAGCTTAAAGCTGAAAACCCCCAAATATCTGTATATTATAATGATAGAGATCATGTAACAATAATCGTACAAACTCCTCACAAGCTCTCAGCACTATCTCCAATTGTTACACACTACACAATCTTAGATCATACAAAACACTTTCTCTAATCTGCTCCACCTGTTAGCCACAATGTGTGTGAAAAATCTCATGCACCAGTATAGTCACAACTGATAGTCACACTTGCTCTTTCACCTACCTCTTCACTGGTCTCCACTGAAACTGTCCATGAACTGCAGTTAACTGATGTATTCTTTAGTTGATTTATGAGTTAATAATTAGTGAATTAATTAATAATTAATTCACACCACTCTCACTAATTGTATCAATCAGTTAGACTAGATACAACTAGCTCAACTAAGTTAAACTGTACACAACTCCATTAACTGTCTCATCAACTCCACCAAACTCTGTCACATGAGTTCTAACTGAAGTCAACCATGTAATAGCTCCACTAAACCCTAGGAATAGCGTAATTCCTTCTATCAGCTGCATGTGCCACATCTAGGCATCAAACTTAAGTTCTCCAAGAGGATAAGATACTGTTTAGAGTCCAAATATTATTAAGAGCTAATAATATTCGGCATATCTATTTTTAGACTGGCAATCTAAAAATAGATTCCACCCAGTATGTCTAAAAATATAAGTCCATCTATTTCATCTGACTTGACCAACCATCCACAAATAGCATCCTGCAACTCATAGAACATGATCCATATGTCTAAAAATAGACATAGTCTAAAAATAGACTTTGCACCAAAAATACCCTGCGGGTCCACTTAGTGAAGGCAACTCCTTTCCACTAAGCTCATCATCTTGTTGAAATCTCAACACTCCCTCTCAACAAGATATGTATTATCTGCAACCCCTATCCTGCCTCTGTGTTATTCGAATTTTCTCCTGGTGAGCGCCTTCATCAAGATATCAGCATCCTGATCCTCCGTAGGAATGTATGAAAGTAACATGATTCTCCGCTGCACACAATCTCTGATATGATGATACAGGATGTCAATGTGTTTAGATCTATCATGAAATACTGGATTAACCGAGAGTTTGATGCAGCTCTGATTATCACAATAAATCACAGTAGGCTCTAAGTGTGAACCGAACAACCTGACCTGGATCTTCCTCATCCATATAGCCTCGCATGCGGCCAAACTCGCTACCATATACTCGGCCTCTGCTGAACTGAGTGCCACGGATCTCTGTTTCCTGCTGTACCAAGAAACTGCTGTCAACCTGATACTGAAAATCCCTCCAGATGTGCTCTTTCTGTCCGTTGGGCTCCCTACCCAATCTGCATCCGTGAAGCCACACAGCTTCACCTCGTTTGACTGTCTGTACCATAATCCATATCCTGATGTGCCTCTGAGATAACGCAATACATGCTTCCCCGCCTTCCAAAAGAGCTTGGTAGGCTTAACCATATCTTGTGAAAGTTGGTTAACTACATAGCATATATCGGGTCGTGTATTGACCTGATACATAAGCGACCCCACCAACTGTCGATAAACAGTGCCATCCACTACCTCCGCTGAAGTAGCATCCTCCTTCCTCCAACCACCAGGAAGAGGAGTATCAACAGGCTTACAACCATGCATGTTGAACTTCTCCAGTATCTCCCGGGCATAATTACCCTGAGAAACAAACAGTCCATCACTGCGCTGCCAAATTTCCAATCCCAGGAAATAATGAAGAAGGCCCAAGTCCTTCATCTCAAACTCTTTTGCAAGATCCTCCTTGCATGAGAGTAGCAACATCTCATCACCTGTAAAAATCAAATCATCTACATAAAGTACAATGATCAGCAACTTACCCTCCACCAAAATCTGGTATAGGTTAGGATCTGCCTCACTCTTGGAGAATCCAAGTCCGGTGAAATAACTGTCTATACATGTGTACCAAGCATGAGGTGCTTGTTTCAACCCATACAACACTCTCTTGAGCCTGTACACATACGACTCACTGCTGAAGATCTCGAAACCTTCGGGCTGCTCTATGTACACCTCCTCCTCAATGACTCCATTGAGGAACGTAGTCTTCACATCCATCTGATGAATGTGCCACCCCATCTGCGCTGAGAGAGCAAGAATCGTCCGTATGGAAGAATACCTTGTGATAGGTGCAAAGGTCTCCTCATAATTGATCCCCTCAATCTGTGAGAAGACTCGAGAAACAAATCTTGCCTTATACTTCTCCACACTCCCGTCAGCTGCCTCCTTCACTTTGTAGATCCATCTCGAACCCACCACTGACTTCCCTTCCAGTCTCGGGACAATCTCCCATGCACTGTTTCTGACAATAGAATCATACTCTTCCACCATGGCATCTACCCATGCGGGATCCTCCACAGCTTCCTCGAAAGAGGATGGCTCAGTCATGATACACTTGCTCATAAGAGCCATGTATCCAGTATACCGGTTAGGTGACTGTCTCTGTCTGCGCTGTGATGTAGGTGCTCCTACAACCTTCTTTGCATCTTGAGCCAGTCGCTCAGCTTCTGTAGTGCGCTTTCGCCCTCTGATGGTTGGTGCTGCATGAGTGTTTTCTTCCACTCCATGAACCTCATCTTGTGGCTGATCCACATCCCGAGACTCATCCTTAGGAACTAATAGCTCCTCATCTACATGCAAGTGTAGCTCCCTCTCAAGCGAAAACTTCATGGCTTTCTCCTCCTGAAATTTGATATCCCGTCGCACAACAGTCTTGCGACTGTATGGAAAATACACATGATAGTTGTGGGGCGTATCAGTGTACCCCACAAATATCCTAACCTCTGCGGTCGGCTCCAGCTTCTTCCTGGCATCCTTTGTCACATGAATGTAAACAGGTGAATAAAAAATCCTCAAATGGGAAATATCAGGCCTCTTACCAGAAAACGCCTCCTCGGGTGTACTCATGCCAAGTATCCTGTGAGGACAGCGGTTCTGCACATATACTGCAGTATTTCATGCCTCCGCCCACAAGTGAATGGGTAGGCCCTGATCATGCAACATCGCTCGTGCAGCACCCACGATCGTTCTGTTCTTCCGCTCAGCAACCCCGTTCTGTTGTGGGTTATGAGGTGCTATGAGCTCTCTTCGAATTCCTTCTGCGTTGCAAAAGTCCTTGAATTCACTAGAGATGAATTCACCACTATTGTCGCTCCTTAGAGCCTTCACCTACTTCCTCGATTCTTTCTCAACCAGTGCCTTGAACTCACAGAACTTTGAGTATGTCTCGCTCTTCTTCTGCATGAAGAAGATCCAGCACTTACGAGAAAAATCATCAAAAAAATATCACATAATACCTGTGCTTTGTTGTCGAAGCTACTGAGAAAGGTCCACACACGTCTCTGTGAATTCTCTCAAGGATCGTCGTGGCGCGACTATCCTTCTCGTGAAAGGTGGCTTTCAAAAATTTTCCCAAGGTACACCCCTTGCACTGATTTGATTGCACAAGAGTGCCTTTAGGAAGCCCAGTAGAAATCTGCTGCAGTATCTTCAAAGCTCCATGGTGAAGGTGGCCCAATCTCCGGTGCCACAACTCGCCATCATCCTGGCTCACCACTCCTTCTGCCTTGCCTGCCATTGCTGCGCAGCCATCTACCTGCAATTGATAAAGGTTCTTAACTCAAACCCCTATCCTCTGAGTCTCACCAGTTGCCTTACTGCGCAGGAAAGCCTTTCCCTCGCTAAAGACAACATCATATCCCTTGTCTTCTAACATCGCCACAGAGATAAGATTCTTCTTCAATCCCGGAACATGCATCACTTCCTTCAATACGAAGGGTTTACCAGACTCCCTCTCAAAGGAAATGGTACCGATACCGGTCGCACTGTATCTACCATCATCGCCCATCTCGATGTGCACTCCAAGATCTTTCTCATCCAGATCAGTAAACAAATCTCGATCTCTTGTCATGTGAAAAGACGCACCACTGTCCATAAACCATACTGATCCCGCCACACTTGAGACCAAGCATGCGATCAGCGAAAAATCCAGCTCAAATTGCGAGGCTAAGGCCTCTCCAGCTGCAAATCTAGCAGCCTGCTTATTTTTCTTCTTCGGTGGACAATTTGTGGCATAATGTCCGTGTTGGTGACAGTGAAAGCACTTCACCTTGGACATGTCTTGCTTCTTGCCTTTCGCACCGGAATGAGAAACTTTCTTTCTCTTCCCCTTCTTTGCTTTGGCAGCCAAAGTGAAATTCTCTTCATCAAAGTTCTTTGATGACGATCCATCCCCAGTACTCCGCCTTATCTCCTCTTGCACAAGATCCAACCAAAGTCGCTCCCATCCTGGCAATTTCTCCCGACCATTGACAGAGTCCTGATAGGAATGCCAACGCTTCGGAAGCCCAAGGAGAGCCAAGCTCACCAATTCCTCATCATCTACAGTCACCCCCACACTTCCCAACTCATCCCTGCATTGGATGAACTGTGAGGTGTATTTGAAGAAGGATCACCTTTTCTCCATCTTTATGTTTCTGAGTTTATCCTTGAGCGCCAACTTCCTCTGGTCGCTCTTGCTTTGGAATAAATCTGTCAAGGCTTTCCACATCAAGAATGGAGAAGCCGTACCATGAAGGTTGGACACTATGTGATCCTTCACGCCCTCCAATAGAATCCTTCGACACTTTGCTGTCTTCTTTTTCCAAGCCTTAATTACGGCAACATCGCTAGAAGTAGGCTTTGGGACTTCATCATCTATGAACTCCTTCAGCCCATTTTCATCTAGCACTGCTTCTAGCCTGTCCTTCCATGAAATATAATTCGAGTTGCCCTCAAGGGCATACTCCAATCGCAATCCATTGAAAGACATCTCAACTTCAACACCAAGAAAACCCTGCTGCAAATTCGAATTCCACCAACACAAAACTCAACCGCTTCAATGTTTTGCAATTGCTCCAATGATCAATACTGCTCCGATACCATGTAGAAATTTGAATAACTGTTAAATCATTCACCGATATTATCCTGATCACACACTATTTGAGCTTCATACATAATACATAACCTCTTATACTCTTGATCATCAATTTGCGGAATTAAAAACAATCGCATGCGCACATTAAAACCATAAACAATCACACATATAAACATAGTATTTATGGGAAAGCTTAAAGCTGAAAACCCCCAACTATCTATATATTATAATGATAGAGATCATGTAACAATCATAGTACAAACTCTTCACAAGCTCTCAGCACTATCTCCAATTGTTACACACTACACAAGCTCAGCTCATACAAAACACTTGCTCCAATCTGCTCCACCTGTTAGCCAGCCTCTACTACGCAATCCAATATGGATAATTACCAGATCTAGGTTCAAATCCCACTGGTATGTACTGCGCAATCCTCATTGGCTTCTCCATCAATGTGTGTGCAAAATCTCATGCACCAGTATAGTCACAACTGATAGTCACACTTGCTCTTTCACCTACCTCTTCACTGGTCTCCACTGAAACTGTCCATGCACTAATTAACCCGATGTATTATTTAAATAGATTGTGAGTTAACAATTAGTGAATTAATTAATAATTAATTCACACCACTCTCACTAATTGTATCAATCAAGGACTAGAGCAAACTAGCTCATCTAAGTTAAACCGATGCTTGATAAGTTAAACCGTATACAACTCCACAATCGTTTCTGTATCAATCCCACCAAACTCTGTCACATGAGCTCTAAATGAAGTCCACCATGAAATAGCTCCACTAAACCCCAGGAATAGCGTAATTCCTTATGTCAGCTGCATGTGCCACATCCAGGCATCAAACTGAAGTGCTCCAAGAGGATAAGATAATGTTTAGAGTCCAAATATTATTAAGAGCTAATAATATTCGACATATCTATTTTTAGACTGGCAATCTAAAAATAGATTCCGCCTAGTATGTCTAAAAATAGAAGTCCATATATTTCTTCTGACTTGACCAACCATCCACAAATAGCATCCTGCAACTCATAGAACATGATCCATATGTCTAAAAATAGACTTTGCACCAAAAATACCCTACGGGTCCACTTAGTGAAGGCGACTCCTTTCCACTAAGCTCATCATCTTGTTGCAATCTCAACATGGTGAGTCATCCATGTTTTCTAAATCTCCAGAAACATATTTGTATGGTGGTCCTTCATTTCCTTTAGGATAGCAGTCTCTCTCTAGTACTTTATCAGGGGCATCGCCTTTTCCCGATAAACGTATACTATTATCTGGACTACATGAATCAAATACCGGAACAGTAAACACGAAATTTTTTTATATGATATCTGGAAACATTCCAAACCCTGACCCTCAAGGTAGTAATTTACAGCTTGGGGGGCAACCTCAAGTTAGTAATTTACAACCTGGGGGGCAACCTCAAGGGCAATACATGCCTCAAGGTCAATATCAACCTCAAAGGAAATACCTGCCTCAAGGTCAATATCAACCTCAAGGTCAATATCCACCTCAAGGTCAATATTCAAATCAGGGTCTACAACCCCCTTTAGGGTAGCAAATCTACCCGAAACAACAATTGTATCCTGGAGGTGGGAATTATCCAATCAATTATCCAACTTATGTTCCAAATTATTAGCCTAGTTATGGTCCTTCTTATCCACAACCTTCTATGGGACCTTCGTATCCCAGACCTAATACAGTGTGGGATCCATCTCAAGCTCAACAGAATTTACAACCTAATATGCAAGTACCTTATTATCAGCCTAGACAAATGATTGGTTATACTCACGTCCAACAACCTGTCCAACCTATACAACCTGTCCAACTTGTCCAACCTATTCAACAAGTTCAACCTACTATTTAGGTACCTACATCAGGTAGTGTTTAGCAACCCGGTCTGAGTACACCTAGAACTCCAACCCAAAATGCTACGCAAGTTTATGTTCAAGCTACCACACCTATTCCTGGAGTAACTGCAGCTCCTATTTCTACATCCCCTCAGGTATTAGTACCAATTCCTCAAGTTTCTATTGCACACTCTGGACCTACACTCCAGAATATTGTTTAGATGCCTCTAGGACAACCTGGTAAAAGTACGGTTATAACAAGCCAACCTCAGTTTACTTATCAACCTTGCCAAGGGTCGTATCAATATGGACCTATAGCGCAAAATACAATATATCAACCATACACTGGGTATACATACAAAACACCTACTCAACCCCAGTATGGTTCAGTTAATCCTGGTTATCCAGGGGGCATACCGATTCCAAATGCACAGGCTATTCCAGGATATCTTGGATATCCTCCTCCTGGAACTGGTATAGTTTCACAAGACCCTAACCGTCGGTTACCATTCATAGAAACTTTGGATTTACCTGATTTATCGCACCTTACGAATGATCCAATCTATTATCTTACGTATTGACTTCCAATGCCAAATAAGTTGCCTAGTGATATTCTGAAATTTGAAGGTAAATCAGGAGAGGGCCCTTCTAACCATGTCATGACTTATCACCTCTGGTGTGCATCCAACTCTTTGATTGATGATTTGATTCGATTAAGACTTTTTCAGAGAACGCTCATAGGATTAGCAGCAGCCAAATGGTATATTAAACTACCACGAGGCTCGTTTAACAATTTCAATGCCTTAGCAACTTCCTTCTTAACTCATTTTCAGTTGCCAGTCAGATACGACAATGGCACGAAATTATTAACTTCACTAAAAAAATCTACATATACTTACATATTAGATCACATACATGAATGCAGACGTAGAAGACATTTGGTGAAAGTTTTTATTCCGGATCAAATTTTGGAAGAATGGTTTATAAAATCATTACTACAAAAAATTACTGAAGATGTAGCTAAAGGACGAGTTGTTACAGAAGAACAATTCATTGCTCAAGCTTAGTACCTTGACCTAGTTTATACTCAGTCAGGTACTTTGTACGAGAAAATTTTGGATTTACCGTGTCCTAGTCAGATAACAACAACTCCCTCAGGCTCTCATGCCGCTGATGGTGTAATTGGTTCAGTTAGTACTAATAAAATTAAGAAGAAATATTTCAAGATTACTTCTCCTCTAATAACTTTACCTGATTCACCAAAAGGAGATTCTTCCCTCGAAACTTCTGCCGATATTCACATTTTAGATTCTTCTAACACTAAGTATAAATCTGGAAATAAGAATAAAGGGAAGAATAAAAGTAAACAAACTTCCTCTCCCAAAGAAAAAACTGAGAAAACTGAGTCGTTTGATGATAAACGAAAACCTCGTTATCCTTGTCTTATCTATGACGAGGATCATTTCACCAAAGAATGCCCGCATAGGTCTAAGGTTTCTAAGTTTGTCAAAGGTTCGTCTACACCCGTTGTCTTGAAGGATCCTTTTCTTGTTCAAGATAGTAAAATGATTGGATCTTCTTCTAATACATCAGCGGATATTTTGATGATGTCTCAAGTAATGGTTACGACTCGATCGCAAGACTATGGTAGTAATTAGAATCTTGTTACTGGTAAAGAAGTAGAAAATTCTAATTCTGCACCAGCTACATTTCCTCTAGTTTTTGATCCTCTTCATATCAAGAAAAATGATCTTGATTTAGTGATTAAACCACCTGTTAAAGGTGTACTTCGGAAATCGGCCTTCAATCCACATGTGAGAGCTGCTCAGAATTACAACATTGTTGAGGATTTAGCAATATCTCCTTCAGCAATGTCGGCCTTAGAAGTGCTGCAATCATATCTAGCACAAAGGGAATTACTTTTATCAGCTATTGGAGCTGTAGATCTTCAAGATTCAAACCTCATGGTCTTCAATTTAGAACTTTTTACACCTCGTCTCCTTCATCAAATGGCTTTTCAGATCCCAGTACTAGTCAAAAACAGGCGTTGCTTTCGTACTGTAATTGATGAAGGAGCATCTACATGTATTATGTAGTTAAAGTGTTGGAAATAACTTGGTTCTTCGACACTTAACCAATCTCTGACAATTCTCAAAGCTTTTGATAGAAGAGAATTCCATCCATATGGAATTTTGCAGGATCTACCTATAAAGGTCGAAGGTAAAACTATTAATTTAGATGTGGAAGTTGTTGATGCCCCTCTAGATTACAACCTTCTTCTGGGTCGAAGTTGGTCTTATGCAATGACTGTTGTCGTGTCATCTGTATTTAAATTAACCATGTTCCCTCATCAAGGAAATATTGTGAAAATTGATCAGATCTCATATTATTCGTCAGACCCAGCTTCTACAGATAGTATTCAGCATGTTGGAAAATCGACTATCCCTTATGAGGATGTTGGTGTAGGTTTAATCAAAGATTCTAACTTAATGGGAACTTTTTCCATGCCTCCACCTAACATACCACGTACTATTTCTAACATAAATATGATTACATGATCAAGCACTATTCCATTTGATGATCCTTGGATAGTGCCTTTAGAGTCAGAACTGGATTCTTTTACTGGCGTGATGTCTATGAGTCCTTTTGAGATAGCATATCAAGCAGTACAATCATTTTCCAATCCTTTATCAACTGATTATGATCTAGTGAATGTGATCAACAAAGAATCATTTTCACCATGAAGCTTAGCTATAACATCAATTCATGATCCTTTGCAATAAGTGTTTCATACTGATGAAAGCATTCATGAATTCTTGTCCATAGATGAATTACCATGGGATGATCTCCATCATAGGTCATCATTTTTACCTGAGCTTGATAGATTTGAAAATAATTTTTCATCTATTTTTCCAATCGACTATGTCAATGAACCTCAGAGTCCAATATCGATTACAAATTCAGATTCTAAAATTAATTTGGGAAATATTTCTTCTACGATACCCATTGACATATCCAATAAACCAGGAATTATTGAAAACATTCATATAGGTGCTTCTTGTACATCAGATGAAATTTCTACATATAAATCCCTATTTCAAGAATTTCGTGACATATTTTCCTGGTATTATGAAGAAATGCCAAGAATTGATCCCAATATTGTCATTCATGAAATAAAGACTTACCCGAATGCTAAACCTGTCAGGCAGAGATTACGTCCGATACATCCACGAAAAGTTGCTGCTATTAAATCTGAAGTTGAGAAAGTATTAAAAGTAGGTTTTATTTATCCAATTCCTTTAACAGATTGGGTATCTAATATCATTCATGTTGTTATGGTCCTGTGATTTGGCAGATTGGCAAGCCAAATGACAAGGTAACATCAAACCAACTTTGGAGCCCTAGGACCTAGCCTTCCTGGACTCAGAGAGGGCTCTCTCTATTATGCAAAGGATGTAAACTTGTTTGCTTTTTGTATATTTGATTTTAGGCTATTTGTTAAGTATGTTTTTAGTTTGTTTTGGGTTTTTGAGGGGAACTGATCAAAGGATAAATAGATAAAAATTTCTTCAGATCAACTGGACTATGGGGTCTAAAAGGTCGAGACTGTCTCAATAAGGAATAAGGTATTACTACAGGGCCGATTTGGTCGAGGTAAATGGATTATTTGGGTGAAAGTGAAATGAGATGGACATTAAGTTTGTGAAATACAAAGAGATTTTAAGCATAAATATTTAAATAGCAAGCATTCATGAGGTAGGGCTGACCATTACTCTCTATGAATGAAACTCAAACTGATAGATGCAGAAAATAAAAAAATCCAGTGATACATAGAAGTATAAGACCCTCTAACTTTGGGAAAATCACATTAATATTTTTGGGAAAACAAATAAGATAAAAAAACAACTCAGTCTATGAAGAGGGAACTCTTAAACATCATATATTGAGCTATTGGGGACTTTGAAATAAGACTGCAAAGCATGGACAAAGGGCAAGATCGAAACAAGACCTCTTTGACTTAACTAAGACAACCAATAATTCAGAGAGAGATTTCAGTGATGGAGTTTTGATTAGCTATGAGTAAGCAGGGCATACTGTGAATCATACTAGACAACATACAATATAATAACCATTAATGAATTGATAACTAGTTCTTAGGGTACCAAAGAGCAATTAAGAATTCTTTGACATAACCAAGAAAGATGAAAACATCTAAGCTGTAATGAATCAGGAAATTTGAGGTGCCTCCATGGGCATATCTCAAACTTATTCTTTACTAAAATACAACAAGAAAGAAGCATGAAAACATGTATGATAAACTAAGAAAACATAACAGATAAGGGACACAATACCATTCACCAAGCCATGGAATCCTACATACAATCCTCCTCCACCATCAAAGTCAAGCAAGAGATCATCCACTTCATAAGACAAAGTGTTTCTTTAAAGCTTGTAATGCTATATATTTCTCTATAACATCAATTTTAGCCCCTGGTTACAATGAATCCTCTTGGATTATATAGGCCAAAGAGAAAGAAACTCTCCTAGAGCAACTAGAAGGCCATTGGCCTAATACAAATATCTGATTTTGTCCTTGAGGCTTTGCAAATCCCAAGGCACAAAATATCTTCAAAAATATCTATTTAAGCTAAAAATAGCAAGAAAATTGAATTCTAATCTCTGACATAGAGTTAAAAAATATATAGATGCACATTTGGATGGCCACCTTCAGAAAACTGCTTTTTCAGCCAAAATGGTACAAGAGCGTAGTGCTAGAAGAAAGCCTATTTTGCAGATAACATTTGAGGGACTTCTCAATGTCAAAACAAGGCTTGTGATAGCTCATTGGAAAGCCCTAGATTTCTAGTTTCTGGAACTACTTTATTTTTCTCAAACGGATCCCTAAAAGTCTTCCAAAAAGTGGACTGAGTGAAAAAACCCAGGAAGGTCTCATCTGCTGATATGTGAGGCATAAAGGTGAATTTTGACTGATTTTTTGCCTCTTTGGGGGACCAAAACACCTTCTTTTGATTTGAAAATTTGTGAGTAGATGCCCCCAAATTTAATACATCCAAAAAAATGACTTTCATGAGCTGAGGATGCTCCTAGCAAACATGGCAGCGCCTAGAAAAATGTGCAATTAGGGCCAAAAAACACAAAAAACAAGATCATGTCAAAATTTGCTCAATTTTGGCGAGAAAACCCCTTATGGGTTCTTAGAAGCATGCAAGGCAGCGGAAGCCAATATTTCAAGCCTACATATTAATTTTCCCCCTTTTTTCATCGGGTGCCTCCTTTGGGCAGTTTTGAGCCTTTCTTGAGCAATTTTGAGTTTTCTTTGGGAAAATTGATTCAATTTCTTGTAATGCCTGGTCATTTTCCTTTGAAAACCCAAGTATTTGTTTGACTTGTCTAATTTTTCCTCAAGATGCTTGTTGGCTCTTTCAAGCCATGATTCTTTATCATTTTCTATCTCTTGGGCAAGCAATTGTGTGAGAGGATATGTTCGAGCAAGGGCTGCTTCTTCTTCCCTCTGTATCTCCAAAGCTTTCATAAGACCCATAGTCCTAGGCATTTTTCTTACTGGCTTCTCTTCTTCCTCAATATCATCAAATTCTCCCATACACTCTTCAAGCTTGACTTGTTTTTTGTATGCTTCCCTTTGGTATTTGAATGCCCGAGCCTCATAAATTTCCATTTTCCCACTCATTTGTTTATTTTGCATTTGTAGAAAGTGTATGAGGTCCTTCAACCTTTCTAGATCAGTTTCTAAGTCCTGGATTTGGGCTTCTCTGTTTTGCAAAAGTGACTCAAGGATTCTAGCTTCATCCTCTCCAGCATCACTGTCTATTTGTATGATGTCAAACTCTCTTTCCTGTTCATGGCTACTCTCTTGCTGTTCAAATTTTTCTTTGCCCTTGCTTTAGATAGACTTCTTTGCTCTTTTTCTCTTTGGAAATTCAACAATAATCTTCTTAGGCAGTTTTCCTCTACTCCTTAGCGCCCTAGTGACATTAATAGTCACTGCTGGAGTGATTTTCTTCTTTGCATATTTGGTGTTTTTAGCCTTTGGTGCTTTTGGAGAATGAATCATGGCCCCTTTCCTAGGAGAGGCAGCAAGCACATGTTCTTGGATGTGTTGAGGAGAAGAGAGAGGAGGTTTCATCACTATCACTTGTTCAACTTGATCCTTTATACTGCTTCCTCCATCATTAATTTCTTTGCTACCCTGTTCACTGTTTTCCTCACTGTTTTGAGTTTGTTTAGGGTTGCCATCTTCACCTTTATCATTGTTTTGAACCTCTTGATATATCTTGCCTTCAACCTCATCAGTGATGTTTAGAGTATGTTTTTTAGGGGTGTTAGCTTTATCATCCATTTTTTCTGCTTGATTATCTTCACTGCCTGTCTATGGACTGCCTTGTCTACCTTCTTCACTGTCTTGAATTTGTTGAGGGCTGCCTTCATCATGACTGTCTTTATTTGTTTTTTGTATGTTGTCACCTCCCTCACTGTTTTGAAATTTTTCTAGGCTTCCAACCTTACCATCACTGTATTGAACTTCTTCTTGTGTGCTGCCCTTACCATCACTGTATTGAACTTCTTCTTGTGTGCTGCCCTTGAACTTCTTCTGTGTGTGAGATGCCACCATGGTCATTACTTTGCTGGGAGGCACTTTTTTCATTGTCTCTACTACTTTGTTGATTGTCACTTTGTTTCTCATCACTGCTTTGAACCTCTTCCCTTTGCTCTTCATCATCAGTAGCCTGCTGCTCTTCAGTTTGTTCTTCATCCTCACTAGCTGTAAGTGGGTTGTCCCCATGCTCATCTTCACTGCTCTGCTTAGGGCTTCTTTGTTCTTCATCCTCACTACTTTGTTGAGTATCACTATGTTCCTCATTATCACTAAATTCATGCCTGCTTTCATGAGACTACTCTTTTTCACTATCAATCATGGGTGATATTTTCTTTTAAGGGGTAGATTGACTAGGTGAAGGGGAGACATAGTGAGTGGAGGGTGAGGAGGACATATGAGATGGGCCATGAGATGAAGAGGTAGTAGTAAAATCTGGATGAGAAATGAATGTATCGCAAGAAACTCCTTTCTTTTTAAGCTGGTGAAGGATAATGATTTTTATGAGAGAATGATGGAAAAGCCTAGAATTTTGCTGAGCAGGAGGTCTATTTTCGACAAGGGAGGACATCTTGTCTATGCTTTGGCAAAGGAATAAAGGGAGATTTAGCAACTGAGTTCTTGTGAAATGCATGAGAAGCCTAATGTGATAGGAATAAACTCAGTAATATCTCCCTTCACATGTGAAATACTTCATGATAACTTTCATGAGGGGGGCATAGTTGCTCAACAAGTGAGAAAAAGGAAATATAGCTTGGCAAGCATCCTGATGGTCTAGTTTTAGGAAGGGTTTGTAGTGGTCTAGGTCCAAATAGGCTTGTTTGAACCATTTCTCACCAAGATAGGGAATCTTGGTGGCCTTTGACACTGAACTAGGAGTGAGAAAAAAATCAAGGCCTTCTATATGAACATGTTCTCCTTGCAGCCTCAGGGAAAATAATTGTATCAAGGGAGGGTGATTGGTGACCTCTTAGACTTTTTGGAAAAAATTAAGGCACCCTACCTCCTAAAAATTAAAAAGAACTGAAGGGGAGTCATTTATTTCCTGAGTTGTAGTGGTATCAAACCGGTTATGATACACCCCTTTGTTGACCTTCTTTGGAGGCATAGTCACTACTACATTTGGGGGAAATTCCGACATTTGGTTCCGACGCTTTTGACCAAATGTCGGAAATTTCCCCAATTTTTTTCAATCTCGCCCGAAATCGTCGCTATACCGACGTTTATAGAAAAGTGTCGCAATACCGACACTTAGACAACGTGTCGCAATTGCGACGTTTGGAGGAATACGTCACAATTGCGACACTATGCCCCAAAGCGTCGCTATTGCGACGGTTGCCTCCAAACGTCGCAAGTGCGACACAATGTCTAAGTGTCGCAATTGCGATGTTTGGAGGCATCCGTCGCAATAACGACTCTTTTTCCATCGTCGGTATAATGACACTTATATGCGCGCTACATAAAAATACGAAACTTATATGCGCGCTACATAAAAATGATTTTATTAAAAATACGAAGCTTATATCCGTCGCAATAGCTACATTAACGTCTGATATCACGCGCGCATTCTCCCTCCGCTCTTGCAGAACAACATTCGCCCTCAGCATTCGTCCTCAGCTCTTGCAGAACAAAATTTTCCCTCAGAATTCACCCTCAGCTCTTGCAGAACAAAATTCGCCCTCAGCATTTTCCCTCAGCTCTTGCAGAACAACATTCGCCCTCAGCATTCGCCCTGAGCTCTTACAGAACAACATTCATCCTTAGCGTTCACCCTGAGCTCTTGCAGAACAGCATTCGCCCTGCATTCTCCCTCAGCGTTCGCCCTCAGCTCTTGCAAAATGGTAAGTTCTTACTGCAGGCCCTTCCTCCTATAGTAGGGTTGACTCTATTTGGGTTTTTTTGGTCAATTCCATTGGATTGTTTTAGGCTGTAGGGTTCTCTCTAGATGTCAAGAATCAAGATTCAATACCCTCTATTATCTTCATCACCCAATACAAGATTTAAATTTTTCCAAAAGAAACACTTATTAATTTGGCAGCCATTATTTCTCCCTGCTTTAAAAACCCTACATTTAAATGAAAACAAGCATTGCATTTCAACTACAAAAATCTATTAGTGTTCAAATGTACATGTGTGCATCACTTGTGTGGGGTATTCCTTTTCCACTTTCACATTATCCAAGAATGTGTGTAGTATAGTTCATATTTTTTGTGATTTAGATTATCTTGAAAAAGGAAAGGTAAATTATTTCCCATGGAAAAATAAGGTTTTCCCTTTTTACTACTGGAAATGGTACAACAAAGTTCCATTTCTACCCGAAACTCCTATGAAACAAGAACCAAATAAAGGCCATGTCCTCAGTGGACATCATTTGGCTTTGAAAATGGCCATTGCACCGTGTTGTTTCTTATATTACATCACGATAGTTTCTTAGGTCATTTCTTGTTTCTTGAGATGAAAAACAACCAAAGAAATTGTGAAGATCCTTTCAAGAAATAAATGACCATATCTCAATCATATCTCAACTATTTTTTATTCTATTCAGTGGTTTCTTACTTTGAGAGAAATTTGACACTTTTATAAGGAATATAACATAAAAACACAAAATGGGAAAGAATTGATGAGGTAGATGACCTTTAGTTGTTGTCAATTAAGAATTGATAATACACGATGCATGTTCTGTACTACAAACTAGATTCCTTCCTGGAGTTAGGACACAGAGTATTGAATCAAAGTTGTAGTTTCTAACTTCTTGTATTGGTTCATCGATCTTGAAATTCAGACATTGCATGTCTTCATTGCTTCATGTTTGAATAATTTGCATCATATCGTACAATAGGAAATTAGGAATTATGATTATTATTAATTTATGGATCTATTAAGTTACTTTTAAGTTTGCATGGTTTAGTGTGAAATTATTCTAGTGTGCCCCTAGGCCCAGGTGAAGGAATGCCAAGGACTGAGAACCATAGTTTTGAAATGGTATTGTTTCTAACTATTTTTTAAAACATACAAATTACAATTAAATTTTAAAACTTAAGAGTTAAAACTTAAATGATTCAAATGAATTGGTATGCTATTTGGATGAATTGGTCTGGCATATTTAGAAAGATAAAAACTCAGAAATAAACATGTCTATTTTTTAATGGTAAAGAAGTCTTAGACATTAAATTTACAGCTCTGTTATAGTAGATGTATAAAATGCTTCCTACAGGTTTATTGGCATGGGGTTGATCGAATACAATCTGGACATACACAACCTAATTTCCAAGAGGGATTATTTGTTCACACCAAAGGTGTTGTAGCTACTATGACTATGATGCAAAACTGGACAAATAGCATATCTATCATACTAGGCATGGCTTAAACAGAGTAGTTACTGGTGAAGAAATTTCTGCTGGCTTTGACTTTAAATGAAATAGAAATTTAATCTCTTAACCAGAGGTTTCCTGGATCTTAATTCTGTGAATTTTCTACCTTGGGACTACTATGAAATATTATACAAAACAACAGTGGAAGTGAACAATATTCCAATTGTAATGTTCTCTTATAATTAAATTTCCCAAGGGAGGACAAAGTAGCCTATCCAACCCCATAGGCTATAGTCAATTATAAAGGGGGAAGTTAAAACTTAAAAAAAAAAATTAAACCTTAAAACATACCCACCTATCCATGAATCATAAGTTCATAACTTACCCAGCGAAAGCGTAGACTTACCACAAACATCCATCCTCAAATTGCTATGAATGAGCCAGAGCCTCAAGATGAGAGTGATTCCTACTTGGAGAGCATGCTAAGTGAAGATCTAAGTGATGCTGATGATATGGCTTGAGGAAGCCATTGCTCACTATTAGGCTTTAACTATTTTTATTTTAGTATATCAAAATTTCCTAGTTCATGTTTAAAGTTTGCCATTTGGAGATGCCTTGAGGCAAATTTTGAATTTAGTATGACAATGGACATATATTTTGAAATTTTGAATCATGATTCTAATTTCTTATAAGTTACTTATAAGTTATTAATATGTAAACTGAGCTCCAATTTGCACTTGATATCATATATGAATCATGATATTCTCAAACTAGAAATTTTGAAATTTCAATGACAAATGTCACATGTGAATGTTGAAACTTGAATGTTGAATGATGTGAATGTTTAAATCTTTAAAGTTTAAAGTTTATAAATTATTAGTAATTTACAAATTACTATATTAGTGTCATTAAATTTATATTTTATAATTTATAATTTAGAAAATATAGTATTATATATGATATATAAATTATAATATATATTAATATAAAAATACCCAGACGAACCCACGCACCCTGTTTCAAAAAATGCCGTCCCCGTCCCCGTCCCCGAACCCACATTTCCTGGCAACATAGTTTTAAACATTAAATATCAACAAAATCGTTTAAAGGATTGTTATAGCATCATTTTTCACCCTCATGTGATTCATGATTGTCTTTTTGGCCTTGGGCACCCATTCCCACAGACTTGAATAAAAGTTCATAAAAAACAGTGTTTAAAATCCCATACGCGGGTATGCCCAGACTTTTCCGCGTGTATACGCGAGTTCAGAGATAATTTTCCGTGTATGCCATTAAAACCATTAAAAAATATATAAAAATCCCTATTTTCGAGGCTGGGTTGATGGTTATTCCAGTAATTCAACCACCCCAGCCCATGGCCAACTGTTTCCAACTGATTGAAACTACTTTGAGGGATTATAAAAGCCCCTCATGTGCATGGCCTAAGGGAGAGAGAAATTTATAGACATTATACTCTGTTGGAGCCCCAATTCAAGTCTGATTTCCCATGCCTCCTGCACTTCCCATATTTTTACAGGAAACCCTTGTTTCTTGGAGATGTTCTTAAGCTTATATGTCATCTCGTGTGCACAAGTCTTGAAAGTATCGTAGCGAGGCAAGGGCGGGACATATCTGGATGACGGTCTGTTCGGAGATCGTGGAAGGATTTAGGTGATCTCTCCACCTTACTATTATTGTACATGCTGTTCATAATGAAGAAGAACCATCTTGTTCCCTAATTCACGTGTTAATATCTGCTTGCATATGTGAAAAGATTATTAATTAAGCATTTATTATTGTTTATATGATGTTTCACATGGATTACACTGACATTTAGGAGAAATATATGCTGTACAACTAGATTTCCGTGCATGTTCCTTCGTGATTTCCAGGTTGAAGAGGAAGAAGGGTTGCTAGGGGTTTGGACCCCACGGGATCTACATGAAACGTAGGACGTACGGGTGAGTTCTACAATCGATGTTATCTAGTTTTCAGTGTACAAGTGTGGTTGTGTGAGTCCTTCTTGAATAGCGTGCCCTGATCTGTGGAGGTTTTGACCCAACGACCTCTAGGGAGTTATTTCCCGAAACAGAACGGACGACTCCGTTGGGGATCGCATTCTTGTGATTCTCCTGTTGGGTGGCTTCAGTTATTTTAAAGGTTTCCAACAGTTTTAATAATTATTTCCAGTCCAGTTAGCTTTTTCTCAGTCAGACTAAAGACCTGGTTCTTTAGCCAGGCTTGATCATTTTTTATTTTTCATTATTTACCTTTCCATACGCGAGTTTTCCTGTACACAGTCGCGTATACACGCAGTTTTTTCTAAAGGAAGTCACGTATACGCGGGTTTCCTTTGACACAGTCGCGTATGCACGCTTATTGCAAGACTGATAAGTAGCGTATGCCTGAGAAAATTTTGAAATTTTTTATTTTTGGACTTTTTGGTCTTGTCTACCTGTGAAGACTTGTTCCTGCAGTGTCCTTATAGTCTCTGGATTGTGTTGAAAGTGGTTATTGGTCTTTTTCTCTCTTGTTTGGTTGAAGACTAGCCCATTTGGAAAATCTTGTTTTTTTAGTGCTTGCATTTCTGGTTCGAGTAACAAGATCTCTTTCTGGAGATTCTTGGTTGTTCTGCTTTATCAGGACAGACAACTTCTGCTCATATACTCTTTCCTAACTTTATGTCTTGCTTTTCACTTTAATTTTTGCCTACTTTTTGGTTGGTTTTCTTGATTTCATTTGACTAGGTCTTGTCGCAATTTTTGAAGAGTTAGTTTTGGTTCTTTGAATTTTTGTTTGCTGCAAGTTTGTGCTATTCTTCTAGGCTGAGTTACTGAGTTTCTTGTCTTCCTTTTGCTCGTATAAATATTGCTACTAAGTGGCACTATAAGGTTTAGAGCATTTTTGTTGAAGTTTTGCTTGAAATTCAGAGGTTGTTTGGCTTGGTAATTGGATAGTTTTCTTGGTCTCTTTGAAGTCTTCTTTTATAAAATTCAAAAAGCTCAAAAACATTTTGTTTTGCCATTGCTTTTGTTTTGGTTTCTTTTCATCTTTTGAAGCCTTGTTGAGATTTCTTACCTTCGGTTTCCGACTTGATTTGGGAAGGGAATTTTCATTAGTTTCTTTCTCTTATTTCAAGCATGTTTTGGTGTCTTTATACTGAGAGTTTCTGATTTGGGAACTAGCTTTGTGGACAACCAGAAAAGTGATAGAACTGAAGGATTATTGGAAATTTCTCTTTGCTTTGTTAGATTTTGCATCTTTGAATTGGCATGCTCTTAGTAATTTGCATTAGGTGCACTTAAACATTTGTAGTCTTTTTCATAAATTTTGCGAGTGTGAGTTTGATATCTGAAAAGAAAAAAAACATAGTCTCGTAGAACCCGTGTAGAAATTTCTTTTCATCGAAAGGCAATTACTGCATCTGCATGTAGTTTGGTTTTCATTAATTTCTTTTCTACGTCATAAAACATCACGAGTTTCATTTCCATATTCCCTTGACTTAATATAACAGCCAACTAAAATAAGTGCAATAATCTAAAAACAACTAGCAAGTTTTTTATTAAGTGTCATACACCAACTAGCTAGGTTGTAGGGCCTTGGATTAGGTGAGTGGAGAGTTAACTCTCCAAGGCCGCTCAAACTAAAACATAGAAGTTTATTAAATGAGCGAAATCCAACACTGTTAGGTGGACTGGGAAAGCTCTCCTCCAGAGAGTCAAGCGCGAGGGGAAGTGAAGGCTGAGAAGAGAGATACCCCCTCTCTGATTTGCTGGATCTTGCCTCAAGACCGTTCCGCCCGGCTGCTGACATGGATTGGTGCCCATATTTTCCATTCCTAGATTCCACACAGGTGACTGCGGGGGGGAATACCCGTGGTACCTGAGGCAGACGTCGTATCACTTCCAGCAGTACTTCTGGAGGGTGCCCCGGCAAAGCTTGGGTACTTGCACCGGCAAAGGCTGTTGTTAGGAGGTTGGCGTAATTGTTTATGTTACCTTCGCTAGTAGGCCTGGGCTGTAATTATCCCAGACTACTTTCGGGAGGTCCTATTTTTCGCTTTCTCGTATTTTGGTGTCCGGTCCTAATCACCCGGAGCAGAAATACCTGAAAGCTGCTTGTTTGGGTTGTATCTTAGGGATTTTTTGTAGTGAGTGCTCTTTGCTCCTAGATTGCCTAGCTTTATAATTTTTTGAGTCTAATTAATCTGTTAAAGTGGCTGATCAAGCGCCTCGCTGACCGAGGAGAGTTTGGGGGTTATCTCCCGAAACTATTGAGCCTTCTTCAAGAAGGCGTAGGAGTAATACAGCAGGTGAATATCACCCAGTGGTATCTGACGCAGGGGAGAGAGATCCTCCACAAGGGCTTGAAGGTTTTGTAGTTGGTTCCGGTGTTGGTTCTGAGAGGAGCGCTCCGCTCACCTTGAGAGTTTTATTTCCACGGGAAGAAGAAGTAGAAGTAGAGGAAGTATCTCAACTTTCCGAGTCACTTCCATCTCCTCTTCCTCCTGATTATCCGTTTGTTGTTGAGTACATCGGACTTGAGTCAGAAAGACCAGAAAGTCCTTATCCATCTTATTCATAACTTTAGATGGCCACGACTGGGAACGCAGCTTCGGCTGTGAGTGCTGCAGGCATTCAGACTCCTGCTTCTGTAGAAGGAGGAGGCACAATTGCTATATCTTCGATTGCTTCTAGTACTGTTGTGTTTGGCTCTGGTTTCACCCAAGCACATGCTTCTCAATCTGGTCCCTTTTGTTTTGGAATGCCCACTAGTGGGATTCCTTCGTTTTCCTTTTCCGCTGCTGCAACTGCGTCTGCACCCATGTCTTCCATGGCTAGTGGGTCAGCTTCTTTTCAAGGGTTCCCCTTCGGAAGTGGGCATATTCCTAGTTCAAATCCTTCCTTAGGGTCTTTTCCTTTTACTTCTCAGACTCAGAGTTTTAACCCTTGGTCTGGAGGTCAGAGTTCGACTACCTTTACAAGTTGGAGCCCTGTATTTATAGCAGTGGGGGTAGGGAATCAGTTTTCCGCTGGTCAACAAGGGAATGCTTCTTTCCCTTTGTCAAGTGCTTATCAAAAATTTTCCCCTCTTTCTAACGTTTGGAACCCCTACCAGGGGGTTTCCTCCTTATTCACTACTTCGGGGGGGGGGGAACTGGTCTGGTCTATGCTAACTCTACGTTGGGAGGGGGTCCTTCTCCAAATGCTAGGTCCTATGGCCCAACATTTTCTACGAGTTCTTTCTGGCAACCTGGTGCCTCATCAAATCCAGGTTATTCTTTTCAGAATGTTGGGAATTCATCCCACCAAGGATGGAATCCTCAGGCTCCTCCTCGTTTACCTTTTCTGGCAACGTTGAACTTGCCATATTTGTCGAAATTGATGAATGATCCGATCTGATATAGTCTGGGGTGGCCTCCGGTTCCTACCAAACTACCTTCAGACATTCCAAAGTTTGAAGGCAAGAATGGAGAGGACCCGGCTGATCATATCACCACTTTCCATTTATGGTGTTCATCTAACTCCCTGATCGAGGATTCGATTAGGTTGAGGTTGTTTCAACGCACCTTGACTGGAAACGCTGCCAAGTGGTATATTGAGTTAACTGGGGGCAGTTTTGCTACTTTTGGAGATCTGGCTACTATATTTCTAAATCATTTCCAGTTGTCTGTCCGTTATGATGCCGGGACTGAACTCCTAGCTAATTTTAAGCAAGATGATGCAACCCACATTTCTAATCATATTCAAGAATGGCAGAGAAGGAAGAGGCTTATCAAAGCTTATATTCCGGGAGAATTTCTTTTGGAATGGTTTTTGAAATCTCTGCAGGCAGATATTTCTAAGGATGTATCCCTCTCAGGGGTATTTTCTGAGGAGCAGGCTATTTTTAGGGCCCAACAGCTTGAATTGATATATTCTCAGTCTGGTGTCCTTCATAAATATTTGCCTAATGCTCCTCGCTCCAAATTAGACATATCCAAGACTAAACCTAGTCCTCATAGTGACGGACTTATCGGGTCGATCAATAGTGGTGCAGCTAACCTGCTTAGTCAATTGCAGCAGTTGTCTATAAAATATTCTTCTTCTGGTCAGGCTGTGCCTGCCGAGTCATCACCTTCTCAATCTTTGTTGGTGAATGTCGTTCAGAATTCTAACCCTAAAGAAAATCAACAATCCGAAGGGAAGAAGAAGGGACGGAACAATAATAAGAAAAAGGGAAAGAATGGGAAGGGTAATGCAAATAAATCCAATGAGCATGTTGGTGAGGGTCCAAAGGATAAAAATAAAGTGAAGTTTCCATGCAAGTTATGTGCTGGAGACCATCTTACTCACCTTTGCCCTAAAATTCAGGATGCGCAGCGCTTGTTAGCTCAGCAGGGTTCCTCTAGTTCCCAGGCTGTGTTGACAAACCTTTTTCCCCAAGGGCAACAACTAGTTGTTGGCGCGAATCAAAATACTGGGGCTTCCTCTGGCGACACCCAGGAAGGGGAAACTCCATAAAACATATACATGATGAGTGCTCACGTGGATATCGCCACAAGATCCCGTGATTATGGCAAAGATGAGTCTTCGAAAGCCAAGGGTGCTCCTGATGGTACTGAGCCGCTGCATATTATGAGGCCTATTTTTGAGCCTATAACTCGGATGCCAAAAACATCTACTAAGCGTACGATGATTAATCCAAATGCCAGGGCTGCCCAGAACTACTCTATTGTGGAAGATCTGGCGCAGAGTCCTTGTGCCATGTCAGCTCTTGAGGTGCTCCAGTCTTGTCCTGCTCAGCGTAGTGCTCTGCTCACTGCTATCGAGGCTGTCGATCGAAAGAACTCTCTTGTGATTACATTCGATGTGTCTAATTTTAAAAAGAGACTCCCCCATCATATGGATTTCCATATCAAATCATCGTATCAAAAATTCAATATCTTTCAAACGGTCGTTGATGAGGGCGCTTCCACATGTGTGATGTCTCTCACATGTTGGAAGGGAATTGGATCTCCTGCAGCTGTTCTATCTGCTACTCTTCTGACTGCGTTTGATGGTCATTCTCACAGACCGCATGGTATTGTCCCGGCTTTGCCCATCTGTGTTGGGGGAAAAAATGTAAATATAGAGGTTGAGATAGTTGATGCAAACTTGGACTACAACCTTCTGTTGGGGCGAAACTGGATTTATGAGATGGATGCGATTGCATCCTCGTTATTTCGGATTATTTTTTTCCCTCACGAATGGAGGATTGTTACAGTAGATCAACTGGACTGTTCTCCTGTAGACCCGAATGCATCTGCTGACTCAACTATTCCAAAAGTGGATAATGCCAAGCCGCCTGTTGAGAATTTAGGGGTTGGAATGTATTCTTCTTTGATGGGTACTTTCGATATTTCACCTCCTATCGTTCATATAAATGCAATTTCATCCTCCAGGGCTCCTATTCGAAAAGAGTTCTTCGGAACTCATTATTTTTCGGATCCTTGGACCTTGCCTTCCCCTACCTCCACATTAGCGAAAGGTCAAGTGGGTGGAATGGAATTTCCGATGTCTGCAGCTGAGATTGCTTATCAATCTATTGTTGACTCTGCAGAGTCCATTCCAGCTCCTCTTTCTCCGGATGAGTTGGATGGTGATGTGGCTCCGGCTTGGACACTTAGTTCTTCTTCCGCCCAAGATTTCCTTGATACCACTCTTCCATCTGAAGAGGCTATCCTAGAAGTTATGACTGGTATAGATAGACCGTGGGATGATTTTCATCATCGGTATTACTTTTTACCTGATTTGAGCGAAGTTGAATCAAGTTTTCCAATTCCTTTGTCTCCTGGTCCTGTTCGCCCAGTCGTGAACCCTTTAGCACCAACACAGGTATATGCTGAAGGGAACATGGCTATGATTTCTCCAACTATCCCGGTGAACATTTCTAGGGATCCCAATGTTATAGAGAATGTCTTCATCGGAGCTGAATGTTCCCCTGAAGATATTCAGATGTACACCGATCTCTTTAAAGAGTTTAGGGTTGTGTTCGATTGGTCTTATGAGGAAATGCCTGGTATAGATCCATCTATTGTCCAGCATGAGATCAAGACCTATGAAAATGCTAAGCCTGTGAGGCAAAAACTTTGTCCGGTCAATCCTAGGAAGGCTACATCTATCAAAGCCGAGGTGGAGAAGCTGCTCAAGGCGGGATTTATTTTCCCTGTTCCTTTAACCGAGTGGGTTTCGAATCCTGTTCCCGTCGATAAGAAACAAGGAACAATTCGAGTTTGCATTGATTTCAGAGACCTTAATAAAGCATGTCTGAAAGATAATTACCCCACACCATTTATAAATCAGATTATCGATGAGTGTGTCGGTAATGAGATTTTCTCCTTCATGGACGGTTTCTCCGGATATAATCAAATTACTATCCGTCCTGAAGATCAGCATAAGACTGCCTTTATTTGTCCTTGGGGTACTTTTGCTTACAAGAAGATGCCTTTTGTTCTTAAAAATTATGGGGCTACCTTTCAATGGGCCATGTCATATGCCTTCCACGAAATCAAACATATTATCGAGGCATATTTGGATGATTTAGCTGCTCGTTCTCGAAAGAGAATTGATCATCCTGCTCACCTCCGTCAAGTATTTGAACGATGTCATTTCTATAAGATTAGGTTGAATCTGAACAAGTGTGTTTTCGCGGTCACATCCGGTCGGTTATTGGGATTCATTGTGTCTAGGGAAGGGATTAGGGTAGATCCCTTCAAGGTTGAGGCAATACTTCGGTTGCCTCCCTCGTCATCTATTCGTCAACTTCAAAGTCTACAAGGAAAGGCTAATTTTCTTCGAATATTTATCGTAAATTATGAGGATGTTACCAAAGGATTTATGAGATTGTTGAAGAAGGGAGTTCCATTCTTTTGGGATGACTGCGCTCAGTGCTCATTCGATGCTTTGAAAAAAGCATTGACCTCTGCTCCTTTATTGAGTCCACCTGATTATAGCAGGGATTTCATTTTGTATCTTGCAGCAGCAGAATCTACCATTGGTATGGTTCTGGTTCAGGAGGACAATGCTCTTGCAGAGCATGTTATATACTATCTTAGTCGAGGTTTGGTAGGACCTGAACTCCGGTATACTCCGATAGAGAAGCTAGCTTTAGCAACTGTTCATGCTGTACAGCGACTCAGACATTCCATTCTTCTACAAAAAACTTATGGTTTGGCAGCAGCCAATCCATTTTAGTTTGTTCTCAGTAGGTGAGTGATTGGGGGAAAATAAAATAGATGGATTGTGATTTTGAAGGAATTTGATCTTGAGTTTATGTCTGCCAAGTCCAAGAAATCATTAGTTTTTGCGGAATTAATCTCTGAATTACCTTGTGGAGAAGAGATAGTTTATGATGAATCCTTCCCGGATGAACATTTGTTTCTTATCTCTCCACAGGATCCTTGGTATGGAGATATCATTGTGTATCTTCAGACTGCGAATTTTCCCTCTACTTTTTCAAAAGATGAGCGCCGTAAGTTGCGTCACTTAGCTAAATATTACTTGATTATTGGTGATGCTTTATACCGTCAAGGGGTTGATTCAATCCTGAGACGTTGCTTAACTCTCGAAGAAGCTGAGGCTGTGCTGAATGATTTCCACAGTGGAGCTTGTGGTGGTCATTTTTCTGGGCTTGCCACAGCCCAAAAAATCTTGCGTGCTGGATACTTTTGGCCTTCGATTTTCAAAGATTGTATGGAGTCGATCAAAAAGTGTCATCCATGTCAAGTCTATACTCAAAAAATGTGTGCTCATCCAGCTCCGCATTTTCCAATCATTACTGTCGGTCCCTTTACAAAGTGGGGTATTTATTATACTACTTGTAACCCGCCTTCGGCTAAAGGTCACAAGTACATTATTATAGCAGTAGACTACTTTACGAAGTGGGTCAAGGCTATGCCTACTTTTGGGAATGATGATGAGATAGCAGCTCTTTTTATTTTCAACCAGGTTATTGCTCGTTTTGGTATTCCTAGAGAGATTGTCACTGATCATGGCAGTCATTTTCAGAATAGCATGATGGCTGAGTTGGCTCTAAAATTAGGTTTCTGGCAGGAGCATTCATTTCCATATTATTTTCAGGACAATGGGCAAGTGGAAGCCGTTAATAAATATTTGAAGACCATTCTTCAAATGATAGTTAATAAAGCTCGATCCAACTGGCATATCATGCTGTATCCTGCACTTTGGGCGTACAGGACGTCAGTGAAAACTGCAACTGGCTTTACTCAGTTTCAACTAGTTTACAGGCTGGAATCTGTATTTCCCATTGAATGTGAGATTCCTTCTCTTAAGTTAGCCATTGAGCTTCTTCCTGGCACTTCTAGTCTTGAAGAATGTCTCCTTCATTTGGAACATGTTGATGAGCAGCGTTGAGATGTCGCCACGATGAATGAGGCACATAATAAATGAGTCAAAGTTCAGTACGATAAGGCGGTCAAACCCAGGGTTTTCTCGGAAGGCGACCTTGTTTTGGTCTATGCCCAAGAGAAGGATGCCGTGGGGGCAGGAAATTTTAAGTCTATGTGGTATGGCCCCTTCATCATTAAAAAAGTCCTTAAAAAAGGAGCATATACCTTGGTTGATTTCAAAGGAAATGAGTTGCCGGAGCCTAGAAATGGGCTCTATTTGAAAAATTATTATGCCTAGGCTTCGACCTGGCATTTTGCTTTTGTATATAGTTAGTTTTGTTTTGTACATATCTGGTTTTTTTTGGTCTTTGATGTGATGGTGATGTTTTTGATTTGCTTTGGCAAGTTGTGTTGAATGTCATGAGTCATTACGATTTCGCCGATGGTGCTAGTAGACACACCCGGAACTTGGCTTCCACGGCTTGGGTGCTCCATCATCCTTCCGGTCAGCTGTTAGTGTCAAGAGGGGTCTGCATTGGTCCTACTTCCAATAATGTAGTGGAATACACTGCAGTTATTTATCTACTCTCGGAGGCAATATCTTTGGGTGTTGATTCGTTGGTAGTTTTCTTGGACTCCCAGCTGGTGGTGTTGCAGTTGAACAATACTTATCGGGTTCGAGATCCATTTTTACTCCGGTTGTTTTTGAGGGTACATTTGTTACAAATATCATTCCAATTTTTAACATTCATTCATATTCCTCGAGCTGACAATTGGATGGCAGACTCATTAGATAATCAAGCAATTGATTGGCATATTAATCATTCCATACATTAAAATTTAATCATGAAAAACATCATGCATTTTTTATACATTTGTCACATCACATCATAAATCGTTGTATATATCATCAGAGTGTTCAAAAAATTATACAAAATTTGGATCCATAATTCATACAAAAATTAGGGCTTATGCCTGATCATGTTCAGTATAAAAAATATACAGTCATCCGGTAATCATATCTATCTACTCCTGTGGTCCCTGCCCAAAATTTGTGTTCCTATAGAACACGACTGCAGTAGTGACTTGGCGGAATAACTGCACCCAGTCATGTGGTACTCCCACCACCCATCTCTGGATGGCCTCAGGCAGATCTTCCACTGTAGCCATAGGCACTTGGCGAGTTAACCCCTCCAAGTTCCTCTATATAGCATGGAGTGTTCTTTCTGGTTCTACTGTATCCGCCTTGCCTCTGCGGCGAATATGCCGTGGGTAGCCCTCAGGACGGACTGGTCCAAGATCTGTATCATGGTCATCATAATATTTTAATTCATTTTGAATCCAATCAAAAACATGTTTCATTTTTTCACATATATTGAAAAAATCCAAAAAATCATATAATTAAAAAATTGCAATCTTACCGATTGTGCCCCATGCTGCGCTAGGTGGAAGGACGAGGTCTGGATCACCGCGGAAATCCATCCCAGCATATGGGTAGTCCTCCACTGCTATGACTTGTTCTGCCCACCATTGGAAGAACTCGTCATCCCAAGTGGTTCGGGGAACTTCACTTCCCCCCAGTCTCTTCATCAGGTCAGCCCACCGGGCAATTCTTGGGTCTCTTGGGCTGTGGATTGAGGAGATCACTCTGGGTCGAAGACTAGGAATCTTCTCAAAGAATAATGTCGTCAGAATGGTTCCATACCCGAAATGCTTGGTTTTATTTTTTCGGATGGAAGTCAGTTGTTGCTTCATATTCATTAGCAGAGCTGTGCACCAATCATATAGGTGAACTAAGCATTCTACTGCTATGCTCATCTGCGTCCTGGATGCCTGATGCAAGGAAGCAGATCCTGCTACCCTGCCAATGGTAAAAAGGATAATCTTCATGTGTAGCTCTCTTAGGTCTTTTATTGCAATTTGAGTCCCTACTTTCTTGGACCCCTCTATACAGTAGACGTGGACATAGTCATCCACTGTAAGCCCTCCCAAAGGCTTACCGTGCAAATCTACTGGGTCCCCCCTCCGGGAGAGTCCAGTAATGAAGTAGATGTCTTCTACCTCTATATGTATGGGCATTTGATCTATTATGAAGCAATCCTCTTCCGGTTCCCAATAATTTACTAGCATTTCGAGCAACCGGACATTACTCTTCATATTTTGCATTTTGAAAAATTTGAGCAATCCACAATTTCGGAGGATATTGAGCGACTGTTGGTCTTGCATCACTTCATTGTCAATAGCACTGTGCTCATGTTCTCTCCAAGATATAGTCATCCTGAGAAAAATCATTAATTTGTCCATTAGAAACACATTTTTTCATTTCGGGTTGCGCATATGCGACTTACTGTGTACACAGTCGCATATATACGGGGCTTGTTCCATACAAACCCACGTATGCACAGAACCACAATTTAAAACAACTATTTCTACGGTGAAATTTCTGAAATTTTACCCTATGAATGGACAAAATTGATGACAATGACGGATTAAGAGCTTACCTGACTAGCTTGGCGAAATTTGACGGCTGATTGCTCCTGTTTTGACAAAAGAAGTTTTTTCTCCAGAGCTCTTTTTCCCAAAATCAGCAAGTAACAATGAACCAAATATGAGGTAACATGTGTATTTATGCCCAGAATTTGAAAATTTTTGCAAAAATTTGTTATGCTTATCTTAAGCTGCATAACCCGGATGCTTGCAAGTGCCCAGATTGGTATATTTTCAGGTACATTTTGAAGAAGTTGAGATTTTTCTGGTTTTTGATCCATGACTGCTGACCCGTCATGGCAGGTATATGATCTTCACTGGCATATAGGTTAGGGAATCCACTTTTCTATTGCATTTTTCATACTAGCCTCCATTCTGATCACTTTCCCTAGGGTCGATCCCATCAGGTCATGAGTATTTCACCCATTTCACTCGCCGATTATTTAAATCATGACTTGGTGGTAGAGCCTTCCTTTACATGGGCTTCCTAGTTAGTTCCTCGCTATCAATTGTTGCCCATGCTGCGTTTCCTGTAGGCTCGGGAGTCCTCTTTACTCCCACCATGACTTATGTGTTGAAGCTTCATTCTTCTTCTTCTTCACTATCATTTTTCTGGCTATTACCCTAGAGGCTCCCTGGTGTTGTTAAGTTGTATTACTGCATTGCATACTGGCTACTTGTTTATCTTGGCCTTTAGCCAGCTTCATTTGGACTGGATGTTTAAGCCATATTTTGACCTTGACTGTGTGTACAAGTTAACCATTACATGCAATTAGCTATCGCGACTTGACACCCTTCTTTACCCATGAATGGAACATTCCTTTGAGTATCGCTTACCAGTTTCCACCACCTTGAATCGAGCATAGGATCGTTCCTATCCCAGGAACTAGAGCATCTGTTTCTTGATACTCGTTCTATCCATTGTACTATAGCATTCTTTTATTCTTTTTCAGGCTTATTATATGAAAAAGACAAAAAAATCAAATATAACAAAAAGAGTGGGAACGGGATGTTACTTCGTAATGTGATGGCAGTACAGTATCAGTTTGTCGCCCTTGAACAAAGCACATACAGTTATATATTTCCTTCATTTGGGATGGTTTTAGTTTTGACCTAGGTTCAGATTTTGCCTTGTTTCACTAGTCAGTCCTCCCCCGGTTGGTTATCTCTTCCAATCATATGGAGAGTTTGTTTTTGCCTCCTGCATAAAAAAATTATACAGTGTCATTTTTACTGCCATGGTCATCACGAGTCGTGCTTTTGTTCAAGGGAATTTTAACTAGATTCGGCCATTCTGCAGTGTCTCTTGACTCATTATTCAGTGGGCCTTCCCGATCTTGTCATTATCTTGTTCTATCACATCAGATGTTTTGGTCTTCTGCTCGTGCTGGTTTGAGAAGGTCTCCATTGACTTCTTGCTGGTAGGTTTGTCTCTTACTGACTACAACATATTGCTCTGAGAGTAAACCTAGAGCTGCACCCTGGCCCTATTTTCATCATTGATAGGTGACCTTGTGGTCAGCATTTGATCATCATTATGGGTCTTTGACTGAGTGGTTTCCCCTGTGTTCAACGTCAGCATACATTATCACACTTGGGATTCGTGCAGTACCTTGATTTCCATTTGACCCTATCGGTGGATATCTTGCCTCTGTGTCAGCTTTCATTATTGGTTGGTTCAGAGGGTTTCTTCCGTGCGCTAGCTTCATCTTGTGCATGTCGAAAACGTACTTCGGTTTTGGTTCCGTCACTCTACTTCGTCCGATTCCTTCCAAATCTTGGCCTGCGGGTTACACTCGCGCTGGAGTGATGTGGGATGCCTTAATGCCTTCCTTCCAGCAGATCTTTTCCCATCGACTCTGACTCATTGCTCTGGGAATAAGGTCTAGAGTCTTTTGTCAGTACCTTAGGGTTTGCAGTCATCAGTGGCAGACTCTTTGCTATCGACAGTGGGGATTCATCATTGCCTCTTGATTGGTAGATTCTTCCAAGTGTTCGACTTCAACTCATTCATTCGCACTTGTTAGATTGTACTGGGGCACCTTGACACTCATTTTCATTATCGGTGGGTTGTCTCGCGTTTGTTAACGGTATACATTATTGATCGGTAATCAAACGATTTCTCACATGGTCGACTTCAGCTCATTTATTCCCATTGTGTAGAATTGTGCCATTGAGATCGGTGAAGACCTCGGGTTGCATCAGCATCTTTCGGTTCACTTTTGACAGTCCATTCAGTTTCTGCCAGTGATGTCGTCCACCCTTATATGTTGCAGTTCAGTACAACAACATCCTATATGTTGGCTCCCGAGTTGCGTGATTGTACCATGTGTTCCACCCCTTATGATTTGGTACTTGGAGATTCAGTTACTTTTGTGATCAGACATCTATTTTCAGCACTATTGATCAGTTTGATATATGTGATACTTGGACATTGATTCCGACTTGTACTTCCGGGCCGTGCTTAGATGATTCATTGTGTACTTTCATTTCAGCTATACTTGTATACATTATGGATCTATTATGTACTTTCTATATGGATATATTTTTGACTGAGCATGGGTATGCCCACCTCAGACATGAGTTGACTCTCTGTTTTCTTTCATTGGTTTTTTGCAGGCTGAAATCTGGTGAAGTCCTCTCTTGTCCTCGCGAAGTTCTTTCTATGTGCATAATACATTTCGGCCATCATGTACCCCTTCTGACCTCATATATTAGGGGGCATCTGTTATCGCATCATTTTTCACCCTCATGTGATTCATGATTGTCTTTTTGGCCTTGGGCACCCATTCCCACAGACTTGAATAAAAGTTCATAAACAACAATGTTTAAAATCCCATATGTGGGTATGCCCAGACTTTTTCGCGTGTATACGCGAGTTCAGAGATACTTTTCCGAGTATGCCATTAAAACCATTAAAAAATATATAAAAATCCCTATTTTCGAGGCTGGGTTGATGGTTATTCCAGTAATTCAACCACCCCAGCCCGTGGCCAACTGTTTCCAACTGATTGAAACTACTTTGAGGGATTATAAAAGCCCCTCATGTGCATGGCCTGAGGGAGAGACAAATTTATAGACATTATACTCTGTTGGAGCCCCAATTCAAGTCTGATTTCCCGTGCCTCCTGCACTTCCCATATTTTTACAGGAAACCCTTGTTTCCTGGAGATTTTCATCAGCTTATATGTCATCTCGTGTGCACAAGTCTTGAAAGTATCTTAGCGAGGCAAGGGCGGGATAGATCCAGACGACGGTCTGTTCGAAGATCGTGGAAGGATTCAGGTGATCTCTCCACCTTACTATTATTGTACATGCTGTTCGTAATGAAGAAGAACCATCTTGTTCCCGAATTCACGTGTTAATATCTGCTTGCATAAGTGAAAATATTATTAATTAAGAATTTATTATTGTTTATATGATGTTTCACATGGATTACACTGACATTTAGGAGAAATATATGCTGTACAACTAGATTTCTGTGCATGTTCCTTCGTGATTTCCAGGTTGAAGAGGAAGAAGGGTTGCTGGGGGTTTGGACCTCGCAGGATCTACATCAAATTTAGGATGTACGGGTGAGTTCTAAAATCAATGTTATCTATTTTTCAGTGTACAAGTGTGGTTGTGTGAGTCCTTCTTGAATAGCGTGCCCTGATCTGTGGAGGTTTTGACCCAACGACCTCTAGGGAGTTATTTCCCGAAACAAGGATATTGAAAGGAAAAAGGTGATGGAAGATAGAAAGTGCCTTACTTAAATGCTCTAAGGATTTTTCAATAGTTGCTCCAAAAGCTTCACTTCAAGGCCCTTCAAGATCGTCTCCAACAATGCTATGCCATCAGCTTCAACAATGTTGCTCCAAAAATGTCCTCAAGGTCTTCACAACAAGTTTACTAGAATTTTCTCCAACAATATATTCAATAAGGTCTTCATTGTCAACTCGTCTCTTGTTTGGGTGCCTTAATGTGCAATGACATGTTTCCAGGACTGAATTCAATGCAAGGCATATTTGAAACTCTAACTCTGTCTTCCGGTGTCTTATTAGAGATTATTTCAGTTTTCATTTTGTGTTTTCAAGTTAGATATTGTTTTCAAGTTTTTACATTTATAATTTTATTGCAATGTGGCAGACTGATCAGAGCAGTGCAGGAACAACCCCAAGATGGGATGATCGCGGAAAGAGGCCAGCGGAAGAACATGTAAAGTGCCAGCATTGCTCTATCTTCAGGTATTTTAGTTATTTACATAATTGAAATAATATTAATTCTGTTCAAATATGCAGACACCTAGCCATGGTACGCCTGATGATTCCCTCTTTGAGGAAGAGCTTTCTTCATCCCTATCTCCAGTGTTCTTGTTGCAAAAAAAGGCACGAGATGCAAGGTCGGAATTTAATGCTTTGATAGACACGCCTCAAACACCTGAAACAGAAGAGAGGATACAACATCTTATGAGGCAGCTAAATAGATATCAGGTAATAATAAAAAGTCAAAAGGATATTTTTTTTGTTCTGCATGAGATGAATTGTGATAGTTTGATTTTTAATTTTTACATTAACTAAACTAACAAAAAAGTTCTTTTGTATGTAGCATTTTCTGGCATTTGCTGAACCCGGTGTTGGTGGTAGTGGGACACAAGGGCAAGAGATTGCCCAAAAACCCTCTCGTACACCTTCTACTCCTTTAGGTGCTAGCCAAGAAACACACCCTGCCCAAGCAGACACCCAGCCAACCGCTGAATGTGTTGGCAATGATGAGGTTGATATGGCCAACTACATTATTGCGTTTCCTGGAGCTACACGTGTCAGCTCCACAGGGACCATTAATGGCACGTTGTTGGTGAACGATGAGGGTGTCCCTATAAAGCATGTACAACTCCCAGGTAAATTTTAATATTTTAACTATTTCATGTACTTTATCTAAAACATATTTATCATGATTTTTATTTTTAAATTAATGATAATATCTTCTTTTTCTTTTGGTTTTATTCTGTGTAGGAAACAATGAGTTCTACGGGATTCTGGAGAGCCATGCGTTGGTAATTTTTGGCCCAACCATACGTACAGGGTGGAATTCCCAGAATTCCAACCTGAAAAAAGAACTTTTAGATTATCTAGAAGCCCTTTTTGGGGTCGGCACATTTGACAGAACAACGGTGGCTCAGGTAGCCGGAAAATATTTGAAATATACCAGGGACACCTATAGGATGCAATTGAAATTTAACCCTAGATACGAGTGTCCTCTCACAGTTATAGAGAGTGAGTGGAGAGCACTCATCCATGACAAAAAAGAGAAAAGGGCAAAGAAAGAAGGAAAAATGCCAACTGGACCCGCAAGGTAAATTACAACTTTAATTCAATAACTTTAATTTTCTCTATGTCTAAAATAGAAGTTTGTTGCGTCATATCTGACTTCAATATTTTGATGCTAGGTTTCTTGACACCTCAAAGGCAACCAAAGCTAGAATTGAAAAAAAGGGCCATCACAAGCTAGGCCAGGGCGGCTACTTGAAATTAGCCGCAAGAATTGTAATTAAGTAGCTAAACATCTTATAATTAATTGTATCGCCTTCCAACATTTTTGTAATCCTATCAAATATGATTAAAAATACAAAATCATATGTAATGTAGGGTGATGACTTCGGAACAGAAACTACAGAGGAAGATAAAATATCGCTTTCCATTTCGGCTATAAAGCCGTAGTTGAACGTTGTAGAAGCTTGGGGTAGGTCCCAAGATCCAAAATGCCTGATAAGGTAAAACATTAACCTTTCAATATGTTTGTTTTCTTCCATAAATTTAATGTCTAAAAAATTTGTTTAAATTAGGGGAGTAGCACTACCGACAAGGAAAATAACCCAGTTTTAGAGCCAGATGTAGATGATCCTCACGTGCAACCTAATCATTGTAGTGGGGACCAGGCCGACAATGCTACTATCAGTGAGGGTTGTGACGGTAATTAATTTCCACTTATAATTTTTTCTAATTATACCTTGATGGTTGTCCTTATTACGTTTTTTGTTTAAATGACAGAGAATGTTTCCCTTGAGGATCTTACCACCAGAGAGGAAGACAGGGCAACAGTCCCAACGGCGACAACTGGTGCACCAGGTAAATAATCTCATTGCAATTTTTTTTATTAATATTACCGAACTAGTTCAATGATATTTAAACACTGATAATTAAAATTTAATTATTATCTGTTTTTGGAGGCGATGCCCCGTCACTGGATGAGACCAGACATCGTGACAATGCAACTAGGTCAGCGGCGACAACTGGTGCACCAGGTAAATAATCTCATTGCAATTTTTTATTATTAATATTACCGAACTAGTTCAATGATATTTAAAAACTGACAATTAAAATTTAATATTATCTGTTTTTGTAGGCGATGCCCTGTCACTGGATGAGACCAGACATCGTGACTATGCAACTAGGTCAACGACGACAACTGGTGCACCGGGTAAATAATCTCATTGCAATTTTTTTTATTAATATTACCGAACTAGTTCAATGATATTTAAAAACTGACAATTAAAATTTAATATTATCTGTTTTTGTAGGCGATGCCCCGTCACTGGATGAGACTAGACATCATGACTACGCAACTAGGTCAGCGGCGACAACTGGTGAACCAGGTAAATAATCTCATTGCAATTTTTTTTATTAATATTACCGAACTAGTTCAATGATATTTAAAAACTGACAATTAAAATTTAATATTATCTATTTTTGTAGGCGATGCCCCGTCACAGGATGAGACCAGACATCGTGACTACGCAACTAGGTCAGCAGTGCGAGTGGGGTGGGGGGGGGGGGGGAGGGGCCATAAGAGCTTCCACCTTCACATGGTTGGCCCTGTTTAGTAGAGAATAATTTATTGGAGCAATTTAATCTTGGAGCAAACCTCCCTCGATCCAACGTAGCAACAAAAAATTCACTGTTGACTTAGTTGCTACTCTTTCAGATCGTGGGAGGCTTGTTCCAAGTTCATGCGACTCTAATAAATTGTTCTTGAAACGAAGAGGAGCTTATTCAGGTATGTTTTGACATTTTCAACATATTTTCTAACATTATCATAAGAATGCATCTTAGAGTAAAAATTACTACATCAATTACTTGTATTTATTGTATAGATAATGATGGATTTTGATTGACTTGGCAGTGCAGGTACAAATCCTCTTGCATCATGAGCAATACAACTTGTCAACCATGGTCATGTCCAGGATATTTTTGCTTGTGCGCTTGACCAGGTTCGTAATGTCACATTTTGTAAGTTCCTTTACAGTTCATAATTCAATATTAAGCTTGCTCATGATTATTATCTAGGTTTTTTGTATGTGTTTTTTCATCTATTTGATTGTAAGCAACAATGCATGTTTCTTGTTGTTCACTATGATTTCTCCCATTACCACTCCCAGGATGAATCCGACTTTATTGTTACATAGGTTACTTTATTGTTACTATGATTTCTCCATTTACGATTTCATAGGTTACATCATGTAAAGTTGTCAATCTCGTGTTGGTGATGAGCTTTAGTTCTCCAGATTTGGGGCTTTTCTGATATTTTCTCCCTCATGTCATTCCTGCATCACCTCGTTGTTTGAGCATGCCAATTTTCTACCACTTGTACCAATTGGCACATTTCAATCTCTGAGTGGTGCCACATTTCACCTATTTTCAGTGAGAGTTTAGGGTTTCTCTAACATAGCTTTAGAAATCCGATTCAGTGCCTGCTTGAATATCGTCACATAATACTCATGGTTTGGATTGATGAGCATGTTCTGAATGGTTGGTTGATTCATATGAACCACCCATATAGTCATCTTGAGATATTTCAGAAGTTTTCTCGGGTTTCCTTTTTCACCGTTTCTAGTGGGTGGGATGGTGTGGGGTGATCCATCAATACGGTGCTCTTGTAGTAGGGAATTTGTTTTTGGGGATATAAAGGAGCATTTGATGTAGATATCCCATTGGATGCATTCATAGATGGGCACAAGAGGTCAAGAATTTAAATTAAAAATATGCAACCTCTAGCATGGAAACCTGAAGGCCGCGAGAGACACTGGTTAAAGATTGTTTTGTGCTGGCCTTAATATAGTTGTGATTTCTTTCTATTATCTTAATGCAAATATATAGTCCGGTCTCATTAAAATGAGGATTGTGGTTTTATTTCTCTTTGGTTGTTTCTCTCTTAATGCTCCAGAAGTTTCCAAAAGTTACGATAGTTGTTTAGTTTTCCTGTTACAACTTAAAAGTGGTTTTTAGCAATGGGAGTCATGTTTTTTAAGGTTCATACTAATATGAAGATCTTGTAATTCTATATTCAACATAAGAGAAGATGGCCTCTGCTTTGGACGGTATGACAACAATTGCCACATCTACCTCATTGGGTAACAATGGAAAGGGGAAGAAGTTGGGTGCAATGTTTGATAATTATGGCAGACAATTGTCTTCTCTTTCAGTTTTTTCATCCATTTCCTTTAATCGCTCAAGCAAAAGAGGGACTCTGAGATTACGCGATAGAGAGAAGGTAGTTAATACAAGAGCTATGGAAAAGGAGTTGTACTTCAACAAGGATGGCTCAATGACAAAAAAATTGCAGGTCAGAGAAAAAATTATGTTTAAAGGAAGGTCACCTGCACGTGAAACTTCACTGCGGTGGATCTTTCCTTGTCCACTTATATTCGATTTTAATGTGTTATTTTAATTTTTCATGGAGGGTTGTTTTGGCATATGGTCCGGCATTCAATTGCACACTTACTAAAAGCATTGTCAATTTGTCTTGCAGGCGGTGTGAACAAACTTGCTGATCTTGTTGGAGTCACCCTTGGGGCGAAGGGAAAAATGTTGTCTTGGAGAGAAAGCATGGTTCTCCAAAAATAGTTAATGATGGTGTGACAGTAGCTAAGGAGGTAATTTGTAGATGTGTGTTGTGGTTTTCTTTTTAACGTTGTATTAGTTCCCCCTCTTAAATGTCTTAGATTTGGTAGGCATAATTTGAAAACTAAAAGGTGAAAGAAAACATATTTGTTACCCAGTGGTCTACTTGGCCTATGGACTAGCCACATTAGAGTAATGCATAAATCTTTTCACAAAAATAAAAGGAAAGGGTTATGGCTGAGTCAAATTTTATTGTTATTGATAGTGTAATGAAATGTATCTCAATGCTATGGTTTTGGCCTTTTTGTTGGTTGAATTAGAGGACCCAACTGAAAATATTGGGGCCAAGTTGGTAAGGCAAGCTGCGGCAAAGGCAAATGATTTAGCTGGGGATGGAACCACAACATCTGTTGTTCTTGCACATGTTGGAATATTGAAAAATTCCAGAACAATGAATGGAGAATAAATCTCCCTTCCTCTAACACAGAAAATAAAAATTTCTTTGATAGGAGACAGAGTTTCAATACTTTGAAAACAAACTTCTATTCCCTTCAATAACTCAAAAAAAAACTATTACACTTCTTCCTCACTGAGAGGGATTACAAAATTATGATTGCTACAAAACGCAGTGCATAAAACCAACTCACTGTCTGTTCAAAACAAACATACTCTGTCTCTAAAACACTCTGCTGTGTTTTTCCCTTTCACACTGCTGTGCATACACACTTAAAAAGTTACACTCAGTCTTTCACTTTTTACACACTACCGTGTAATAAAAAATTTACGTACTGTCTATAAAAAAAACTACCAAGCTTTTTCGACCTTTTTATTTTTATATGCCGTAACATATAAAACATATTATAATAAACCCTCTTTTAAAAAAAATAAAATTAAAACTAAATTCTATGGCCCACCTTTCATTTCTCATATGATATATATATAACATATGTTTAAAACATATGTATATATTACATAAAATTAAACTATCAAAACATTAAAGAACCCTTTCCGTCGGACTTCAAAAGTCTGAATAGATTGAATTTCAAACCAAATTCGCGTTCCAAAATGGGATGTTGACATCTGCCTAATTTTAACTCGAATTCTCAATCCAATGTGCCCTATAAAAAATTCGGGTCCAGTTTTCAGGTTTTCAGATTCCCTTCAATTTCATGCGATCCAATATTAATGCTCCATGTGTCCTCCTTTTGAATTTACAAAACTGTCAGGTAAATTTCTGTTTGTTTAATTTCTGGTTGGTGAATTGCGTTAATGCTGGTTGTTGTGTTTAAATACAATCCTGTACAGAAATATGGCTGCGGTCGTCTACAAAAAAAACTTGCAGGAATTTTAAATGCTGAATTAAATTTCTGGATGGCATGCAAGCAACCTCCAAAAAAAAATGTTGTTGTTGCATCCGTCCTTCTGCTGCAGCAGTTGAAGTTAAAATTCAACAGCACAGGGTTTAATAAGTGAGGGTGTAAAGGTAAATTTTTGTCGATAGTAATGGATTAAGATCATCTATTCATTTTTGTAGGGTCTTATGGTGTTTGGTTTTTTAGTTTTGGGTTGGGCTTATTGAGTCTAAGATAGTTTTTGAGTGAAAAAATTGCTATCAGGTATTAAAAAATTTTGGTTCTTTTGTCAAAATTTTTGAGCTTGTTAGGAAATAAAAAATTGACAATGGTTGTATCTTAAATTTGTGGAAAATAATTTGAAATGAAACCTTTTTTTTTAGGTTGTTGCAGCAGGTGCAAACCCCGTTCAAATTACTAGGGGCATTGACAAGACAATAAAGGCCCTTGTTTCGGAACTCAAAATTTTGTCAAAGGAGGTAAACGCTTGCCTTTTGAGTAGGTTGGTTTTCCTTTTTGCCGATGGTTTGGTGTATCTAATTGAATTAGTTGCCTAAGGTATTTTTGGTTGCAAACTCCTTTTCATTTTTCATACAGTATTGGCCTTGTGGAATACATTTGATTGTGTGGTCTTGTTAGATCTACAACATTTGTAGTTGTTTAGTTTTATGGCCGAGGTGCACTTTTATTATGGAAATAGTTGATGCAATATTGTCATTTAATCCTTACTGCAGGGTAGCATGTTGAGAAGTTTCTTGTGAAACATTTGGTATTCAAAATGACACTTGATCCTATACAGCATCATGCACTTGACTTCAAAATTCATATTCAAAGTGTGCCAAAAAATTCTTGCAAAATTTCAAATATTTATGTAGTTTTAAAACATTATCTTTTTCATGTATTGGATGTTGAAAATGAGAAAAAGACTTTGGTATGAAACCAACTGGTGAATAATTTCCAGCAAAACAACCACTTCCAAGACATGATTTAGAAGTAGAACATATGTACTTATGAAGCATATAAAGATATCCTTGATGCATTGTCAATGTTTGGCTAGGGTTATTTTTGGAGAAAATAACTCCTTATTCCTAGAATAGTGATCTTCAATACAAGTAAATGCCAGAGAAGAGAGATCATTGTGTGACATAAACCTATTAACAAAAGTGAACAAGGAATGATTATTAATTATGGCATACTAAGTTGTCAGTGATTTTGACTATTTGTCTTTAACATGTAAAAATGTTAAATTCCAAACTTACATCATCATGGTTTGGCATCACGAGCTTGACTAATTGTCCACCATGCTCATAATTTCATTTTTGTCTTCATATCTATAAACAACGTTTCAAATAATAATAAAAAAGTTCTATAAGAAAAATCCAGACCTCCATGCTACTGCTCCTTGTGAGACAAAGTCAAAATTACATTACACAATCTGACACATAAGAATCTCCTATATCCCGGTGGTATGTATCCAAATTCTTATAATAGTGTCTTCAAGACTTATGTTGACATTGCCAATGAGATATTTAAGCAATGAAAGATGGAGCCTTCTTCATTGTTGTATATGTAACAGTCTTTTATTACTATAAAGATTGATGGTTTTGTCTTTCTGAAAATGAAATGAAAAAATAATTTATTGTGGTCAATTGAAAAGTTTTTTTTTAAAGCTTTTCATTATGGAAGGGTGACATAGATATATGCCCTTCTAATTGAAATTCAGACCCGCCCTTCAAATTTGATCACTGTGTGGGACCTTAACAAACAATAAAACTATTCCGCCACGCGTTATATAAAACATATAACAAAACCTTTGTCAAAACTTCAAACGAACCCTTTAGCCATGGGTATTTCATCACAAATTGATCATTTTACCATGTACCTTCTTCTAGAGGAATATTCTTCCACTTGATTAGGTACTTCATAATGGTTATATGTCAAAGAGATATAGAATGTTTATCTATAAATTTTTGTGGTTCGAGAATCAAATTTCATTCTTCATCTAATTTTGGAAGTTCTATTTACATTGGCATATTTTTTCCGAAAACCTTTTTTAGGCAAGATACATGAAAAACCTTATGAATGCAAGAAGAAGGAAAATATAACTTCTATACCACTTGTGAAATCCTATGAATAATTATTTAGGGCCATAACATTTTTGAGCTAATTCTTTATTCTTCTTTTTCTTGAATGAAGATTTCTTATAATGCTATAATCTAAAAAATACCCAATTACCCTCCTCAAATTATCTTTCACTTCAATGTTGTTCCCCTGGTTGTTTTATCATGTTTCATGTCATTTGAAGGTTTTCCATAATAATTTTCAAAGTTTCTTTAGTATTTTCCATATGTGACTCTGTTTCCTATACTTTGGACTTATCTTGCAACAAGTATGAGATACTAGGAGTTGGATATCCATAAAGGGCCTTAAATAGGGAAATTTTAGTAGATGTGTGATAGGTAGTATCATATTACCATTCTTCCTTGACGAACCCACTTCATCCATTAAGATTGCTTTTCTAAAGAGTAACATTGTAGATAACCTTAAAAACATTTGTTAACTAGTTTTTTTTGACCATTTGATTGTGTTTGATATGTAGAACTCATGGCAGCTAGTGTTTCTCCACTCATATTAAATAATTATTTCCAAAATTTTCTTGTTACTATTACTTTAGGAAAACCATGAAGACTATGAATTTATTTCACAGACACTTCTGCCACTTGGCTTGTTCTTTATGTACTTTGAGCTCTACCAAAAAAATCTACAAAATTTGTCTACATAAATGACCACAAAAATGTAATACTTACCTTTATATTTCAGTAACCCTGTAATAAAGTCTATTGATATATCTTCTAGTCTTTGAATATGTATGTGGAATAGTTGAAGTAACCCTAGAGATTTTACTATCTCTCTTTTATTTATTATGCAAACCTGACCTTCTCTTACAAAATTTTGAATATCTTTCTTCATTCCTTCCAAAAATATATTTTTTGATCCTTTGAGATGTTTTAAGGAACCCTGCGTCCTACCATCAGAGAGACATGGGACTCCCTTAATATTTATTTATTCAAATATGCTTGCGTGCATAAAAATATTATACATTTGCACCAAAGTATATCTCTCTTTCACTCCCAATGCTCCATAGAGTTCATCCCATCCTTTATAAATTTTAGTTTTTGTTTAGTACTATTGTCATTTTTCCATTATGGCAAGCTTCTTCTAGCCACCTAGGAATAGAAAATGTAATTGGATATAAATTTGAGGCCTCTTTTATTTTAGAAAGAGCATCATGTACTAAATTTTCCTTACCCTTTTTGCAGATTATCTCAAAATTAAAACTTTGCATTTTTTTCTCCTCATTTTTGTTAATCTTCTAATGAAAATCATAGCTTCAAAAAATACTTTATGCTATCATGGTATATCTTGACTTTAAAGTACCTCCCAATGATATACTATCCCCATTTTTTATTGCATGTAATATTGCTTCATTTATTTTTCATACGTAGATTTCACCAAATATTTTCTTTGAATTCCTTGCTTTTAAAAGCCAATGATATCCCTTATTGTGTTAATGTTACGTAAATTCCTTGTCCTAGTGCCTCACACTCTACTATGAATGTTTTACCAAAATTAGGTGCAACGGATGTTGGTGTAGAAGACATGGCATCCATTAAAAGAGAGAATGCCAAAGTAGCCTCATCATTCCATATAAATGATATTTTCTTCAAGAGATATGTGAGTGGACTTGAAATGCAAGCATAATTCTTAACAAATGATCAATAATATCATGTAAGTCTAAAAAATCTTCTAAGAACCTTGATTTTATTAGGAATAGGTCATTTTGTAATAGTCAGACCTTTTGAGGCTCCAACTCACTCCTTCCTTTAAAACAATATGAACCAAATACTCAAATTTTATTTCCCAAAAGCACATTTTGATATTTTTTACATATAAAAATGATTGTTCTCAATAATTTATATAACTTTTACACATGTTTAGTATGGTATTCCCATGATTTATTATAAATATGTATATTATCAAAGAAAACCATCACAAATTTTATAAGATGGGATCAAACAAAATTGTTCTTAAGTCGATCCCGCTGGACTTCAAATGGCGATAAACCATAATTCAAACCAAATTCACGTTCCAAAATAGCCTACTAACGTCCGCCAATTTTGTGATGCGAAAACCAAATGAATTCCGCCCTAATATTTTTCGAGTCTGAAGTTGGGCTGGCGTACGGAGGGAGAGTTGTGACGCGAATTTCTTATCAAATTCGCCCTAATATTTTTCGGGTCCGGATTTCCACTGCACGAGCGGCCCAAACAAAGATCCACTCCAATCAATTTTTGCCATGTGTCCTCAATCAGAACTTGCCTTGCTCCTGGATACAGGTGCATTCGATGGTGTTTAAGGCGATGGGACATGGATGTGGTGATTTCATATCAATCGCATTAAGTTTTAACGTTGTTCAATTAAGTTCCAAGGTTTTCACATCTAATCGCATTAAGTTTTAACACTGTTCAAGATCGGACCTCCACTCCTATTAGCGATTCCACATGCTCCAATATGATTCGGCCTTCGGCTCTCATTAATGATCAGAGATTAATTATGATGGGCGTCCTTCGATTGCATTGTAGTCGGGTCGATAAAATGGCATTTCGCTATGGTTTTTCAAACAAGACGCGCTGTCACACTGCATTAGCTCGCTTCACTATGACGAGAAGGAGAAGTGGCCACCGAACCGCTGCTTAGACCTCGGCTGGGAGCATCTGCATTTCCTCTCGCCTCGCTCGTGTCTATATTCGTTTGGAATTCTTCTTCTCCGTCTCCTCTTGTTCCCACCGCCGAGAAGAGACTGCACCATGCCTCACCTGCGTTCAAAGGATGTGTTTCCGGCAAGGGGAGCACTAGAGGTCAACCCCCGTATGCTCCCTCTAGCCCCTCAATCGAGTCGTTTTCCGTCCACCTGATTATTATTGTGTCGCTATCCAAATACTAGGAGTGGGAAGGGTGTTGGGCCGTAGATTCAAAGCACCGTATCGATTCCCCGCTTCCGTTTCCCCACCTAGTTCCCCTCTCTCCCCACTACGCACTCCGCATACCCTTTAATTTATCTCTCTCAACCGCCCACGAATCACAACTTCAGTCACTTTGGTTTTCTGCGAGGAGGCCCAAACGGAGGAAGAATGCACTCGTCTGGTGGGTCTGAGCTTGGAAAAAGCTGGCCAACATTCGGGCCTTCAGGAGGGGAGCCGTGGCATGAATGTGGAGGTAGCACCTAGCGATCCTGGACCTTCCGAAGGATGGTACCGAATCGTGGAGGAACCACTGGAGGAGTAGTTTAGTTAATTTGTTTTTCTTGCTTCGCGGCCCACTTAATTGGGGTGCTTTTAGATTATATTACTGTGCTGGACCTCTGTAATATTTTTGAATTCGGTAAACGTTCAAGACTAGTTTCCCCATATGAGGGCAGTATTCTTAATTTTTTGAATTTTTGATGACAAATTTGCCATGAGTCTGGGCAATGTTTTTGTGTGAGGCGTATATCAACAGTACATGTCTCTAATCATATCCTGTATCCGCTTTATGATACTATTTTCATTGACGGTTTTACTTCATATAATATATTCAAAACAATGTTTTTCTCTTGTGAAAAAAAAATGATTAATGTTTATCACTCTGCCTTCAAAACTAGCGATGCTGGTTTATTGATATGGTCTAATGGTCTTTTTATATTTTGGACATATCACACTCCTCACATGATTAGCGTTTTTCTTTGTTCAAGGATTTTGGGTACTTTAATTTGTATTTAGAACAATGGACGTCGGTACTCTATCTGTTGCTTTACTATTCTACATACTGCTATTTCACTTTCTTATAGATGCCTCGGGCATATTTGGATGCTTTCTCAGATTGTCGATAATCTCCATGTGGACCGTTACTGGGTTTTATATCATGTCCCTGTATGTGACATGGGGTATTTTTCTATCATTGTCCAGGGTGGGACTTCCACTTTTCTGGATGGATATTTGGGTTCCAATCTTCAGATGTGAAAATGTAATGACTTCATGGACTGTTTTACTTCATATAATATATTCAAAACAACGTTTTTTCTCTTGTGAAAAAAATGATTAATGTTTATCACTCTGCCTTCAAAACTAGCGATGCTGGTCTATGTTGCTGGTTTATTGATATGGTCTGATGGTATTTTTATATTTTGAACATATCACACTCCTCACATGATTAGCGTTTTTCTCTGTTCAAGGATTTTGGGTACTTTAATTTGTATTTGGAACAATGGACGTCGGTACGTACTCTATCTGTTGCTTTACTATTCTACATACCGCTATTTCACTTTCTTATAGATGCCTTGGGCATATTTGGATGCTTTCTCAGATTGTCGATAATCTCCATGTGGACCGTTACTGGGTTTTATATCAAGTCCCTGTATGTGACATGGGGTATTTTTCTATCACTGTCCGGGGTGGGACTTCCACTTTTCTGGATGGATATTTGGGTTCCAATATTTAGATGTGAAAATGTAATGACTTCATGGACTGTTTTACTTCATATAATATATTCAAAACAACGTTTTTTCTCTTGTGAAAAAAAAATGATTAATGTTTATCACTCTGCCTTCAAAACTAGCGATGCCGGTCTATGTTGCTGGTTTATTGATATGGTCTGATGGTCTTTTTATATTTTGGAAATATCACACTCCTCACATGATTAGAATTTTTCTCTGTTCAAGGATTTTGGGTACTTTAATTTGTATTTGGAACAATGGACGTCGGTACTCTATCTGTTGCTTTACTATTCTACATACTGCTATTTCACTTTCTTATAGATGCCTCGGGCATATTTGGATGCTTTCTCAGATTTGTCGATAATCTCCATGTGGACCGTTACCGGGTTTTATATCATGTCCCTGTATGTGACATGGGGTATTTTTCTATCATTGTCTGGGGTGGGACTTCCACTTTTCTGGATGGATATTTGGGTTCCAATCTTCAGATGTGAAAATGTAATGACTTCATGGACTGTTTTACTTCATATAATAGATTCAAAACAACGTTTTTTCTCTTGTGAAAAAAAAATGATTAATGTTTATCACTCTGCCTTCAAAACTAGCGATGCTGGTCTATGTTGCCGGTTTATTGATATGGTCTGATGGTCTTTTTATATTTTGGACATATCACACTCCTCACATGATTAGCGTTTTTCTCTGTTCAAGGATTTTGGGTACTTTAATTTGTATTTGGAACAATGGACGTCGGTACTCTATCTGTTGCTTTACTATTCTACATACTGCTATTTCACTTTCTTATAGACGCCTTGGGCATATTTCGATGCTTTCTCAGATTGTCAATAATCTCCATGTGGACCGTTACTGGGTTTTATATCATGTCACTGTATGTGACATGGGGTATTTTTATATCATTGTCTGGGGTGGGACTTCCACTTTTCTGGATGGATATTTGGGTTCCAATATTTAGATGTGAAAATGTAATGACTTCATGGACTGTTTTACTTCATATAATATATTCAAAACAACATTTTTCCTCTTTTAAAGTTTCATTCTTTTTTTTAAAATTGAACCCGCCGTCGATATACCGACGCCTTGTAAGCGTCGAAATTGCGACAGCTTAAAAAAGTCGGAAGAGCGACAGTATAAAAACTTCGGACGAGCGACGTTCAAAACGTCGGACCACATTTCGTCGGAATTGCGACAGCTTACAAACTTCGGAAGAACGACGATCAAAACGTCGGACCACATTTCGTCAGAATTGCAACAGTTTACAAACGTCGAAAGAGCGACGTCCAAAACATTGGACCACATTGCGTCGGAATTGCGACAATTTACAAACGTCAGAAGAGCGACGTTCAAAACGTCAGACCACATTTTGTCGGAATTGCCACAGTTTACAAACGTTGGAAGAGCGACGTTCAAAACGTTGGACCACATTTCGTCGGAAGTGCGACGGTTTGGGAAATGTCGGAAGAGCGACGCTTGTTTAGAAGCGACGTAAAAAGTCTCGATAGTGTGACACTTTTTAAGTGCGTCGGAACTGCGATGGTATGGAAAACCACGTTTTTCCCACCCTCGAACTGTCACTCTTACGACGACTATGTGTCGGAATAGCGACGAATTGGCCGTCGGAAATTCCGCCAAATTTTCTAGTGAGTTGTTTAGACTTTCCTTCACTCTCTTATCAAAACAGGTCTTTCAAATGAATTGAAAATAGATCTCTTCTTTAAGCACTGTATTTCTTTCTTAGCTAGCAAACAAGTTCCTTTTTTAATGAAAATAAGCTTCCTTCTCAAGAAATGTGTTTTTTCCTTGTTACTGAGTGAAAAGACCTTCAAAATAAATCTATCTTTTTCCATTATGAGACTGTGTCCTCTTTCACCTATTTATTTAAAACAAGTCTTTAAACTATAAATACAATTGTCATTGGTCCTTTCAAATTTGAAAACAGTTGGCCGTTTTCGACTTCATTTGTGTCATGCAAGACAATAGTGCATGCATGCTTATGTTTTGAAGAAGAAATTAGTGGTGAAAGACCTGAGTTTACTGAAACAAATTCAAGCGAGGCTGTAAATTATTAAAGCGAGGCTGTAAATTTTTCAAGCGAGGCTATGAAACTATATTTCAAGCGAGGCAGAAATAAAAAAAATTCAAGCGAGGCTTCTCATTCAAATTTAGGTTATATCAGTATTTTCAAAACTTGCTATCAAGTGAGTTTGAAATTCATTGCTGGTGGAAGTAGAATTGTTATCAAGAGAGGCTGAACTCATTTACCAAGAGAGCCAGTTCATTCAATAGGAAGCTTTTATTGCTAATTTACTAATTTGCTGAAGAAAAAGGGTTTTCAGAGGGATTATCACATATTTATGAAGATACAAGGTTTTCAAGAAGAAAATGGCTGAAGAAAGAAGGAGTCATAGGTTTGGTCATTGCCTAAGAACAAAACCTGAATGTGTAGAAACCCTAAATTAATTGATATTCAAGCTCAATTCTTCATATGGACCCTACCTACAATGAAAGAAGCAAAATTCATTAGGATGGTCAATACCAAGCTAAGGGCAAACAATAGAAGGCTTAAGAGGAGAGTAGAAGACTTGGAAATACAGCTAGCCCAATTTGATAGATAGAGTAGATTTGGTGGCAAAATCTCCTTCAATTCAAGGTTTCAAACAATGGAATGATGATCATATTAATGAAGAAATAGATGGAAATTTTTCTTTGTCCTCGTCTTCTTATCTAAAATCATTTAAGTGTAATACACAAGATAAGATGAAATTTCTGGATGAAGTTGCTAAGGACATTGAGAAATACATTGAAGGCTTACAAGGCCAAATTCAATCATATAATTTTCATGATCATGATTATTCTTTTCAAAAGCTGTATATGGCAGAACACAAAGAGAGAGTGTTTCTACCTTTCTCCTTTGAGATTGAGGAAGAATGCACTATTTTTGAAAATTAGTTTGAAAAGTAGTTGGATAGCATATCAAAGAAATCTTGTGTGACTGATAATCAGTTGTCTAAATATATAGAATGTCATGATGATCATCAAACTAACCATGCCTTCTTTGAACCTATAGTTGAATACATGGCAAAGCTTTGCACACCAGTATTTCATTTTCATTTGCATGATGAAGATCAGATACATTATAAGCTGTTTTGGTCATCTCACTATCATGGTTATTTTGAGGTCAAATGTAGTTCAGAGCCTCAAATATCATAAAAGAAAATTGATTGCCTTCATTGGATGTTTCATGTTCCTTGAGCTACAAATGGAGATTGTAGCTGATAGGGTAGGTAGGAAGATGAAAATAATCTCAAGGTTGACTGAGCATTTTTAATAGGTACAGTTTGAAGAAGATTGGGCAGAATTTCAGAGTTTTTATTTTTAAAGGAATGGATTGCAACACTGGAGCTACCAATTCTTAGTGTACCACAGGGGCACACTATCCCTAGCGGAGCCACTGTTATCACCCTAATTTTTTTTCTAAACTTTGGAAATTTTACCTTGTTTCTAGTCATGGTCTTATAATAGGTTTTGAGTCATCTCATCTCAATTGTGTCTTTCTCATTTCCAAATAAAATTTGACCACCTCATTCCATGGTTTAAAGTCTCATTTTCTGTTTAGAAGCCATATTTTAAAACCCTTGTTCTAGTCATGGTGTTAAAGGGTCTCTAGGTCATTTTATGTTTTTTAAAGGTCTAGATCATGGGTTAAAAGTCTCATTCCATCACCAAAAAATGTTCATTAACCTTGTTTCATTCTTTAAATATCTTATGCCACGTTTTGAAACCCATTTTTAAAGTTTTTTTTTTTTTTTTTTTTTAAATTTGATGAATAAGCCACAAAACCACGTTTTCATAGTGCGCTCAGTGTAAAAAGTTGATTTTGCGCTATGAAAACGCTGGTGATTTCGTAGCGCAAAAAACTCGAATTTGCAAATCAAGTGCTACGAAATCTGGGATTCTCTGTTTTGCGTTTGAGCTGTCATATCTGTCAAATACAATTAAATTCCTCATTATTAGGTGTCATCCACGATTTCTCCTTCACGCATGCAACCATTCATTGTAATTATTAGGGGTCATTTGTCATCAATTAGGGGTCAGTTGTCATTGGTCCTTTCAAATTTGAAAACAGTTGGTTGTTTTCGACTTCATTTGTCTCATGCAAGACAATAGTGCATGCATGATTATGTTTTAAAGAAGAAATTAGTGGTGAAAGACCTGAGTTTACTGAAACAAATTCAAGCGAGGCTATAAATTATTCAAGCGAGGTTGTAAAGTTTTCAAGCGAGGCTATGAACTATATTTCAAGCGAGGTAGCACTAAAACAAATTCAAGCGAGGCTGCTCATTCAAATTTAGGCTATATCAGTATTTTCAAAACTTGATATTAAGTGAGTTTGAAATTCATTGTTGGTGGAAGCAGAATTTTTATCAAGTGAGGCAGAATTGTTATCAAGCGAGGTTGAACTCATTTACCAAGCGAGCCAGATCATTCAACAAGAAGCTCTGATTGCTAATTTGCTAATTTTCTGAAGACAGAGGGTTTTCAAAGGGATTATCACAGATTTCTGAAGATACAAGGTTTTCAAGAATAAAATGGATGAAGAAAGGAGTCATAGGTTTGATAATTTCCTAAGAACAAAACTTGAAGGTGTAGAAACCCTAAATTAATTGATAGTCAAGCTCAATTCTTCATATGGACCCTACCTGCAATCAAAGAAGAAAAAATCATTAGGATGGTCAATACTAGGCTAAGGGAAAACAATATAAGGCTTAAGAGGAGAGTAGAAGACCTGGAAATACAGCTAGCCCAATTTTAAGATCAGCCACAGCGAAAATAAGTGCAAACAGTAAGTGTCATCCTTTAAAATTTTTTTGAGGTTATATGAATATATCTCATTTTTGGAGCTATTTAAAGATGATGTTATGGGTTATGAAGGTTGATATACACTTGAAAATATAGTATTAAAGGGGTTGAAAACCAAATTTTTGGAAAGAAGCTGTGAAAAGTGAAGACTCAGCAGTTTCGTAGAGCGCTACGAAACTACTGAAGGTGACACATAGTAGTTTCGTAGAGCGCTACGAAACTGCTGTAGAATGCAATTTGAAATATTTTTGCAAATTTCACAGGTGAAAAGGGTTTTGCGTTGGGCTTTGATGCTGGTGGGAGGTATATGAGGAATACAAATGAAGATCTAGAGGGTTGGCACATATAAAATGGGGGTTTTAAGTATGATTTAAAAAGGAAAGGTCTGCTCTACGAAAAAAACAGACTCAACAATTTCGTAGCGCAGTAGTATTGACAGTGGTTGCACCATTTTGGAGGTTGGGATTTGCACATCTGGAAGGTCGAATTCAAGTGAAATTCATAATACATTTGCCACATGTTTTAAGCACCAATTCTTCAACAATTGATTCGAATGGACATAAATGAATCACTCAGCTATTTACAGGAAACATGCTCCTATTTTGCAGGATGGATAAGAAGTAGGTTGATGGGGTCTAACAACATGAAGATGAAAAACGTCATGATCAAAGTCTAGCTGTCAAGCATAGTGTTTAATGATTAGATAAGGTTCTTAAAGGTTGTTAAGATATAATAAATATTGTTTTAGTCCTAGTTGTATTAGGACTGTAAGACAGACAGTTTAACTGTCAGTTTGTAAATAAAGTTTGTTGAAAATTTGATAGGTGTCAAATTCGAATTTCTTCTCAAATATTTGGAAGGAATCCAAGCATGTAATGACCAATCTATAAGAGGGAAGAAAACGAATTTCATAGGGTTGGAATTTTCATTGAACAAGCATACTTTTTGTGATATCAGAGAACTGTGTTTTTATCTTAATACAGAGAGTTTTGTTTCATCACTTAGGATTCAGAAGGGGTTATGGATGTTTTATTGTCTCATGATGTTTATCTTTAAATTACTTGCAGTGGCATGAATGTATGTTACTTATAATTCACTGAAGGTGCTCTAACTTCCTTCATATGTTCATGAACTGTGTTTATTCTCTTTCCTATTGTTCTATTGATGCATCTAAACCCTGAAATGCCCTGACTTCCATATGAAACTGATATTTATGTTTTGTGAAAGCACATTGACTCCATTTACCCAATATATGTTTTTTGATTAGTAGTACAACCAATTATTCACTTTATTAATTTTATTCACAGAGTTAGCCATCTGATCTTTATTTGAAAATCATTAACCTATTGAGAGAGCCCTCTCAGGTTGAGGAGGCTAAGCCTCAACTAAAAGTTTGGTTTGAAATAGTTACTCAGGGTCTACTTGAATAGCAGCCTATTAGGGTATGATTTTGAGATAACAGAGCATAATCATTTCAAGGAGGTAAACAGAGGCCTTGCTCTACAAAAGAAAATGACCAATCATCATGCAAGGAAAAACATGCTTGCTTGTGCCAAACTGAAGAAGGCCCTCATGGAGCTAGAAAACCTAAAAATAGAAAAAGAGAATGATGACCTTGGAATTTTAGCCGAGGCTTCTCAAAAGGTGTCCAAGACCTCTTGAGGGACCTCTCCACCAATTTTTGGGCAATTTGGACAATTTTTTTTTTTTTTGAAAATTTGTGCCCTTTGTGCGCAACACCCTAGGTGCTACGCACCAATTTGGTGCATCCTTAGCTTGCAAAATTTGCATTTTTGGATTCCTCTCATCCACAGTAGTCTACTCACCAAATTTCAAATCATTTGGAGCATTTGTGACCCCCCAAAAGATCAAGAAACATCAAAATTTTGACCTTTCTGACTCATTTTCAGACCAAGCGCTGTGCACAGAGCAGTGTTGGGAAAAATATTTTTTGAACAGGTAAATGGCACCCAATTAGCACAAATCAAGAATTTCTAGAAATTAGACTCATCGGGATTTCCAACGAGGCATCACAGAGCCAAATCCGGTGTTGGGAAGGGGTCCAAATCTCAGCCACAAAAGACCCTATTTTCTGTTGAAGTGGCGCTCACACAGAGGCTGTCTAGTGTGTTTTGGACCAAAAGTAAAAAAAACACACTCATTTATTGCAAAGAGATATTTTTAAGTTTTTTGAGGCAAATTACTCTAGAATTAGGTGCAAATAGTTATTTTGGCATTTATTTCTTAGGATATTATGTGCCTTGGGCCTAGCATGGTCTCTTGGCCATAAATGACATTTATGGTTATATTTGACATTTTCCTACCACATTTAGGGTTTTAGTCCTCCTTTGCTCCATAAATAGAGCATGAGGCCCCTATGTATTTTGTTGGCATTTGATGAGTTTGAAGAGCAATATACATGGTTTTATGAGCTTGGAGAAGAAATTGGTTTTGTGAAGTGGATGAATGGCTTGTTTGGCTTGATGATGGAGAAGCTTGTTTGTAGGATTCCATAGCTTGGTGAATGGTGATGTATTCTTAACTTGTTAATGTTTTGTTGCTCTCATTTTGTTTCATTATTCTTGGCTGCTATAAATAAGAAAAGTATAGGTTGAGACATGTTCTTTGAGGCACCTTAGTCCTCCTATTTGTTATAGCTTTGATGTTTTCCACTTTTGGCCATCTTAAGGAATTATTGATTTCTCCTTAGGTCCACAAAAACTTGTTTTTGTTTCATGTATGGTTAATATGCTAGCTTACAAGTATTATTCATGGTATGCCCTGCTTATTTGAAGTTTTCAAAACACTATCTTGAAGCCTTTCTATGATATATTGATTGCTAGGTTAAGTCAAAGAGGTATCGTTCGATATTTCCCTTTGTCCATGCTTACCAACTTGTTTCAGAGTTCCCTCTCCATAAATTGAGTTATTTGTATTATCTTATGTGTTTTCCCAAAATCTGAAGGTGAATTTATAAAGTTAGAAGCTCTTATGCTTTCTATGTTTCACTGGAATGTTTCTATATTTATAGAATTTTGGCTTCTGTGATCCATCGTAAAATTATGTAGAATTTTTACGCATCCTGATGATGAACCACACTGGTTGGTTCGAAACGCATCGACAATGTTCATTTGAATGTGATGATTACCGGAAAAAAATTCTAGATAATTTTGGAATGTTTCTCTTGGATGTTTATCAGTTTAAAGTATTTTTCATTGAGCTTAATGGTTTTCCCTACCTCATGAGTTGTAACTTTTAAACTATATATGTTTAAGACCTCTTAGTTTTTTCCCAATTTTGATGTTCACTACACCTCATACATCACCTTAAGGATCCATTAACCTTGCTAAATCGACCCTGCAACATACTTTGTTTCATCTTTTAGGCACTCTTGACTTTCATTTGACTCCATAGCCCAATGGCTCTGATATAATCTCACTCCACCTATTCCACTTGACCATCTTACCCAACCAAAACAATAAAAAAACCCTACACTTAACAACTAGCCTAAAATTAAAACCCTAGAGAAAAAAGAACATATCCTTTGCACCCAATAGAGAGATCCCTCTTTGAGTCCAGGAAGGCTAGGTCCTAGGACTTTAAAGACTAGTTCCATGTTACCCTGTCATTTGGTCTACCAATCTGCCAAATCACAGGACCCTAACATTCTGGAAATCATGGTGGGACCTTCTGAGTAAGTTCATGCTTAAACATTCCTTAAAAATTTAGAAACCCTTGACTGGTAGTATCTGGTGGTTTATTTGCCATCTCATCGCCACACTAACATTCTGGCGATCACGGTGGGACATTATGAGTTAGTGACAAACTAAGTACCCCTTAGGACTTCAGATACTCTTATCATATCATAGAGAACTCAAACTATCAGCCATATAGTAGAATCTATTTGTTTCACCATCCTAGCAAAATGATGACTCAGTTGTAGTACACTCTTGTAAACCTTAGGAATACCTATAGGAAATCAAAAAACCACAAAACACCCTTAGATTGGTTTTTTGTCAATTATTGGTGGTGGACCATAAACATACATTCTCAAAACAGCAAAAAAATATCCACCTGGCGACTCCACTAGCCTCCAGTAGGCCTATTACTTCATTAACACTCATTTGACTTCCTAGATTTGTTTCAAACCAACCCTGAGAAATTTATGAACCCATTTATATACTGTAACAATTTACTAAGCATTAAGAGAGGTCAACCTTCATAAAATAGTACTAAAAATTTTAGCCTCTCTGAATTTTGAAATTTGAAATCTGTCTTCACATAGGATCAGTACCAGATCTCATTCGGACCCAAACCCTCCCAACATAGTTGATGACCCAAAGAAGATTTTGTGGCAAACTTCTAGATCTGGAAACTTAACCACTGTTATGACCATCCATAGAGAAATATATGTACCTGAACATCTTACAGCTTTGCAAGATCCCCAAATTGACTTGCACCATACCAGGAACCTCTTCAGAAATAGGTCTCAAACTGATATTGACCAAAATGACCTTGAACCCTTAGATTTGCAACATAGTTCTAGTAGAGAAGCCTCTCCTTCCACACCACCTGACTTTCAGCTTCTCCATCACTTCAACTCTTTCCATACCAAATCTACTCAAAATCAGTTTGTTGGTCCAAGTACTTCCACCACACCCATCCATACCACCACTGTGCAAACCACTCCGCTTCATCATACATCTCATTTTACCAACCCTCCACTTGTAAACCCTCAATTAGCTCCCATCATGGTAGCTTGGTATGCTCCCTTGGCCTTACCCCAACCACTAGTGCCTTTTCCAAATGATTCTCAGTCCAAGATCCCTAATTTCACAGGAGCTGAATCCATCACTTTCCAACAACATGTAGATAGGATTAATGATGCTTTTGATTACATGGAGATAGAGGAAGAAACCTTTAAGATGAGAATATTTGCACAAAGCCTAGGAGGAGAGGCCAAAAAATGGTTCAAAGAATTAAATCCTAATTCAATACATGATCTCCCTTCCCTTTACCAGACTTTCATAAACAAATGGGAAATCAAGAAAAATCCCCTCCAAATCCAGTCTGAATACAACAAGCTTAAAAGGAATGTAGGGGAAAGTGTGCAAGACTATTGCACCAAGTTTAATAGTGTGTATAATGCCCTCCACCTCACATGAAACCTCCACAAGGCCTAGCACTAGCAAAATTCCTTGAAGGTTTTGACCTAGACATGACTTTACAAATAAGAGAAAGGGACCGTGAAACGTTAGAAGAAATGCACAAAGCAACTATTAGTGTAGAATTAAAATTGATTGAAAAGAGAGCCAAGATGAAATCAGAAAGGAGAGTAACCTACAAGGATGAAATCATGCCCTCAACCTCCTCTTCTGATACCAAAATAGACAGCTTAATGAGGACTATGGAGAGAATGATAGAAAAGATAAATATAAATGAAAGGGCATCTCCTAGGGACAATCAAAACAATTCCCAAAACCGAAACATAACTCAAAACTTCATAAGTGATACTCCCCAAATCAAACAAAGGGAAAATGACCAACAAATCAGACCTCCCTTTCAACAAAACTGTGTAGATGAAGAAGGATAAATTATAGAACCTGAAGAGAATAATGTAAACCTAATAAGCTCTGATAATGAAAATGAATATTTTCTCATGGAATAAGAACAAGGTATTTTTGCTTTTGATCAAACTCAAAAAGATTGTGAAAACTCTGAAGATTACCAAATAGGACCGGAAAATGCCATTATGGAAGTCCATGGGCAATATGACCTTAGGAATAAAAGAAACTAAGAAGACTCTAAGAAACACCCAATTGATACTGCTGCTAAGAAAAATCTAGAAAAAAATCATAAGGGAACATCAGACAATATAAATAGCATAGCTAAGAAAACTAACCCAAGTAAAGAAAAAATTGGCTAGCAAAGTGGTGACAAAAGCTGCCCTAGTACCTCTACTAGTGGCCCTAAAAAATTTCTGTTATTTAAAACCCCAAATCAAAGTCAACAAATCAAACTTATTGAGAAGGCTGTGGCAGACAAAACCGATGCAAGTATGTCTAAGACCCAAGTCCCCTTCAACTTTGAAGGGGAGATTGCTAAACGTAAGATAACCATGCCTTTGACTGAACTAGTAACCCAAGGACTGTATAAATCCTAAGTGCTGAAGGTCTTAAACTTAGGAAATGATACTGACATGCTAAATTTAACTGATGATGGTCCCGAATTGTTATATGGACCTAAGTTTGAAGGAAAGTATCAAGAAGGAGTTGTACCTCCTTTCTATATCAGTCTAAACATACATGACAAAATATTACAAAATACTATGCTGGACTTTGGAGCCTCACACAACCTCATGCCTAAAGTTGTGATGGAGAGATTAGGCCTAGAAATCACTAAACCTTACAAAGACTTGTACTCATTCGATTAGAGTAGGGTTAAGTGTTTGGGCCTAATTAAAGATCTTTGTGTCAAATTAGCACAAATTCTCGCTAAAAGTCTTGTCATGGACATAGTGGTGGCAGACATTCCCCCTAAGTATGGCATGCTTTTGTCTAGATCTTGGGGAGCCAAACTTCAGGGAAAACTTCAACTAGATATGTCCTATGCTATTATCCCTATTTTCAACCAGACAAGAAAAATTTACTGAGAGTCATGCATGAAGTATGTGGTGAGTAACTTGGATAGGCCAAACAACACCCCTGCCTATTCTATTCATTCGCACTTGGATTCATTCATCTTGTATAATGAAAATGACATTAATTAACAAGTGAGTGAAAATGACAAAGATATAGTGCCACCAGAACAACCAAGCATACCCTCAACTAAAGAACATATCATCCCAAACTCTAGCAGCCCCGAACAACAACAAAGTGGTGAAATAGAAACACTATGGAACATGACCTTTGATGGTTCTTGTGGCAAGGCTGGATCAGGGGCTAATTTCTGGATACATAATGCTAATGAGGGTCATTCCTACAAACTAGACTTTTAGGGCACTAATAACATTGCTGAGTATGAGGCTCTCCTCCTTGGCTTACACCTACTCAAAGACTTAGGAGCTAAGAAAATCTATGCTCAAGGAGATTCTGAACTAATCATTAAACAAATCATAGGTAGGTATTCAACTAAGAATCGAAGATTAAGAGAGTATATAAATGCAGCTTAGATCTCCTCAAAACCTTTGAGAAATATGAACTAGTTTACATTCCTAGAGCCCAAAACAGTCTTGTAAATGAGCTTGCCTTTGCTGCTAGAAACTGTCAAATACCACTTGCAAGTGAACAGTACACTGTCAAGGTCAAAAACCGGCCTACAGTGCCTGATAAAATTGACTATTTGCAAGTGTTTGAAGGTGATGAAAAAATTTATGACTTTTTGCAATCTAGGAATGAATTTACATTGAAAAAACCAAGTCTAGGGCATAAGGAAGATGTTTCTACAAAAGAAAATACCTTAGAAATAGAGCTGCCACCTTTTGCTGATATAAACCTGCTTACACATCCTTATGAGGCAGAAGTGTTTGAGGATCTAGACCAAAGGGACCTTGAGGTTTTAGAGTGAAATGATGATACCTTACCAAGAGGACTGGCACCATTAGAAGAAATTTTTGACTTTAATGATGTAGCTAAGAAACAAAAAATGGAATCCACAGAAAATGATGTAGAGGAGTGTAACATTGGCTACCTAAAGGAACCCAAAATGATCAAAATCTCTAGAAATCTTGCTCCTGACATAAAACAAAGATATATTGAACTTTTCCAAGAATTTAGAGATTTTTTTGCATGGGGGTATGAGGATTTAAAATCATATGATACAAGCATTATTCAACATCAAATTCCTCTTAAAGAGAATCAGAAACCCTTCAAACAAAAATTGATAAGAATCAACCCTGTTCTATTACCTTTAGTTTAGAAGGAAATCAGAAAGATGTATGATGGTGGGATTATGGTTTCCCTTCGATACTTAGAGTGGGTTTCAAACCTTGTATCAGTTAGGAAGAAGACCGGGGAGAATAGGCTTTGCATTGAATTTAGAAATCTGAATAGAGCCTCCTTAAGATATAACTACCCCTTGCCTAAGATGGATCACATTCTTCAAAGGGTGGTTGGTTCTAAGAGGATCTCCCTACTTGATGGTTTTTCCAGCTACAACCAAGTATTAGTGTTCCCAAGTGACCAGCACAAAACTGCTTTCACTACCCCTTGGGGTACATTCATGTATGTCAAAATGCCACTCAGATTGATGAATGCGGGGGCCACTTTCCAAAGTGCCATGGATATATCTGTTTCTGAAGACACAGACTACTTCATATTCATTTACCCTGATGAAATCACTGTTTACTCTAAGACAGATAAGGAACACTTAATTCACTTAAGGAAATTTTTTGAAAAATGTAGGAAATATGGCCTTTCCTTGAATCCTAAGAAAACATTGTTTGGTCTCCAGGAAGGAAAACTCTTAGGTCACATCATCTTATAAGAAGGAATAAAAATAGACCCAAAAAGGATTGAAGGCATATAACAAATCAACCATCCTAGCAACATTAAAGAATTACAGTCTTTCATCGGGAAGATAAACTTTTTAAGGAGGTTCATCCCCGATCTTGCCAAACTTTTGAGGAATATTACAAACATGCTTGAATAGGAGATAGGGGTTAAATGGACCTTAGAAGCCGAACAATCCTTTTACCAAGTCGAATTAGCCCTCACTCAAACACTGGTTCTGATCAGTCCCGATTTTACCAAAGAATTCTACATTTTCTCATTTGCCTCTGAACATACCATTGCTACAGTATTAATACAAAATAATATGATGAGACAAGAAAAACCTGTAGCATTCTTCAGCAAGACCCTTAGAGATGCTCCTTTAAAATACAACATCATGGAGAAACAAGCCTTTTCCTTGATCAAAGCATTGAAATACTTTAGAGTTTATATCTTACATTCTCATGTCATTGCTTTTGTTCCACACTTAGTTGTCAAGGACATTTTAAATCAAGACCCTGATGGTAAAAGAAGAAAGTGGATTGCCATTATATTAGAATATGACTTAGAAATTAGGCCCACAAGACTGGTTAAAGGATAAGGACTTGCAAAACTTATGGCTGAGTCAAATTTTAAAGCTTTATATATGAACGTGGTTGATGTTTTAGAAGAACATGAAGAATGCACTGCTCCCCATGTTGAAGAAACATTTATGAATTCATCTTGGTATGCTGATATTCTCTATGTGCTTTTCTATTTTAATCCCCCCGCTACATTATCAAAGACAAAAGCTAGATTCTTAAAACAAAAATCTTTGAAGTTCTGTATCTTAGATGAGATATTATATTGGAAGAATCCTATTGGTGTACTACTTAAATGTTTTCTTGAGGATGATGCAGGTAAGATCATGCATTAACTGCATGAAGGAGAGTGTGGAGGCCATCTTTACTAGAAAACCACATCCAAAAATTAAATCCTTAGAGATGGCTACTATTGGCCCACCCTTTTCCTTGATACCCACAGACTAGTCATGACTTGTCATAAAGGCCAAATCTTTGATGGCAAGAGAAAACTCTTACCTTTACCTTTACATCCCATTACTATTGAAGCTCCTTTTCAACAATGGGGTTTAGACTTCATTGGAGAAATTCACTCCACCTCGTCTGCATAACATAAGTGGATCCTCACCACCACTGATTACTTTACCAAGTGGATAGAAGCCATCCCCTCTAGAAATGCCACTGATTCAGTCATTATCAAATTTCTTGAGAAAAACATCCTGTCTAGATTTGGTTGCCCTAGAAAGACCATCACAGATAATGCTGCTTCCTTTTCATCCAAAAATATGATTGACTTTTGTCATAAATACCACATCAAACTAGGAAATTACACAGCTTATTACCCTCAGGGTAATGAGTTAGTCGAATCCTCTAACAAAATATTGGTCAATATCATCAATAAGTTCCTAGAACAGAATCAAAAGGCATGGCATGTCAAGCTTATACATGCACTATGGGCTAATAGACTAACCACCAAGAAATCAATCGGTATGTCTCCCTATCAACTAGTGTATGTCATGGATGCCATTTTTCCAACATCCTTGGGAGTTCCAGTGGTAAGACTTCTCCAAGAAGTGCAATCAGAATAAAATGACATGCAGAGAAGGCTGAACCAAACCATTCATTTATAGCAAATAAGGGAAGAAGTTTATAACAAGACTCAGGAAATACAAGAAAGCATAAACAGAATCTTTGATAGAAGAACCAAAGCTAGTAATTTCCATATTGGAGACTGTACTAAAGTGGGATTCTAGGAGGGAAGACAAAGGTAAACATGGTAAATTTGAGAATTTTTGGAAAGGCCATTACCTGATTCAATCAGTTAGAGGTCATAATGCTTTCTTTTTACAAGGGCTCAATGGAGAAGAACTTTTTGGAGGTCCTGTAAATGGTAGGATGCTCAAACACTATTTTTGTCAAGAGTATTAGTTATAATTTCTCATTCATTGTACATACCACTGTTTGATGAAAATATGTAAAGATAAATCACAAAAAAAAATACAAAATAGAAAAATGGAAAAGAGGGCAGATTTGAAAAGAGGTAAAACCCCATACCCAAAAAATAGAACTACTGAAAGTGTGTAAGTCTAAATACCACTACTAGTGCATAAAGAAGTCTTGTTTCAGTCATCTAGCCTAATCATGGCTGAAACCTGTTTTAAATTTATTGTTGATAAGTTAGTGAAAGATATTTGGTCAAATTATTCAAGCTTGACTTGTCAAAAGATAGATTAGGGAAGAAAGACACTGGTTCCACATGCTTAAAACAAAACGAAAGAGAAAAATAGGGATGAATAGCAAAAAATGTATCGTAGCCCTGATTTTTCTAGTCTTATTTTGTACAAAAATAACCTTTTTATGCAGCTTGTTTTTATGCCACAAACCCATGGTAAGTCAGATTGTATAATCCTGATTTAACCATGTTTTAAATTTCATGTTTATAACTTAGTGAATGAATCCTGTCAAATAGTTTAACCTTGACAGTTGAATAGTGTAAGTAGAGAATCAAAGGAGTTCATTAGCATAATTTGAGCTCCGGGAAGAAATAAGGTAGAAATAGATAGTTTCTTTTTCTTTCAAAATAAAAGATGTCAAGGTTGCTAGTCCAAATGCACCTAAGGAAGAAAAAAATGTTAGACAAGTAGGTTGGGTATGTAGAGATGGATTTGAGCTAATCAAATTATTGAGATCATAGCTTCAAGAGAAAGAGGTAAAAATCTGCCCAATGGATGAGGCACTGGTCTCCATAAAGCCAAAAATATCAAGTTTTGGACACCTCCTAAAAAGGAGCTGCCCTCCCCAAGTGGAGCCACTGTTAGTCAACAGTAATTTTTGCCTTTATAGATGACTAAATGATTTCCCTAGATTTCTAGAAACAAAGTTCATGAACATTGTGAGTTCTAGAAATCTCACTGCCTTCATCATCCTTAAATATAATTTTTCACTATTTCATCATTCCATCATGACCAGTTCTGCTTACCAGTCTCAGAAAACCCATTAGGGGCTCATGTCATCCATTTTGTCTATATCTTGTAACCTTTGACCCAAATCCTCTGTTTTGTTTTGCCTAAAAACCCTCCACTGCTACTTAAGCCCACCAATCAAAAAAATTTGTTGTGTCTCCCAAAATACTCCCAAACACTAATGGTCTCAAACTATCTCTATAGGCTCTTTAGATAAATCAAGTACATTGGATTTTAGACCTTAAATACATTATTTTATCATAAAATCCATCTTACACTTGGTGATCCCAAATTCTAGGTCTCAGTAAAAATATAAGTCCAAGAAAACTTCCACTAGGTCACCTAAGGTTTCACAAAGTCATAGGGTGGATCTGCTACCCTACAAAATCTGTTTTTCTTGAATGAAGAAACTGCATTAAAAGAAGAAAAAGACAGGTGATCTTGTCCAAAACTCATCAAAAGGGTCATTCAAGGAAAGCATTTTGGCCTAAAAACACAAATCTTGCAGCGGGACAGCTGCCCCTTACTCACATTTCTGCAAAATAATCAGATGGCTATCAGCCTAGCAAGAGGTAAGGTAAAACGGAAAACCTCACAAGAAGACCATCCAAAAAAAAAGAAGGCAGCAAGGTATGTGTTTGGAAAGAATTAGGGTTTGTGACAACTTTGACCAAATAAGGAATCAGTACTAGGTCTACAAGGGCAAAGGTCACCTCAACTCCATCAAGTGCACATTGAAGACTTTTAGGAATGATAAATGAATTTTGATAAATTTCAGAGAACTTAGAAGACAACACTATTTACTTTTTTCTAAGCAGCCCTAAAACCAAGAATTTTTGGAAAATTGACAAACTGGTCAAATGATGATGACATAACCTCCTTCATAACAACAGAGGGTTTCAAAGGGTTTCAATCTACCCTCTAGGGTTTGGAAAAGAGGCATTAACTCCACCTCACCAAAGGTACAAAAAGGCAAAGAGTTTTAGTACAAAAGCATGAGGTTTCAAAAGGTAAAATCAGAGGTCTTAAAGGGATCAAAGGAGGCAAACATAAGCTATACATCACTACACCAAAGGAAGAAATATGTCAAAGAGTATCAGTGCAAGGGATTTACTTTCAAAATACAGTCAAAAGCCTCTTTAAAAAGATCAAAAGGAAATCAAGCATGACTTAAAATTCCCCTAGGAGGTGATTATGATAAGCATAGGTTCCCTGTTAGAGAAAATAAGTGTCAAATTCCAAAAATATAGTGATCAAAGGCAAAAAAGTTGTGTAGGCACTTGCGAAAACAGAAGTGGTCAGTAGAGACACAAAATGGTTTAAAAACTATTAGTTTTTCCCACTAGAGAATTATGATTGACAACTTGATCAAAGGAACAAACATGTAGCTGGTCTAAGAGCAGTAAAGCCTCCAAAATTTTTCCTTATCAAGAGCATATTTCGCAAGAGATATATTGGTCATGAGTGATACTGCTGTAGGACTGTCACAAATGGTTACCTACAGGAAAATTGGTAAGGACAAACAAACTTCATCTTTCTCACAATAATGGCACACATGAAGAATAAAAGGGGTTGCTGATTATTTCTGCTTAGGATTTCACATCTAGGAAGTTTTTCATTGTTTCAAATAGAAAACATGACAACATATCAGTTGAAAGAAGGAAAAATTCTTCAGTCAGTCTATTCACCAAGCAAATTAAATGCATCAAAAATACATGACCAAGGTTCCAAGGTGAAAGTATCAACATGATCACAAATTTTTTATGTACAGGCTTTGAAGTTCATAAAAAGGAATATAGTGAAGAAAACCTCCAAAATAGAACACTAATGTCATTGAAGAACCTTTTTATTAAAAAAATTTCAAACTGCCACAAACAGGAGAAAAAGACCCAAAAAGGCAGTAAAAAAAGTAAGAAGAGAAATAAAACCTTATAAAGTGGGTTCTGGTCATGAAATACTTTTTAAAAGGAGTATAAAGTCTCCTTTCCCTCTCTCCCACTTCATATTCGTCTTTGCAAAGAAGAAGAAAGCCGTTGGAGCAATTTCTAGGGTTTCTGCACAAATTTGGTCGAAATTTCCAGGCGCTACACACCGATGGAGGCGCTACGCACCTGGCTGTCGGCGCTGCGCACAGAGGAGGCAGTCGCAGTGTTAATTTACACTGCACTACGCACCGGGAGGGCAGTGCTACACACTTGTGAAGGCACCACACACAGGCTCAGACCACCCGACTCGCCCACCCAGTTCACCGCGCTGCGCACTGACAGGGCCCGACAGGCCTGTTCACCGCTCGACTCGCCCACAGAAGGCCTCAAGCGCTACACATAGACAGATTTTGGTCCAATTTGCTCAAACTTTTCCAAAAATCAATTTTTTTCCTCCATAGTGCCTGCACAAAGTCAAGCAAGGTTGGTGGTCTTTCTTCCTTGCCTTCCAAGTGGTATTTTTAATAATCAAGGAGAAGTTTAAAAAACCTAATGTGACCAAACCCTAATCTGCATAAAAATAAATTTATTGACCTTCTAGGGCAGGGTTTGAAAATTTGAGAGTTATCATAGGGGTAAAGACACTTAGTGCAAAAAAACATACTTCTAAACTTTGAAGCACTCCTTTATTACTTCATCTTGCCCTCATTTGCCAAAAATTGCCCTCACATCACTCATTTTCCCTCCCTACACCTAAAATATCTCATCAAGAAAAAAACCACTTTTTTTCAAGGATATAATCAGTCACGATGTCTGAGGAAGAAATCAATACCAGCAGTGATGAAGGGAAAAGGCCTATCAAGCCAAAACACAAGGGAGGAAGGGTTAATAGGTTTGAGCCTTTAGATACCATTAAAATCACCTCTTCTCCCATGATCCTTGCATGTTTTCAAGATGTTGGATGCTATCAGTTTTGTGAGAGGGTTAAACAGGTTGAAAGCCACTCAGACTTGACTAGGTTGTTCATTCTCAAACTACAAATCCACCAAGTCAACCTAGCAGGAGTAAAATTTGAATTATCATCCAAATCCATTTCTAAAGCCCCAAGAATACCAGATATTGGTGACAGATGGTTTAAACAAAAGAAATTGGACTTGAGCTACTATGAGCCCTTCCTCAAACCTAGTTGCCAACAAGGCTGCAAGGTTGTTTTCCCCTTCTCCCACCTGCTAGAGAGATATGCCTTACTAATGAGGCAGATTATCAAGTACTTCACTTGTGAGGGGAGGTATTCTAGGATTTATTAATATCACATAAAGCTACTAATGTACTTCACCAGGGTTAAATTGCTAAACCTACCATACTATCTCTACCATAGCATTGAAAAAATGGCTTAAGTGGTCAAGAAGAGGAGTTATGCCCACCAAATGCAGAGCCTTTTTCACCACTCCTTGGTTAAGATGATTATTTTGCACCAGCTGGAGTAGCAGGGAATCCCTTGGGAAGTTTTTATCTCACATGATGTATTTGCAAATACCCAAGCCTTCATTTAGCAAAATTTTCCTTCCACTTCGTACCCACTTACCTCCACTCCTCCATCATCTCCACCTATGCCTTCTACACAAGGAAAATTACCTCCTACTTCTTCTCCTGATGCATCAAATGAAGATGATAACAATGGAACTAATGAAAAAGCAGATGACAGTGAAAGGGAAGAAAAAAGTGAGGCAGAAATAGAGTTAAATGAAGAAAAAGAAGATGACAACAGTGCTAAAGAAGAATATGATAACAACAACACTAAGGAAAAAGAATATGATGATGGAGATGATGAAGAAAATAGGGCAGAAACAAAGTCTAATGAAGAAGAGAAGGATGATGATGACAAAGAAGAGGAAGATGAACATGATAGCCATGAAGGAAAAGACAGTGAAAACTTGGAGTAGGACAGTGATAGTGATGACACAAATGAGTCACTCCCAAGTGCAGAAAAGGGTGTTAATGATGAACAAGATGAAGACATACATGATAATGAAGGAAATGATGAGGATGATAGTCAGCAAGAGAGTGCATAGAAAAACCAAGAAAATAAGGTACATGAGCATGACAATGAGCACAATAATAGTGAAAACAGTGCTGAAATAAATGAAGATGATGATCTTGAAGAAACAAAGGGATATGATGAGGAAATAAAAGACCAAGAGCAGGCAGATGATGAAACTGAAACAAATTTTGAAGGGGCAGACAGTGAACAAAGCAGTGGCACAGATAGGACAGCCAATGAGCAAGACAGTCTAGGAAATAGTCACGACAGTCATGACAGCTGTCATGACTATCATGATACTAATCAGCCTTTAAATGATAAAGTAAATCAAGGTGAAAGTGCAGGAAATGAAAAATAAGGGGACCTTAGTGAAGGACATAGCCAAAGTGAAGCAAGTGAAGAAGGTAATGATTCATTTGAAGGCCAAAGTGACAGTGTAGAAAACAATGAGGAAAACAATGATGATGATGATGCTAAAGATCAAGAAATCAGTGACCCAATGGAGCATGAAGTGACTCATGGAAGCCATGGAAAGAATGAGAAATATGGTGACAATAACAAGGGTCAAGGCAATTATGGAAACACTTCCAAACCTACCATGATCAGTCCTCTCACATGCACATACCACAGAGGAAAAAGAGATGTGTTTTCTTCCTTAAAAAGGCAAAGGGCCATCTCTCCTCTAGCTATCAAGCACAAGGACAAAGGAAAGGAAAATATGAAAAAAGGTGAGCAGTAGGTAAAGGTAAGGAGAAGCAAAAGAATCAAGAAGACTTCTCAAGAGACTCAATTCATTGATCTAAACAGTAACAATGAGGACAAAGAGATGACCACAAAATTTCTACTCTTGGACAAAGTTACTCAGCTTAGGGAGTGGGAAAGAGAGTTTGAGATGACACAATGTGTCATTCGCTATTACAAAGAGGATCATAAGCATTTCAAGGAGGTAAAGAAAGGCCTTGCTCTACAAAAGAAACTGACCAAGCATTATGCAAGGAAAAACATGCTTGCTTGTGCCAAACTGAAGAAAGCCCTCATGGAGCTAGAAAACCTAAAAAGAGAAAAAGAGCATGATAGCCTTGGAATTTTGGTTGTGGCTTCTCAAAAGGTGTCCAAAACATCTTGAGGGACCTCTCCACCAATTTTGGGGTAATTTAGACAAAATTTTGTTTTTTTGAAATTTTGGGCCCTCTATGCGTAACACCCTAGGCACTACGCACACATTTGGTGCACCCTCATCCTGAAAAATTTGCATTTTTGGATTCCTCTCATCACCAGCAATCTTCTCACCAAATTTTAGATCATTTGGAGCATTTTTGACCCCCTAAAAGGTAAAAAAACATCAAAATTTTGACCTTTCTGCCTCATTTTCAGACTAGGTGCTGCGCACAGAGAAGTCTTGGGAAAATTGGTTTTTGAATAGGTGAATGACACCCACTCAGTAGAAATTAAACTCATCAGGCTTTCCAACGAGGCATCACAGAGCCAAATCTGGTGTCGGAAAGGGGTCCAAAACTCAGCCACAAAAGACCCTATTTTCTGCTGAAGTGGCACTACACACAGAGGCTGTCTAGTGTGTTTTGGACCAAAAGTAAAAAAAACACACTCATTTATTCAAATAGATATTTTTGAGTTTTTTGAGGCAAATTACTCTAGAATTAGGTGCAAATAGTTATTTTGGAATTTATTTCTTAGGATATTATGTGCCTTGGGCCTTGCATGGTCTCTTGGCCATAAATGACATTTGTGGTTATATTTGACATTTTCCTACCACATTTAGGGTTTTAGTCCTCCTTTGCTCAATAAATAGAGCATGAAGCTCCTATGTATTTTGTTGGCATTTAATGAGCTTGAAGAGAAATATACATGGTTTTATGAGCTTGGAGAAGAAATTGGTTTTTTGAAGTGGATGAATGGTTTGTTTGGCTTGATGATGGAGAAGATTTATTGCAGGATTCCATAGCTTGGTGAATGGTGATGTATTCTTAACTTGCTAATGTTTTATTGTTCTCATTTTTTTAAATTCTTCTTGGCTGCTATAAATAAAAAAAGTACAGGTTGAGACATGTTCTTTGAGGCACCTCATTCCTCCTGTTTGTTATAGCTTTGATGTTTTCCTCTTTTGGCCATCTTAAGGAATTCTTGATTACTCCTTACGTCCAAAAAAACTTGTTTTCGTTTCATGTATGGTTAGTATGCTAGCTTACAAGTATGATTCATGGTATGCTCTACTTATTTGAAGTTTTCAAAACCCTATCTTGAATCCTTTCTGTGGAATATTGATTGCTAGGTTAAGTCAAAGAGGTCTCGTTCGATATTTCCCTTTGTCCATGCTTACCAACTTGTTTCAGAGTTCCCAATTTCTTGATATATGCTGTTTAGGAGTTCCCTCTCCATAAATTGATTTATTTTTATTATCTTATGTGTTTTCCCAAAATCTGAAGGTGAATTTATAAAGTTAGAAGCTCTTATGATTTCTATGTTTCACTGGAATGTTTCTCTTGGATGTTTATCAGTTTAAAGTATTGTTCATTGAGCTTAATGGTTTTCCCTACCTCATGAGTTGTAACTTTTAAACTATAGATTTTTAAGACCTCTTAGTTTTTTCCCAAATTTGATGTTCACTACACCTCATACATCACCTTAAGGATCCATTAACCTTGCTAAATCGGCCTTGCAACACACTTTGTTTCATCATTTAAAAACTTTTGGCTTTCATTTGACTCCATATTTCAATGGATTTGACAGAATCTCACTCCACCTATTCCAGTTGACCATCTTACCCAACCAAAACAATAAAAAAACCCTACACTTAACAACTAGCCTAAAATCAAAACCCTAAAGAAAAAAGAACACATCCTTTGCACCCAATAGAGAGATCCCTCTTTGAGTCCAGGAAGGCTAGGTCCTAGGACTCCATAGACTGGTTCCATGTTACCCTGTCATTTGGTCTACCAATCTGCCAAATCACGGGACCCTAACACACATGATTCTTGAGCTTTGTTAATGGTGAAGTTTTCCTTCTTTGTCAATGTTTTCCTTCTGTTTTCCATTCTGTCCATTATTTCTCTGATAAAAGAACAAAATTTTTAGAGTAGGATATGTTGTATTGGCACCCTATTTCTGCCTGCATTCTTTATCTTAATGTTTTCCTCTGCAAGGTTTGATTGGAGAATTATTAATTTCTCTCTAGTTCCACCTTGCTTGTAGTCTTGGAAATGATTTAATAGAGTCAAGCCAAAGAAGTCCATGGTAAGCCCTGTCCTTTGGTGTAGCTTAAAATATTATTTTTAAGGCCTTTATTTGAAGTATACTTAGTAGATTCTAAACTGGGGAAACCTATGGTATGCCCTGTCCTCCAGGTTGCCTCAAACTATTGCTTTGAAGGTCTTTAGAGTGTTTAGTTAAAGAAGATAGGTTTAGCTTTCGCTTTAGCTGCACTCACTATTATCTTAAATGTTTTCTTTGTCTGATAGTAATTATAGGATTGCTAGATTGTTGTCTTAAAGGTTTTCTTTTTAAAGTCTGGCCAAAGAAGTCTATGGTATGCCCTGTCCTTTGGTTTGCCTCAAACAGTTACCTAAAAGGATTTTCTTGTTGAAGTAGAATTAAAAGATTCTTAACTGACTTTTAGTTTTTCTTCCTTCACAAATTATTGTTGTTTCATATCACATTCAATCTAAGAGATCCACTTGATATAGTTACCTTGCCCTATGAAAACCCTTGCAGATTTGATGAACAATTAAATCCTTTTATGACTACATAGCCCAATGTATTGATATTTCTCATAGTCTATCTATCCAGCTAAAACACTCCTTCAACTAATCACACCATTTGATCTATCAACCTATCAATCAATAAAAAAAAAAAACAAGTCCTTATAACTTCATAACTAGCCTAATACCATAAAACAATAACATAACAACATATCATCTATAAACACCTACATAGAGAGATCCCTTTTTGAATCCAGGAAGACTAGGTCCTAGGATTCCAAAGTGGTTCTGATGTGGCCCCTGCAGTATTTTTTCTTTCCACTCTTGGAAATCACAAGGAGCCAACAGAACTCTTCTCTATCGTATCTTGCCGTGTTGGTCCTTCGCACCCATACTGCTTTCTACTAGTGCCTTATTCCATCAAGGCCACTACACATCGAGACTCCGGGAGTGCTACCACCTAACATTTTTGGATGTCCATCTGTAGAGTGTATATTAGCTGATCCAATATTCTCTCTAGGCTAGCCAATACCTAAGCTCCAAAATGCTAGGATAGAAACCTCTTTTTTCCATCAGTGTGTCTCATTTCGACACTTATCTTCACCCAACTTGCAACTTCTCTTTGTCCTTCAAGATAGCTCATCTAGGGCTACCCAAAATTTGGGTAGCCAACATGCTGCCCTCCAACAAACCTATGGCACCCAATCCAATCATTGTTGATTCGAATCCTAATATGACACTTCACCACCTCAGAATGTCAATCACATGGCATCAATAGGCTGCTGCAATCAAAAGCCAATCCGCTTACACCTTGACCCAATACACCTCTCCAAAACACTGTTGTTCACCTTACTGCACTTTTTTCACTTCATCACTAGTTAGGGCACACCACACTTCCCTTATAATCCTTGCAAATCAGGACAACAAGCCTCTTAAGACTGCGGTCCTCCAAGGAATAACCCTCCACACCTACGCTGGTCCTTTTGGAATTTTTTAACCCTAAACGAAACACCAAGAGACAACCTAGCTGCTGGGTATGGCATGTGGCCTAGCACATTAGTTTTTGTAGGCCTTCGGCCCCCTCCAAAACTCCATGAAACAACCCCCACAACAACTCTCTTTTCCCTCTATCCCTGCGGCCTTATCTACCTAACAAACTGGTCCTCAAATGCACTTTGAAAACCCCTTGAAATAATAAATTAGCCCTAAAACATATCCGCTGTCACCAAAAAAAAAGTCTCCACCACAAGCCTCCATCTTGCTACTTCATGATTTCCTTTAGCTCCCTTTTGCTGCGGCTACGGCTCTACGAAATTTAGAGATGTATTTCCCACTATTGGACTCTTAAATGACAAGTCCTCACCCTCAATTTATAGAAATATGAGGGGCTCCAATGAATCTTGAAGAAGCACATATATTAGAGTTATTTACACCAATCCTAGATGATTTGACAACCAATAAGTACCTTGTCAAATTCAAAAATTCATTTCTCTCTAATGACAACTCAAATTCGGATGATTCTCATTGCGTTGGAATCGTATTGCCGAGCAATATAATCCTCATTCATCATATGTCATACCTCCATCAAAATTTTGGCCCAAATCACGATGGGTGAAAAAAACCACACTTGGGTTCCAAGCCCACAAGCAACCCTTGTGGTTATTTTTCCTCCAAACCCTAAACCCCAGGGCTTGGAGTGTTTAGAATTAGGAGGGGAAATGTTTAATTCAATTCTGTAATTTGATAATTACTTGTGAGATTAATATTATTACTTATTTCTTTTCTTTTGTTAGCTTATTAGGTCTTTCATCAAGTCAATTATTAAAAACACAAGAGACAAAAGTTTAGGCTATTCAAGCTAGGGTCAAAACCTCTCCCTCTTGGAGAGGAAAAATCACAATAATTTATTCTTATAGAATTTAAGTTGAAAAGTACCATGACCATGACTTAGAACCTTGACATATGTATGCCTACAAGACCTTGTCACTTCTTCTTCCTTGACTCCTTAGGCTGATCCCTATTTTCTACATCGACAAGCACCATCTTTCACTAAGACTAGAGGGCTCGGTATCTAGCTGCATTATTCCTACTGTTCTGCACCTGTAACCTAGAGAAAATTGGTCTCTATTCAACAATATTTAACACAGTAAACTTGGCCTCCAAGAATCTCCTTTCAAGTGACTTCTCCCTTTGACCTCCTTCCAAAACCTTGTTCCACTTAATGACAACCCTGAGATCCGTATTGTAATTGTAGACTTGTCTGAAAAGCACAAAGGTATCTGAGCTCCTTTATTCTTGGAAATCTGTCTGCGACGCGAGGACTAGCACAAGGATAACCAGGATCTTTCAACTCATGCATATAAAAGCATGCGCCTCAAACATACTCCCAATTATACTTCAATACACAGCAATTTTCAACATTCCCAATCATTCAAAACACAAATCCCTCTCTTAATGCACCTGACTCAACAAATTGAGATTTAAGAAACCCCAAATTCTATGTATCCAATTCATTCATCGTTGTGTTACCTCATCAATTGTTTGAATAAATTACTTTATAACAGTGTGGTCAAGACATCACTGTAATAAGCATCATATACCGATCAACAATTTGCATTCCTTGAATTCAATTGCCAAAATAGATTCACGAGTTCCATGTGTATCAGTGTTTGGTCACTTCCCTTAATTGTTTCAAAATACCGAAACAAAGACAAGACAAAACAAGAAGGCAGTAGCACTATAATACTAACTCTGTCACGCCAGAACTTTAGGCACCAGATTTCAAGGTTAATTGCATCACACATTTGTCACTGTACTCATCGACCCACTATAATCACACCAGATCTTTGACCATTAAAACTAAAATCAGTTACAATTGCACTAGAATAGATCTCAGTTGCTTTTGCTACCAGATCGAATTATATCATAAATAAAAAATGCGTTGAGTCTGACAACCCATCTCTGGACTGCGCCTTAAAACACTTGATCGATTCCAACCAGAATCGAATACCAACAAAATTAACTTACCTCTCCTTATTTAAACTCGCAGCATGCATTATCAACTCAGCATTCAACGTTAACTCCAGCGCTGGTCAATATTTCAATTGATTCTTCGCTCCATGCACCAAAATTTCTCACATTTGAAACACTGTATATATCGATTCTTCTAATGGAATCTGCCAACAATTAAATTCGTTTCATTTGAATTCAACGCTTTACGTCTTCTACATCACATCTGAAACACAAATTGACTTTTGAGATTCACATCTGAAACACAAATCGACTTTTGAGAATATTGTTTCATTGATTCAGAGCCAAAATTTCTTCAGCGCTATTGGATCTCTTCATATTTCAACCTGGCATTTACAAACAGAAATTATCCAGCAAACTTATATGATTTCAGACCTGCCAGTCGAAGTTCATTTAATTGCATATGCCCAATTCCAACGTTGTAACCTGAAGCGGATTTAATTTACTCGACTTCCATCGATCCTTCCAATGTTTCTACGTTCTAATTGGAACGCTTTCCCTTCATCAATTTACTGATCAATTTCCTACTGATGTTTGTTTCTGGGTCTTTAATTAACTTGCAAATCGAATTTTACTAATATGCCCTTGCTTCTGATTGATACCTTGCCCCATTCAAAATAGGAAGAATCTGGAGTAATTTCTGCGTCCAACCCCTTTTTATTGCCCAACTTGTTTATGCATTAAATCTACCAATTAACTTTTAACCATATCGATCAAACATTTCGGACCAGTTAAAAGAACGTTCCATCTCACATGGAACACAATTCATCATTCAACACATCATTTAAACCATACATTCATACCATCACTAAGTCGATCCATCACAACAGTCTAATTTGAATTTACCAAAATGAGTGCGCTTTAACGAGTTCGAAGTCGATATACAGAAATATACGTTACTCAATGGATTAAACACACAATTCTGAAAACAAATTCACATTTACAATGAAAATACTTACAACCTTTTCTTCCTGGCCAAGTATTCAACGTTCATGGCCCTTACAAATTGCGAGAGGCTTACAGCCTTGGCTGTTCAAAATCTACTCTCAACCATTCACACTCACTCACAATCTCAATGTGTTTTTCTCTCAAAACCCCCTCCTATTTATACAATTTTAAAAAAATGATCTAATTAAATACTCAATCCCCTTAATATCTCATCACCACTAAAATCTCTCAACAAATCCCTAAATCTCTCAACATCCCTAAAACTTAGAAACTAATTCCAACTTAGGTTCCCTCATTAATTCTAAATAATCTAGAAACTAATTTCTCTCATATCCTTTTATTAATAAAAGGATATTTACAAAATCCTCACCTTCTTCAAATTAATTAATAAAATATTAAAAATTAACACACCCCCTTTTCTAACATATTTACAAGAAAAAATACCCTTGATGCTCCTGCATCGATCTCGTTCTTTGATGAAAAAAACAACCCTAACCTCAAACTTTTATTGCATACAAGTGATCTCAGACTTGTCCTTTTATTCCTACCTTTTACAGTCCTAAAATTCCTGCAACTCAGTCTGAAATTTTCAGACAAGTATGAATCTGTGTCTCTGTTTTTATGCGTAATATATAGGGGTATATATAGTTGATCCTGTTTATAAATTAGTCGACCTGTCATTTAGTTATGGAGTCGACTTGATAGAGGGTACATAAGCTGACTTGCAGAGGATATTTTCCATTGTATTGAAGGTTGTCTTGAAGAGTATATACATCATGTATTTCACCATTCTTGAGCCATATTTTTGAGCTACTTTGACAAAGTCTTTGAGGCATACTTCATTGACTTAACTCTTCATATACATGACTCTTAATTAGTACATTTATGACAAGATGACAAACCCCTAAAAGACATCAAGAATAAGTCTTTTAACCTATAATAAAAACCTTTCTCATGGAACCCATGAAGCAAGCATAACAAAATACATTTTATTATCTTTGTCTCCTTCATTACATAAATACATAATTATATAGTCAATATGAAGACCAAACCTAGTTACACTTTCCAACCCTCCCTCTTAACTAGGGAGGTATTCATAATGGTACTTAGTTACTTTCAATCTGAAGAATCTCATAAGAAGAATTAGATTGATAATCACATCTGTATAACATCATATCAACAAGAATTGTCCTAGTGCAAGGCCTTGACTAACAACCCCATCTCTCAACGAGACAATGGGATAAAATGTTGGTGAGACACATGACTTATAGACACCATAGTTATTGTCTCTTCAAGGTACATACTCCACTCAGGTGTTCCCAAAGTATGGCCTTCTTGGAATATTATTCTCTTGGGTAGCTATCCCTCAAAGAATATCGGTCCCCAAGTACTCTTATCTTGAATGCCATATCTCATTCTCAAAGAGTATTGGATGCCATATTATTACCCAATCCTTTATTCTATATTCCTATTTGAAGACCAAAATGATGTGTCTATCTCTCCCTCTCAGCCAGAGAGGACCTATTCCACAAGGGAATGTACTCATTCTTATACAAGGAATGTACCTAATCTCATTCTTAGGAATTACCAAGTTTCTTCCAAGTAAGAAACTTACCACCAGGATCCCTCTTAACCATGGAACTGCAATAGAAATGGTGAGACACCCAAATACTCATGAAGAATTCTTGCCCTCGATGTCATGGATTTTGATATCAAGGAATCTTCAACTTTAGCTTCACAAGGCACTGATCATCCATCACTTTCATCCATGAGTCATGTCATCTACCAGAACGTGACATATCAGTATTTATCATTTGGTCCACCTTTGTGCCATGCTGCTTTCCTTCGAACCATCTCCCAAGGATATTACATCCTTCCACATGGTTGGAAGCCTTGCATAAATTTATCGAGATAAACATATACATAAGAACTTTAAAATAAAAAGTTACCTCAGTGATGATATTTCACCATGACATCTTCCTGTTGGCATCACCATCCTTTATTCAGATTGACACATCTCCTAAATATATCTATTGTTAAGGTTCTTCTTCTTTACCAGACTTATATCAGAGTCTACATATCTTCCCAGGAGATCTCCTAGTCACATCTTCTTGGCTTTCAGATGATAACCGCCTCTTGAAATGGTTACACTTCATGATATCTTCCTTTCTATCTCCACACAAATTTACTTCATCCCCAAGAACTTCAAGTATTCAATTCCTTGTTTGTATATAGCCACCTCATATTCCTTATGAGGACATATTATTTTGATTTCATCTATTATTAACAACCTATGTATTTGAAGAGGTTTTCCTTTCTTTGATCATACTTCTAAAGGTAGAAGTCCATCACCTGCAACCATATGACATGACTTCACAACGTCCAGTGTTAGCATATATGTACCTTATCTTTTCAATTTGAGTCATCCTGCAATAAGTTCCTTAGAATGAAGAACTTTACTCCCTTGACCTGCTTCATCAATGTGTCATCATATCCTAATCCCATAATTCTACAAGATAGAATTCCTAATGAAACCTTTTTCTTTCCTTTCTATCCAGTGAATCCAAAGGGGACTCCATTAGAAAGTTCCAACACCTGTTTCATAGATGACCCTTGATCCATATGACTATATTTCATCGATGTTCTTATCAGTGAGGAGCCACTTCTTCTAATAGTAGTGTTCCTTCCATGCTTCTATCATGATGCTAAATATACACTACTTCCTATCATACTATTTTACAACCAATAGAAATCACTGAAAGAGGAAGATGATCTCAATCACAATAGATATATTTCACTTCTTCTTTCTTATATTTATTTGCATTAGGTTCTTCCCTTTCATCTATGACATGGGCTTCTTCCTTTTTCCTCTTGTCCTTCCCAGATTTAGGACAATCCACTTTATAATGCCTAAGTTCATTACATCCAAAGCATTATACTTTTTCCATAGTTCTTCTTTTATTTCGAGGACCAAATTTACCAAATCTTCCTTTATTCCTGGACATGGTTGCAAACGCTTGATTCCCTTCACTTGATGTTGTGTTAGCTTTGGCATTTAATATTGTTTTCTCTATTTTACATAGGGACCATATATCTTTGAATGGTGTTGATTCTTTCTTCCCTTATAAGCTTGAAGTGAAGCTTCCCCATTCTTCCGATAGAGCATTCAACACCATTGTAGTCATCTCACTATCAAGCACTACTTATCCCAATTCCTGCAGTTGGTCTCGTATTTAAAAAATCCTCATAAAATCTGTAGTGTTTCCTTCCTCTCTTGAAAATTTCATCTTGTATAGTTCTTTTCTAAGAGATATTACTTCTCCTGTAGTACTCACGGAGAAAAAATCCACCAATTTCTCATATATTTCTTTTGTAGTTTCCAGTTTTGATACATAGAGTATGAGTGAGTCCTTAATGGATTTTATGAGAATCCATTGGGCTCTAATTTCTCCTTTCATGTACTTGGCAGGAGTTGGAGAATAGCATTTTTAAGGTTGAATTGTGGATCCTTTGATGCATCCCATAACTTCATCTTTGATTAGATTCAAATCTATTCTCTTCTTCCATGCACTAAACTTTGATGACCCGACCAATTTGTTTCTCTCTTTGAAATAAGTCATTTTGACATATTTAGATGAGTTCATAGATATACTTACTTGAGTAGAGTGACTTCCTCCTTCTATCAGCTTTCTTAATGATGACTATGATGACATGAACTCCTTCATAGATTGAATTCTTCAAAGTAGGTGATCTTGAATCCCTAATGATAAATGATGTCTTCAGAATGATGATGTCTTCAAAGGTGTTGGATAATTTTGGATGGTGCTTGATGATGTGGCTTCCAACAATGTATTCAATGCCATAAATCTTTGATGGACAATATTATCTCCTTGAGGAGTGTATCCTTTTAAGGTCTTCTTGAAATGGCTTGAGAATCATTTTGCAAACTGAATTGACTTCCCAATGAAAAATTTGACCTTAACTTTGATTCTTGTTTCTTTGCGTGTCTCCTTATCAAGTAGCCCTTATCTTCAACACCTTAGCTATGATACCATCTGATAATTAGGAAGGGAAATTTTTAATTCAATTCTCTACTTTGATAACTACTTGTGAGCTTACTCTTCTTACTTATGTGTTTTCTTTCGTAAGATAATAACAGATGGGGGGCTGAAGTTTACAGGTCATAATATTGCAACACCCTTCAGAATTATCATATTAAAAATAGAATTACTTCCCCATATAACCCTCAAGAAAATGAACAAGTGGAAAGCATTAATAAGGTCCTGGAAGAAATTCTAACTAAGATCATATCTGCAAGTTGTCAGAATTGGGAAAAAAAACTCCTTGAAGAACTTTGGGCTTATCAAACAACATGGCGGAACACTACTGGTCACTCCCCATATCATCTCGTCTTTGGAAAATAACCCATTTTTCCAATATAGTTTGAAATAAATACTCTCAAGACTGTGACATAACTCAGACAAGATGTTACAAAAGCATAAAGCCAACGACTGCAAAAAATTAATGAGTTGGATGAAGCATGTCTATCTGCTGTGGAACACACTACTATTATACAATAAAAAAGAGATAAATGGAATGACCAATTGATTAAAAAGAAATCATTTCAAATTGGCGGTTGGGCATTGCTATATGATTCCAAATTTCACGATTTCTAAGGGAAATTACAGACATGGTGTCTCAGGCCATATGAAATCAAAAAATTACGTAAGAATAGTACCATAACCTTGAAAACCATCGATGGATATGGTACCTATTTTCTAGTAAATGGACATTGGTTATGCCTTTACCACCAACCACTCACAAAGGAGTCTTTTTATCACGAGGTAAGCAATGATCCTATTTTTCAGATCTTATCTGACTGGGGTAGCAACCCAACAACTTCATCTTCATAAATCTGAATTTCTTTCTCGGACTCTGTGTATAAAGTACACATGTTTCCTTTAAAATATTTAGTTAAATGTCTTGGTTTTATTTTTTTATTTATTTTCTTTTCTTTTGATAATAGAAGGAAGAGATAGAGAAGCCATGGGTACGATCGTAGTTCCCATGGGCATGATTGTTGTTCCCTTTGGCACAATTGTTGTTCCTTTGGGCATGATTTTTGTTCCCTTTTTGTTTCATGATCCATATTCCCATGGGCATGATTGTTGTTCCCTTCGGCACAATTGATGTTCCCTTAGACACAATTTTTGTTCCCTTGGGCATGATTGTTGTTCCCTTTCTCTTGCACGATTGTTGTTCCCTTCAACACAATTTTTATTCCCTTCGGAACAATTGATGTTCGCTTGGGAACGGTTGTTGTTACCTTCAACACAATTTCTGTTCCCTTGGGCACGATTGTTGGTTCCTTTGCACTAAGGCATTCTTCACGAAATTAATGCCAATTATTTTTGAAAAGGAACCTACAAAGTATTGATATTTACTTTATCATGATATTAAAAAGTATGCCTTATCTATCACTTGATGAGGAACAATATTTTATCCTTTGACACATCCTATTTCAAACATTTTCTTACATTTAGATCCTTATGAAATAATTTTAAATTGTTAATGATCTATCACCACCATAGAAATTTTATATCTTGTGTACATATTTAAATAGTGAATTTATTTCAAGAATAATAAAGGGTTAGCACATATTTTTACTTGGCATCCTTTTCTTTCTTGACGCCATCCCTAAAATATTAAAAAGTTGATGAGCCACCCTTGATGAATAAAAAAAAAAGATCCTTCAAAAGATGATGACACTCAAAAATAGATTTCTTCATAAGGATAAGGGGTGTCACCATGAGCCAACCTAATACTATCATAAGATAATAACATAAGTGACACTCCCATCATGGCTACTAAACTAGGTTTATGGCCTTTTTGACAATAGTGTCAAAAAGGACAAGAGGTCTCATCATGAGCTGACTTGTTCACTTTGTTATAATCCAGTGAGTAGCATTGTTGCTATCTCATCACTGTGCCAAAATAATGACCTTTTGAGGAAATCGGTTTAAAATAATAAAATCAATATATCATCTATAGGATACTGGCTCATCTACAGGTTTAAAATACAACCCTATTGAGGCTATGGGTGCCTACTAACAACAATGGCTATGTCTATAGTATTTGGGGAGGTAAGGCACAACACATTAATGATTGGGCTAAGCACAATTAACGAAAATAGAAATTGTCTTCGCACGAAACCATATTAAATAATGTTATTTTTCTTCAGCTCTTATTCTATTTTGAAAAAACTTTGTGTTAGTGATTGAAGCAAATCCTTTCAAAACTAGCATTGTGTATAGATTCTTGTAGCAATTCTCTTAAAAAAACCAACAACAATGGGAGGAAAATACATCCGTAACGAGCCTGATACACTATGAATAACTGCACAAGCTTGAAAAATATTGGAAAGGGTAGGATGGCTTGGATATTTCACCCAGTTGCAAGGATTCAATAGTGCCGTGATGCTGTAATGTTTACAAAATTTGAGAGATGAAAGAACAAATGTCAAGTGAAAGTAGATACCAGTGAATGAAATAGTCACGACGAGGGTCATAGGTCTCTCAATGGAAGGGGAAAAATAGATGCACAAGCATGTTGGACTCTAGAGTGCAATGGAGTTACTCGTTAACCCTGGAGATGAATTGGTCCACAAAGGAAAAGGCTTCCACCTTGCTTCATTCAGAGAACCATGGCAAGAGATAGCATACGTAATCTAGCGATACATCACATGTGATGGCCTCTGTGATGTGGTAAGACCACGACACCTCAAGCTACTAGCAGCTTTAGGACAAAATATAGTGTTGAATATGCTGTTATTTTTAATTTTTCTTCTACATGAGGTTGTTGGTAGTGTAAGTAAAGCTAGGGATCCAACCACTGTAATTAGCCACCATTTTTTGATTAAAATAATAGTCAGTAGGGAAGTGGCATTATCACACACAAGTTGGGACAACGTTTTGGGACATAATAACCTACCATTTGTACAAGGAATACCTGAAGAAGAAAACAACCAACTTGACACTAGAAACAATCAGTTAAGAGAAGAAAATGCTAATAAAACCCTAGCTTCACAAATTTTTTCTAGAGCCAAAAAAACGTTAGCCTCCATTCTTGTTTCCTTGCAAACTAAGCGAAGAAGTCCTGAAAGGATATCCAGGGAAAAAATATTGGTAGAACCTGAAGGGTATGCACCAGAAAATGAACCTTCAACATAACTGACATGAATCAACACAAATTAGAGAAGAAGAGATAGCCCAAGTTTTGGAAAAATCGAGACTGCCTTTTCTTACAAGGAAAATGAAAATCGTTGTGAAAATGTGGCTGAACCATCTGTTAATCCTTCAGCCTCTACCCCAAATTCTCATAACACGGAGATCGTTCCGTCCTCACCCAACATGCATGATGAAGACCATCTTGAAGAATCAGCCGAAATGATAGGCAAACTAGACTTTTACAGAGAAGGGACCATCCCTGATGACCAGAATTATGAACATAATTTCATTGCCACTGTCTTTATTGAGGAAGAAATTATAACCCCTCCAGATGTTATTTTACCATCCTCTCTTGCAATACCAATTATGGAACCCACTAAAGGGTTAACTGAGAAAGATAAAAGGAGAATTAATATATTAAAGCAAGAAAACCTGATATGGAACAACTCAGGAAATGACTTAGAGATTATGACCAAACGAAAATAAAAACCAAGACAACTGGTTAGAATTTATTTAATCATGTAGAAGTCCAGACTGAGGAAGCGCCTAGTACTCATGCAGGAGTTCAGACTGAGAAAACCTCTATTTCACATAAATAAGTCCAGACTGGAGAAATTCCCCTCACACGAGTAGACAAACAAGTTGAGGATATTCCCACTAGATCAATGGGAACCCAGACATATATAAATCTCTCTGTGATTATTGCTGAGGGAATCAGTCAAATGAATCTACCAGATATTGCTAATGAGGCCACACAAACTGAGTTGGTACCTCCTTACTCCCATATGATCAAGGAGGCCACTATTCAAATGCTAAACATGAGCTGGAAAGGAAAAAAAAAATTGTAGCACCCAGAACAGAACATCAGGAATTGTTGCGGAAATTTAAAGCTTTGACCATCACTGAGGATGATACTCATGCCAAGTTTAGGAAGGAGAAGAAGAAAGCAGATAAATTTTAGGGGTAACTCCAGAAAGTAATAGAACATATCAAAGAAATATGATCTGTATATTATGATATATTGTCTTGCAGGTCTATGAAAAAAATTATGCCCTGTTTTTGCTTCAATGGTACCTTTGCTAAAGGTAAAAGCCATACTGGCTGGCCAACCTGTTGACTTTAGTTCTGTCTCTGATTTTATAAAATGTTTTCAGGAACATGAGGACAATGTTAGATATCTTTAATATGTGAATTCTATATGCACAATTGTTTCTTGGAAGAGAAAAGGGAGGGAAGCCCTAATCCTTTCACTGGGAATGTACAATTCCAAGCCTTCATATCTTTTACAAAGAATAAAATTAAGTGGCACATAGCCTATGATATATTTCCAAGGAGAGAAAATAGGTTAGACCTTTGGGTCAAAGGAGAACCTAGTAGCCCTTTATAGACTTTCATAAATCATAAAAGGTTCATGCAGTGACCTAGAGTTGTTGCAGCATTGGCGCCCACACATAAATATGTCCTTTTTTTCGGACTTGATTATTTTGAAGACATAAAGGAAGAATCCCTACAGGCAACAAAGAAGCAATGGACGATATATTCTAAGGAGATTAAGAACTAAGAACCTTTTGGGTATAGGAATTTGTGAGCAAAAACCAACCAGATAAAACTGTATAATCAGATGGTCCTCTCCAAATGACCTACATAGATTGGATGTCGATATCAATGCCCTGTCATCTGGTATCCATTAGATGGATATTTTTAGGTCCCTATAGTTTTGGCAGATTGGCAATGACCAAAAAGACAAGGGTAACGTCAAACCAATATTTGGAGTCCTAGGACCTAGCCTTCTTGGACTCAAAGAGGGTTCTCTCTATGATTATGTAAAAGATTTAACTTGTTTGATTTTAGAGTTTGATTTTAGGCTAGTTATAGGGATTAGGGTTTGCTTGTTTGTTTGTTTGGTTGGATAAGTTGTCAAGAAGATTAGGTAGAGTAAGACAGGATCAATCCATTGGGTTATGGAGTTTGCAAAGATTTTGAAGAGTGCAAAAATAGTTCAAGGGTGTTAGGGAAAGTAAATAGGTCCAAATGGATCTAAGTAAGTTTTGGGTGAGTGAAATGAACATAGAGGAGTGAATATATTAGTTAAGGGGAAATCAAGGATCCTTTAACAAACTGATAACAAGGAAAAGCTATCAACATGATTAGCATAGTAAAAAATTGAAGAGCAATGAAGGATTCTTCAACCAAAAAATACTAAGAAAAACTTAGAGAAACAAATGAGTAAACTTAGAGAGCAGTTGAGGATTCTATGAAACTTACTTGCAAACAATTAGATTTTTCACATAACATCTCAGTAAAACTAAAGAACACTTAAGAATTTCTTAGTAAAACTTGTAGAAATTTGAATAACTATTAAATTATTCACCGAGATTATCCTGATCACACACTATTTGAGCTTCATGCATAATACATAACCTCTTCTACTAGTGATCACCAATTTGCGGAAATTAAACAATCGCATGCGCACATTAAAACCATAAACAATCACACATATAAACACAATATTTATGGGAAATATTAAAGATGAAAACCCCCAACTATCTGTATATTATAATGATGTAAAAACTCCTCACAAGCTCTTAGTACAATCTCCAATTGTTACACACTACACAAGCTCAAATCATACAAAACACATGCTCCAATTTGCTCCACCTGTTAGCCAGCCTCTACTGCGCAATACAATATGGATAATTGCCAGATCAAGGTTCAAATCCCACTGGTATGTACTGCGCAATCCTCATTGGCTTCTCCATCAATGTGTGTGCAATTCTCATGCACCAGTATAGTCACAACTGATAGTCACACTTTCTCTTTCACCTACCTCTTCACTGGTCTCCACTGAAACTGTCCATGCACTGTAGTTAACTGATGTATTCTTTAGTTGATTTATGAGTTAATAATTAGTGAATTAATTAATAATTAATTCACACCACTCTCACTAATTGTATCAATCAGTTAGACTAGATACAACTAGCTCAACTAAGTTAAAATGAACACAACTCCATTAACTCCTCAATCAACTCCACCAAACTCTGTCACCTGAGTTCTAACTGAAGTCTCCATGCAATAGCTCCACCAAACCCTCAGGAATAGCGTAATTCCTTCTGTCAGCTGCATGTGCCACATCTGTGCACTTAACTGAAGTGCTCCAAGAGGATAAGATAATGTTTAGAGTCCAAATATTATTAAGAGCTAATAATATTCGACATATATATTTTTATACTGGCAATATAAAAATAGATTCCGCCCAGTATGTCTAAAAATAGAACTCCATCTATTTTTCCGACTTGACCAAGCATCCACAATTAGCGTCCTGCAACTCATAGAACATGATCCATAGTCTAAAAATAGACTTTGCGCCAGAATTTGCCTGCGGTCCCACTTAGTGAAGGCGACTTCATTTCACTAAGCTCCATCATCTTGCTGCATTCTCAACACTCCCTCTCAGCAAGATATGGATTATCTGCAACCCCTATCCTGCCTCTGTGGAATTCGAACTTGCTCCTGGTGAGCGCCTTCGTAGAATATCTACATCCTATCCTCATAGTAGGAATGTATGAAAGTAACATGATTCTCGGCTGAACACAATCTCTGATATGATGGTACCTGATGTCGATGTGTTTGGATCTATCATGAAATATTGGATTAGCCGAGAGTTTAATGCAACTCTGGTTATCACAATAAATCACGGTAGGCTCCAAGTGTGACCCGAACAACCCGACCAGGATCTTCCTCATCCATATGGCCTCGCATGCAGCCAAGCTTGCTGCCATATACTCAGCCTCTGCTGAACTGAGTGCCACGGATCTCTGCTTCCTGCTGTACCAAGAAACTATTGTCGACCCGATACTGAAGATCCCTCCAGATGTGCTCTTTCTGTCTGTTGGGCTCCCTGCCCAATCTGCATCCGTGAAGCCACATAGCTTCACCTCATCCTCCTGTCTGTACCATGATCCATATCCCGATGTGCCTATGAGATATCTCAATACATGCTTCCTCGCCTTCCAAAAGAGCTTGGTAGGCTTAACCATAGCTTGTGAAAACTGGTTAACTGCATAGTATATGTCGGGTCGTGTACTGACCAGATACATAAGCGACCCTACCAGCTGTCGATGGCAGGTGATCCACTACCTCCGCTGCGGTAGCATCCTCCTTCCTCCAACCACCGAGAGGAGGAGTATCAACAGGCTTGCAGCCATGCATGTGGAACTTCTCCAGTATCTCCCGAGCATACTTACCTTGAGAAACAAACAGTCCACCACTGCGCTGCCAAATTTCCAATCCCAGGAAATAATGAAGGAGGCCAAAGTCCTTCATCTCAAACTCTTTTGCAAGATCCTCCTTGCATGAGAGTATCAACAGCTCATCACCTATCAAAATCAAATCATATACATAAAGTAAAATGATCAACAACTTACCCTCCACCAAAATCTGGTATAGGTTCGAATCCGCCTCACTCTTGGAAAATCCAAGTCCAGTGAAATAACTGTCTATCCGTGTGTACCAAGCACGAGGTGCTTGTTTCAACCCATACAACGCTCTCTTGAGCCTGCACACATGCAACTCACTGCTGAATATCTCAAAACCTTCGGGCTGCTCCATGTACACCTCCTCCTCAATGACTCCATTGAGGAACGCAGTCTTCACATCCATCTGATGAATGTGCCACCCCATCTGCGCTGAGAGAGCAAGAATCATCCGTATGGAAGAATACCTTGCGACAGGTGCAATGGTCTCCTCATAATCAATCCCCTCTATCTGTGAAAAGCCTCGGGCAAAAAATCTTGCCTTGTAATTCTCCACATTCCCGTCAGCTGCCTGCTTCACTTTGTAGATCCATCTCGAACCCACCACTGATTTCCCCTCCGGCCTCGGGACAATCTCCCATGCACTGTTTCTGACAATCGAATCATACTCTTCCACCATGGCGTCTACCCATGCGGGATCCTCCACAGCTTCCTCGAAAGAGGATGGCTCTGTCACAATACACTTGCTCATAAGAGCCATGTATCTAGTATGCCCGGTCGGTGAGCGTACGTACGCGGCGCGCGTAGGTGCTTCTACAACCTTCTCTTGCATCTTGAGCCGGTCGCTCGGCTTACGACGAGTGCGCCTGCCCTCGATGGTTGGCGGCTTGCATGAGTGGTTTCTTCCACTCCATGAACCTCATCTTGTGGCTGATCCACATCTTGAGGCTCATCTTTAGGAACAAGTAGCTCCTCCTCTGCATGCAAGTGTAGCTCCCTCTCAAGCGACAACTTCATGGCTTTCTCCTCACGAAATTTTATATCCCGTCGCACGACAGTCATCCGAATGTCTGGAAAATACACACTATAATTGTGGGCTATTTCTATGTACCCCAAAAATATCCCAACCTCTCGCAGTCGGCTCCGGCGCTATTTACGACATCCTTCATCATGAATGTAAGCAATTGAACCAAAAATCACTCAAATGGGAAATATCGAGGCCTCTTACCGAAAAACACCTCCCTCGGTGTACTCATGCCAAGTATCTGTGAGGACAACGATTACGCATATCTTGCGGTATTTCATGCCTCCCGCCTGAGAGGCTGAATGGGTAGGCCACGGTCGTACGACATCGCCGTGCGGCACCCGATCGTTCTATTCTTCCGCTCGGCTTCTGTTCTGTGGGTTATGAGGTGCTATACGAGCTCTCTTCGAATTCATAAAGCATTGCAAAGTCCTTGAATTCGCCGGAGAGATGAGTCACCACCATTGTCACTCTAAGAGCTTCACCTTCCCGATTCTTTGCCAACCAATGCCTTGAACTCCCAACTTTTGGTATGTATCGATCTTCTTCTGCATGAAGAAGATCCAGCACTTCTGAGAAAAATCATCAATAAATATCACATAGTTCCTGTGCTTTGCTGTCAAAGCTACTAAGAAAGGTCCACACACGTCTGTGTGAATTCTCTCAAGGATCGTCGTGGCACGACTATCCTTCTCGTGAAAGGTGGCTTTCACAAATTTTCCCAAGGTACATCACTTGCACTGATCTGACTACGCAAGAGTGCCTTTAGGAAGCCCAGTAGAAATCTGTTGCAGTATCTTCAAAGCTCCATGGTGAAGGTGGCCCAATCTCCGGTGCCACAACTCGCCATCATCCCAACTCACCACTCCTTCTGCCTTTCCTACCATTGTTGCACATCCATCTAACTGCAATTGATAAAGGTTCTGAACTTGAACCCCTATCCTCTGGGTCTCACAAGTTTCCTTACTGCGCAGGAAATCCTTTCCCTCGCTAAAGACAACATCATATCCCTTGTCTTCTAACATCGCCACAGAGATCAGATTCTTCTTCAATCCTGGAATGCATCACTTCCTTCAATATGAAGGGTTTAATAGACTCCCTCTCAAAGGAAATGGTACCGATACCGGTCGCACTGTATCTACCATCATCACCCATCTCGATGTGCACTCCAAGATCTTTCTCATCCAGATCAGTAAACAAATCTCGATCTCCTGTCATGTGCAAAGACGCACCACTGTCTAGAAACCACACTGATCCCGCCACACTTGAGACCAAGCATGCGATCAGCGAAAAATACAGCTCAAACTGCAAGGCTAAGGCCTCTCCAGCTATAGATCCAGCAGCCTGCTTATTTTTCTTCTTTTGCGGACAATTTATGGCATAATGTCTGTGTTGGTGACAGTGAAAGCACTTCACCTTGGACATGCCCTGCTTCTTGCCTTTCGCACCGGAATGAGAAGCTTTCTTGCTCTTCCCCTTCTTTTCTTTGGCAGCCAAAGCACAATTCTCTTCATCAGAGTTCCTTGATGAAGATCTGTCCCTGGTACTCCTCCTTATCTCCTCTTGCACAAGATCCGACCAAAGTCGCTCCCATCCTGGTATTTTCTCCCGACCATTGATAGAGCCCTGATAGGAATGCCAACTCTTCGGAAGACCAAGGAGAGCCAAGCTCACCAAGTCCACATCATCAACAGTCACCCCCACACTTCCCAGCTCATCCCTACATTGGATGAACTTCGTGAGGTACTTGGGCATACTGTCGCCTTTCTCCATCTTTATGTTCCTGAGTTTATCCTTGAGCGCCAAATTCCTCTGGTCGCTCTTGCTTTGGAATAAATATGTCGAGGATTTCCACATCAAGAATGGATAAGCCTTACCATGTAGGCTGGACACTATGTGATCCTTCATGCCCTCCAACAGAATCCTTCGACACTTTGCTGTCTTCTTTTTCCAAGCCTCAATTATGGCAGCATCGCTAGAAGTAGGCTTTGGGACTTCAACATCTATGAACTCCTTCAACCCATTTTCATCTAGCATTGCCTCCATCCTATCCTTCCATGCAATATAATTCGAGTTGCCCTCAAAGGCATACTCCAATCGCAATCCGTTGAAAGACATCTCAACTTCAACACCAAGAAAACACTGCTGCAAATTCGAATTCCACCAGCACAAAACTCAACCGCTTCAATGTTTTGCAATTGCTCCAATGATCAATATCGCTCTGATACCATGTAGAAATTTGAATAACTGTTAAATTATTCACCAAGATTATCCTGATCACACACTATTTGAGCTTCATGCATAATACATAACCTCTTCTACCATTGATCATTAATTGCGGAAATATAAACAATCGCATGCGCACATTAAAACCATAAACAATCACACATATAAACACGGTATTTATGGGAAAGCTTAAAGCTGAAAACCCCCAACTATCTGTATATTATAATGATAGAGATCATGTAACAATCATTGTACAAACTCCTCACAAGCTCTCAGTACAATCTCCAATTGTTACACACTACACAAGCTCGGATCATACAAAACACATGCTCCAATGTCTCACACAGTAGCCAACCTCTCTTTCATACAATCCAATATGGATGATTGCAGGATCAGGTTAAATCCTTCCCGGTATGTCTTTGCGCAATCCTCATTGGCTTCTCCATCAATGTGTGTGCACATCTCATGCACCAGTATAGTCACAATTGATAGTCACACTTGCTCTTTCACCTACCTCTTCACTAGTCTCCACTGAAACTGTCCATGCACTGAAGTTAACTGATGTATTCTTTAGTTGATTAATGAGTTTATAATTAGTGAATTAATTAATAATTAATTCACACCTCTCACTAATTGTATCAATTAGTTAAACTGAATACAAATAGCTCAACTATGTTTAGATTAGTTAAACTGAATACAACTCCACTAACTTCCTCAATCAACTCCACCAAACTCTATCACATGAGTTCTAACTGAAGTCTACCATGCAATAACTCCACTAAACCCTAGGAATAGTGTAATTCCTTCTGTCAGCTGCATGTGCCACATCTGTGACTCAAACTGAAGTGCTCCAAGAGAATAAGATAATGTTTAGAGTCCAAGTATTATTAAGAGCTAATAATATTCGACATATCTATTTTTAGACTGGCAATCTAAAAATAGATTCCGCCCAGTATGTCTAAAAATAGAAGTCCATCTATTTTTTCCGACTTGACCAACCATCCACAAATAACATCCCGCAACTCATAGAACATGATCCATATGTCTAAAAATAGACATAGTCTAAAAATAGACTTTGCGCCAAAAATACCCTGCGGGCCCACTTAGTGAAGGTGACTCCCTTCCACTA